>BSBN01001432.1:1200000-1800000 GCA_027924645.1 Cunninghamia lanceolata | reverse complement strand
TTGATCCATTGAAAGGAGATATATAGTCATTGTGAAACTTAGGTTGAGGGATTTGATAACCATTTACCCACATCTCCTAGTGATTATATTTAAAAGTAGTATAGCTACACCCTTATTCATATAATTACATACCCTATCAAAATGACATCCCACCTTGTATTGGCATCCCATCTCTCTTGTTAACAATGATTTTAAACTTGGTTAGAGATTTCCTATTTCTTTTGGGGTCTTGGGTATAGTTAGCCACAACAACCAGGTTTTTACTTGTTTGTTTATTGAGGAAGGCTATTGTTTCATGAAGATCCTTTGAAGTTCATTTAATATGTGCTTTCTTGTTCTTGTGGTCTTGGGATCTTCAAGAAACAATGTCATTGAAACTTGAGACTACAGCTAATGTTGGATATTAAGAAGGAGAACAAGAAGAATTGAATGAAACAATGGTTAAATCAATGGAGTAGGAGTTGTTCTATAGGTCTATATTTTACAATGGGTAGCATTGAAAGTGGGGGTGTTATGAACACTATTGTTATTGGGTCTGAAGTAGAAATGAGATGGGGGTTCTGTAATAGATTTTGTTGTGTCAAGAATTGCCTATTTCCAATGCAAAGGAACCACAAAATGTCTATTATATTTTTCTTTGAACTAGTGTAAAAGCCATCCTTTCTATTTTTAATTGCCATTTTCGAGGAGATATAAACACTGTTTCTTCTTCCTAGTGTATAACAACTAAGTTGTCAATTTGTTATGACTGGGTTCAGCCACATACACACTATATATATAGTTAAAAATTATATATAAAATAACCATAATTTGCATAAAATGTACTGGTACACAATAAAATTCAGAACACAACTGACAATTGATAATTCATTATCTATTGTCAAATATTAAAGATAAGTCAAAGTGGTTTATATTAGTGCAACTGGACATAGAAAATCATTACAAATCAATGATATCATAATATTGCTCTCTGATGAATGAAATACACTTTTACAAGAGACATTAGCCAAAGTGGAGAATGTGTCTATGGAATTGCTCCTAAAGACATATTCTATTAATTGGCAGTCAAATCTAAATTGTAGTAATGTTTGTATTTTTAACATCCATTCACGTTGATTAAATGCTTTAGCCATATCTAATTTAATAGCCGTAATTTGTGTTTTATCTATCTTGAGTATTAATGCAATGGTGATGAGTGTGCTGTGAAGATTCTGTTAATCCTTTAACAACAAATTTAGAATAATAGTCAAGATATTCCCAAAGTCCATAATAGCTGAATTTGAATGCTTCTGGTAGAAAACTGCGTGAATGCATTTTTATGCTAGAAGCATTTAAATTCAATGAATTGAAAAGTAATCTTTGATATGCCAATGCATGTACATATGCTATTGCCTTCTTAAGTAGAAGAACCATGTGTCTGATGTACATTTGTTTAAGAATTTAGTTTTTATTTAGAGTTTTTTCAATTATAAGCTGCAAAATGTATTGTAGTATGGTCCAGGAACTTTAAAAAATTGGGCAAGATAACCAAGTGGCTCTGGCCACTCTCTATAAGCAACTGAAATATGATTTTTGTTGTTTTGCCTTGGATATATATGCACCATGAAAATGTCACTCTTTGGCTCTAATATTTCCTTTGCACATTCCATATGCCCTAAAAATAGTAAAATGAAAGAAAAATAAAATCTATTTGATACTTGTCAAGTCTATCACTCTTGAAAGGGTATCGTTAATTTTTGTTTTTGACTTCCACATTACATTATTTCTGCTACAACCTACATCAATTGTTGTCTATTGCATTGTGATTTTCTGCGATCCAAAAATTTCTATAATATGTTCAAACTTAAAGAAATTTATTTATAATAAATTCCATAACATTTAGTACACTTATTTCAGAATATTTTATTTCAGATAGGTTATGCAAAAAGGTCTAAATTTTATTTTCATTTGTCTTTTCTTAATGCTTGTTATGTTTCAAATTTTTTTGATTGGATAGAAATTCTCCCCGAGAGGCTTAGTCTGATCACCATTTTCTCAAAATCATATTTTACCTGAACTTAATGAAAATGTGTTCCTTGACTTTGGCCATGTGTTTGTAGGTTCAGAAGAGGCCTCTGAATAAAAAGGAGATAGCTAAGAAGGAAGAAGATATTGTCACTGTTAATGATACTTCATGTTTGATTGTTCACGAGCCCAAATTAAAGGTTTGGCTCATCATTCCTAGGATGTTTCTATTGCATGACTTTTATGGTATGCATTATATTATTATACAAAAAAAATTGTTTGGTTTTAGAAACAACCATTTGTTTTATGCGATGGATTTAACATATGTATAGCATATTATGGGAAAGACTTCTCCTAGTAGGCTCTTTGTTTTTTATCACTTATAACTTGAGCTTTGATTCATTAGAAATAACATTTTAAGGCTAGTGCCTATTATATCATTTATATTATCTGGTATCTTTTTTGTTTTGAATGTCAGTGTATAAGAATTATATATATTTTCTCCTTTATATAGAAATTAGGAATTAAATAGAGATAGTAAAACTTATATTGTCACTGTTAACATCAGAGTCCAAGTTGCAAATTGTTTCAATATTGTTGTAAAAAAGAGTAGTCCTAATAAATACATACAACAAAAGGGATGACGAAGCCCTATGTACCAAGAAGCTATACTGAACTATTCCTATCCTAGTAGTATTAGATTGACAGTATTGTGGCATCTGTGATTTTGTACCCTATCTTAGGGGGCCCAACAAAAGGGATGACGAAGCCCTATGTACTATGAAACTATACTAAATTGTTCCTATCCTAGTAGTATCGGATTGACAATATTGTGGCATCTGTGATTTCGTACCCTATCGTAGGGGCCCCAAAATAGTCTTTCCACATCTTGATTTTTAAATACTCAATCATTTCAATGTCTTTGGGAGCTCCACCCAGTAGTTTTTTGTTTGTCAAATTTAACAAAACTTTTCAAGTTGTCTGCTAGTGTAGTTTGATGTCCAAGCTAATAAGATATTTATGGGAAGTGTTCTGAAAGTTAAAAGTATGTGGCTCTCCCCATGGATCACACCTTTGATATTGATAGCTTGAGTCACATGAAACTTCCTACTCACTTTTATTGTCAGTTTTTAGAGTGGATTTAGTCCTATTATACTTCCTATTTCCTTACATATGTTATCTATTTTAAAATTGGATAAATGGTTTGATTTTCTTTAATGAAGATAAATGGGACTAAGCTGATAGTAGATATTTGATAAATGGGATTTGCTGAACTACTGTCCTTATGTAAATGATATCATGGTTTTAGATATGTATAATACTTCCAATCCAGTTACTAGGTAAATAGAAGAATGTTGTTTGGTTGAGAACATATTAAGATATTTGTCAAAATTGTCTGGTTTAGGAAATCATTCTAAATTGTAAATGAGAAGATCCTTGAAGTCTACTGATAGATGTTCTGATATGTAGGTGGATTTGATAGCATATGTGGAGAAACATGACTTCATGTTTGATGCTATTTTAGATGATCATGTCAGAAATGATGAATTAAGTTTTTTGTTTTAACTACTATAATATTTAAAGTTTTGCATCGATATAACAACTTTTACTTACACTGGTACCTAGACATTCCAAAAGAAAACTTTAGCATTATTGTATTTCTTTCAGCATGTTCATAATTGTCTCTTGTGTTTACATTTTTGATAGACTGATAACTTGTTTTTCTAGTTTTAAGAGTTTGAAAACAATGTTGCCTTGGAGACTATGGAGATCTTGTGTTTTATGTAGACATGTATTTTTGGTTTTCTTAATGATTGTCATGGCCAGGTTTATTGATTTATTGTGTCCAGCCAATTGTTCCAACTATTTTTCAACGAACAAAAGCTACCTGCTTTGCATATGGTTAAACATGCAAGTTCCAGTTTGACTATTCTATTTCTATTTGGACAGGAAAGTGTTGTAGGCTTACTTGAGTTGGTATTTAACTACAAGGAAATTGTACTTGTGATTGAGTTGGTTTTTCCTGAATGTTAGGTTCTTTTTGTTGTGCTCTTTGGCTAGTTTTTCAATGCCAATGTATTGGGTTGTCAAGTTTCTTAGGTAGTGGAAAGACTTATACAATGCATCTGTTGCCACTGAGAGCTTCATGAGATATACTTAAATTGATGAGCCAATTGTACTACCAAGATCAAGGATTTCAATTGTGGCTTACCTTCTTTGAGATTTATGGAGGCAAATTATATGATCTTCTTAGTGACAGAAGGTATTCACTTTTGACATACATATGCTAGTTCATTTCTAGTACATGCTAGTTAAAAGTATAACTTATGTTGTGCAGGAATCTCTGAAGTGGCTAATTTAAAAAAAGATTACTAGTGAAGTGAATTGCTTCTATTTACATCTTTGGCCTACTATAATTTTTAAGCAACCAGATTAGGAAACTGGTACTTGTCATTTTTCAAAATGAGTTTAAGTTTTTTTACAGAAGCGCATTTCAAATTTCTAGTTCCCCTTTAGCAAGCAGCAACTTAGTTCTTTCCTCTTAAAAGATAGACCTCAACACTTTCATATTAGGCACATGGGGGCACCTGTAAGGAAATATAAGAGGGGTAGCCATCTCCATGGGACTCTACTTGAAGTGTGATGTTAATGATCAAAATTAAAAGTTGTTATAGTTTTGTTTTGTTGGAACACTATCAACTATGAGTAGTCAAACAAGATACATACACTATCAACATAGAGGACCCGTGACCTCTCTGGATCTGGCAATGTTCTCCTCTCCTTGATGAAGTGTTTGATTATCATCCTCCAATTACATTTAGCAGAAGTATGGCCTTTAAGCATGATTATTCATACCCCCAACAAAGATATGTGACCCTACCTCATATACCCTATTATGACTGCCACAACCAATCAAAAGACTTTGATTGCAAAATGATAGTATCACTGTAGCAGTGCTTGGCCTCTTGCAAACCTTGACTGTGACTCATTGGTTTCTACAACTTTCTATGAATGCTCCTATTCTACTTGTATGACTGCTATAAGGGCCTCTTCACACTTGATCTTATAATGCATCCTTTTGCTTGTACAGTATCTTTATGACTGCTACTTAGAAAGTTGAAAATACTTGATAATTTGTGTTAGTGATTATGATAGTGGATAACTTCTTTCATGCTAAAGGATGCACTATGCTTCTTTCTTGAGACTGTTATTGTGATCTTATTTTCATCTTCTCTGTCTTTTCAAGGTTGATCCTGCTAATCTTCTCTCTATTTTATGATATAAATATTGCTCTTTCACTACAATGATGGTTAATCCTACTAACAGTTAAACCACATGCAGAGCAATTTTATCAAAGCATCACAAAAATGAAAATGCCTTGATGTTAACAGAGTTGCCGATATTGATAGTGATCATGATGAACTGGTGGAAAAGAATGTGTAGCATAGTCATAGTTGTGCTAAAGTTGAGGTAATATAATAGTTGTTGTCAGTTATTTATTCCAATATTTTGTCATTCTTCATGCTTAAAATGTTCTTATAATGAATTCTATGGGATTGTCTATTGAAAATGGTTGTCATTACACAATATTGCTGCCCCTAGCTTATACTTACCATTTTGCTTGAGTATTCACTTCATTATTGTTGTCCTTGTCATGTTCATACATGCTCCTATGCTGCATTATGACATTTAACTCTATCATTCTAGACAGTCACTTTGAGTATGTCTTAGTAAAGCTTTTAATCACTGATCCTAAAGTCAAGTCTATCATATCTACTTTGTTTCTATCATTCCAAGGGTTCTTGGTCATTGTCTAATGGTTTTGACAGTGCCTTTATCTCTTCTCTTTGTTTGGTGAAACCCTACTAGCTGTTGCATTTCTTTATCTTCTCCTATACCTTCCATGCTATGGACTGTCCTAAGACAGAGATATGGTCTACCATCTTACAACTTTTACTGTCTTCCTTATCATATGAAGGACTGGGGCTGTCCCTTCTTGTTGAAAATCTTATGCTCATGACTATAAGAATCCTCCTATAAACTGGAATCTATTGCTTACAATAAAGGAAGAATCTCACAACATACCTTGACTTAGTCATTTAAGAGTGGAAGAAAAATGTAATTTTGAACAAAAATTTATGGTTTTTGCATTCTTTACTTGACTTATATTAATTTTTGCATGATGATTAAACCACATGTAGAGAAATTATATGAAAGCAGAATGAAAAGAAAAAGGTCATGTCAATAGAGCTCTCTACAAAGATGCACAACTTGAGAACAATGATGATAGTGATTATGTTGAACGTCTTGATGAGAATCTGCATGATATTCAGAGTAGTAGTACTGGTGCTGGAATTGAGGTGAGTGCTATTTATTATTTTTATGTCTTTCATGGTAGTCATTGTTGGTTTAACACACACATGCAAGTAAGTACTATTCAAGTAAGTAAAGGTTGTTTTATTATGTAAATAAAGGTAGTCATTACCTATGTAATAATTATTATGTATTTCAATATAATGTGTATTTTTTTTTTTGTTTTTACAAAAATGTATTGATAAACTCCAAGAAAGGGATAAAGTTAGGGTGTTGGATCCATTTGATGGTGTTGCTGTGGGCATTGGGTGGATTCACTCACTATCTATTGTACATGGAGTCAACTTGAAAGGAATAGGAGATGCAAATGTAAATATTTGAAAGGTCACAAGTAACATACCCCTTTCTTATGAAGACAAAATAGATGGAGCTGTCCGTCTGAAAGAGAAAGAAGGAACCTTCACATAGTGGCCACTAGAATATTTACAAAAAATGACAATTGATGTTTATCATGTACTAGTTGTTAGACATCTTGGCCCACTGTTTTATGCAATATTTTGAATGTGTTGTTTAGGGATCTTAATTTTCATGGTGTATTTGAAAGAGTTGGAAACTCTTAGACAACTTTGACATTTTTTATTATATTTATATATATACTCTTAGACAGTTTTGATATCTTATAACTTGATATATATATATATATATATATATATATATATATATATATATTTGCATTATATTTTTTTTTGCATATTACCTTTCTTTATCATGATGTTGAATCAATCTTTTAATTCTAGCATGTTGTAGCTTGTTCTTATATGTAATTTTTTTATTTTCTTTTATGTTTTAATTCAAATTTAATATGTTTTTCTGCATTATAAAATTTATGGTATTTAATAAATTATTCATATCATGACTAAATTTACTACCAATTAATGGAAACCAGTAAATAAAAATGACTACCATGACTAAATAAATGACCAATTAACAACAATCAATGACTAAATTAATTACTAAATATATTACCAAATTGATGACTAAATATACTACCAAATTACCAAATATACTACCAAATTGATGACTAAATATACTACCAAATTGATGACTAAATATACTACCAAATTAATGACTAAATATACTACCAAATTAATGATTACAATGACTAAATAAATGACCAGTTAACAACAATCAATGACTAAATTAATGACTAAATATACTACCAAATTGATGACTAAATATACTACCAAATTACCAAATATACTACCAAATTGATGACTAAATATACTACCAAATTAATGACTAAATATGTACTACCAAATTAATGACTAAAATTTGTTTGGTCATAAATTTGGTCGTGAGATAAATGACCGACAATAAACTACCAATGGTCACATGACCAATTTTTGGTAGTTTATTTAGTCATTTATTTCTATTTTTCTACTAGTGCAAGGTGATGCCTATACTCATTTACTCATGAGTTTTACAATTGCTAACCGTAAATGTCACTTATTAATTACCTCTGGTGACTTTGAAATTACTACTGCTAGTGAAACTACCTCATTCCCTTATGGGTAATTATAAATTACAAATAATAAATGGAATAAATACAATATTAGAATTTACAAGGTTAATGGCACGTTATTCCAACAAGATTTATCATGCTGAGGTAGACCGCCTTTATTTTCCTCCAGTCCTAGCAAAGTGAGGGACTCACTTTTTCAACAACCCCAGGTGTCTAATGCAGGAGCATCCTAGGTTGCAGAGAAATCTTGCATCAACGAAAAACATGTGCATTCTTTCTTTTCTTTCATTTTTAGCTCAGTTCGGTCAGTTGCAGTTTCAACATTTTGTACCACATTTTACCACATCTTCATATCAAATCTCACGGAGTAAGAATTAGCATCTACATATCATTATCTACATCATATTCAAATTTCAGGTCATTTGGATTTATTTCTTGAAAGTTATCACTATCAGAAGATCATCAGTTTTCATAGAATAGAGCATATAGATAGTCAATTGAAGGAGAAGGTTTTCGGAGCACTTCTGTGACTTGCAGAGCTAAATGGAACATCACACATGACACATAGATCAGATAGACCTTCCTTGAGCTTCGTACCAAGTTCATCGATTTGTAGAGCAATACCAGATGTTGTAGCCTGACCTACTTGTTTCTACATGCTACATCTTTCATTGGAGTTTGTAACCTCTTGTGGCTGACGTGAAGGATTCTATGAGCTTGAAGATTATATATATAATCTCTTAGATGCATTAGGAAGTTAGTTAGTGATTTCATATGATATATAGTTAGATTCTCTTTGAGTAGGCACTTCAATGCCATATCTTGCATATCTGTTGTAGCTTGGAAGATAGGTCTGTCAGCCCTTTGATTGTAGCCCGCATGTTGTCGGCATATGAATATTGTAATTCTTTAATATTTTGGATATATGAATCTTCGATTGCATTCTACAATTGAGTTGTTTCCATTGTGTTTACTCTAGTTGCATGGTTTGGACAGTTCATTCTATGAACCCTCCAACTGTGACTGTACCATAACTTCATGGTCATTCATTTCCATCTATTTATCTTTTCTTCTACATTTTCAGTGAATTTGAAGCATTGGCATTTGACCAATTTCCTTGACTGTTGATATTCCAAGGTTGACTTATTTGATTTGGATGTGTTTAAGGAACTCGCTCCATTTTCTTTCCATGTTATCCTTTGCAGTTCTTCTTTCATAATTTCTCCATTCTTCATGACTAGATTTTGGGCAACATGTTAGGGTTAATTTATAGTATGCATTTCATTTGTGTTTGTGAATTCTCAATGCAATTTGGGCTCAACAATGACTTGAATTTTTTATAATTATTTAAACATTTTATTTTCATTGTAAAACCCTAAAATACATTACCTAGTTAAGTTATATTTGGCTTCAAAATATTAAACATTTTTATCAAATTATACCCTAAATGTGAAGTTGAGAATGTGAAACTTAACCATAACAAGGAAACCTTGGATGAGTGGTCTAAGTTTTATGTGTTTTGATTTTCTATAAAACATTGGAACTTTCATTAAATTGGGTCTGTAGACCTAGAATGCACAAATTTAAGAACACAATCTAACCCCAAGTCCCAAGTTTGTACCAAATTCAAACTTCTATATCAAATAAACACCCATGTGACCATGAAAATTGGAGTTTAAACTATAAGTTTCATAGGAAGTAGACCTAGATTTTTGAAACCAAAATTCACACTTGCAAAAGGTTAGTCACACTCTAAGACCCAAGAAGTCTTTAGTTCAGACCTTTGAGCCAAACTTGTAATATTGTAAAATTCTTGTTGGAGTCTAAACTTTGAGGAATATGTGATTTTGACTTGCAAACCTAAATCATATGCACTTGTAATGTAAACACCAGGGTCCAAACTTTGAACCGTGAGTCTTGTGTAATTTACTATCGAGACTCCAAGCCCTAATCCATGTACAAAGTGAGATTTTTAACTATTCTTCAAGCATGAAAAATACTAGATGGATCCCAAGCTCTAAATCTTATCAAAATCAAGCTTCTCAATTAAAATTTGAAGCATGCAAATCAAGGTTGAGATGCCAAACCCTTTCAATCCAAATGTGTTAAGCACGTAGGAGGTAAATCAGAGTCCAAAGTTTGAGTAACATCCATTCCAAACCTTGAATTCAAAGTTTTCTAAGATTTGATCCTTCAAATGTAAAGTTTAAACTATGTAAATTATTAGCGAGATGTCAAACCCCGAGTCCATTATAAGACAATTTGTTCACTCAATTTTTAACATGTAAATATGCAAAAGAAGCTTGAATCTCTAAGTTTAATGCAATTTAGACTATCAAGTCTAATTTTCATACTTGTAGATTGGTAGATAAACACCAAACTCTTGTGTTCTGACTTGTAAACACAACATTATTCAAAATTGGATCTTGTTGACATGTAGGCTCATGGTGAAACTTTGAAATAACTTTAATGATCAAATGTTAAAATTTAAAAATTTGTAACATGATAAAGTGACTTTAATGCTAACCCTAACTTGTAATGCCCTAAGCTTATGCTCAACACATTAACAAATAAAAACTAGATGATCAATTGTTTTATGATACAAAAGTGGCATTATGTAAGACACGCAACACTCTTAGATGCCCAAGGTGTCATAACAACCTATGATGACACATTTGGCATGTACACCAATGCATAATGTAAGGTGACACAAGTGAAAGACTTAAAAACACCATGAGACAAAACACCATGGTTGGCACAAAAAACAAGACAAGGAGGATAATCAATATTTTCAAGCTCACTAAAAAATCTTTACAACATCCCTACTAGACCATCCCTTAGTGATCTCAGAGCTACAGAAGGTAAAAAGGTCAAAACTATCAGAGTTCAAACTTCAGGGAAGACTTGAAAAAAGTTTGGACTTCTCCCCAACCCTACAACTTGACACAACACTTTAGACTTAAATTTTGGGTTTCTTCCCTGATCTGCAACTAAGCCTAACACTACCTTAGACTTTGACTTTGGGCTACAACTTGCAACTTGCAACCCCTACTCAGGTTTCAAAAAATAACTACAATTTACACTTTGCATTATGTGAAGAGACTTTGATTCTTGGGTTTAGGTTGAATTTAATCTTTGGGGATCAATTTCAACATGCACTCTGGAACATGACATCTTCAACAATTTAGGCTTCAAGGTTTCACTTGTAATTACAACTTTCAAAGTGTCAATCAACTTTTAACCTTGACCCCTTAGACAACTCAGACTTTAGAGACCAAATGCAACCTACACATATAATGTACAACAAGACTCTAAACTTTGGACTTCATACAAACTTAGAATCTGGAACCAAATGCTAACTTGCAACATGCAATATGCATTAGACTTCTGAACTCTGGACCTCCTACACTTTAGGTTTCAAGGACTAATTACAACTTACAACTTCAGACTGGTAAACTTGTTTAACATGTATTTTAGACAATTTTCTTGACTTGCAAGTAGATATTAGGAAAAATACCTAAGGCAAGGAAAACAATGAGGTATATTTCTCACACTCAATGAGGCATAACTTTCTCGATATATGAGCTATTACAAAATGGTTTTAGTCAAACACTCAAGGGATCATGGGTTCCAACTTAGCCCCATGAGAGCCTCCTAACGGACATAGTTCCCAAGGAACACAGATAAAAGAAACACTTGCTACCAATGACAAGGGAAAGAACTACAATGCAAAACATGATGAAAGCACTTCAAAATGTCATGCACGCTCGATACCAATGTCAACAAATTCCAAAAGAAAGGATATGATCATCACCACCTATATGAGTGGAATGCAATCCAACAACAAGGCATCCATAAGAATAATTACAACATATAGAAAGAGGACTCCAATGTCCCAAATTAATTATTTTCACACAAAGTATTATAATATGATAATCTCCTACCAACACAAGGATCAATTTCTAACCAAGTGAGACCAAAACTATATTACAAGATAGAGGCTACTTCCCAAACATGGAAGGATTTCACTCCAATATATAAATAATACAATGAATAATATTACATCAATAATGAGCCACACCAAACGTTCTCCAATAACTACAAAGAAAAACATGAAATGTTGAATCAAGAACTCATCCAACTCCCAAGAGATCTTCAAGAATGGACCAATAGGGAATGTTGCCCACCTCCCAACACATTACCATCATTGAGAATAATAGATGTCTATGGATTTCTAGGTAACTCTTGAGCTATGGAGAAGAAGATCATGGATACACCACTATCAAGGCCAAGGCTCACACACATCCAAGGTGTACATGGAAATACTCATGCAAAACAAGCACAAAACATCACATATGGAAACTCATGCTAAATCAAATACATAAGGAAATATATGGCACACAAGCCTATCAATTCACATAAGGTAATATATGGCACACATGCCAATCAATGCATATACAAATGATCAAAATCATGTCGAATACCAAATCTGATAAAAGGGAGGGAAGAGGATCCTAGGAAAAGGAAAATGAGTGTCATCGTGCATAGCATAATGGATACATAAAATTACATGTCATCACACATAGCATGATGGCTATAGGGAACTACATGTCATCACACATAGCATGATGGCTATGGGGAAAGTATGACATTTGCCAACTCATAGAGTTCTGACATGCCCTTGACACTATGATCCAATCTACACAAGCATTCATATTGTAGGGGAAATCTTGTTGAATTCATTTTTCATTTACCTAATGTATAATAAAATTATCACTTAATAACAATTGTCCGCCAGTTTGTTTCATCGATCTCTTTGTATCGTGACAACATGGGTGAGAGCCAATCTTTTCCAATCATATACCTAAAGCCTAAATATCCAATGCTCCAAATCTAAATTTGGGCATGACACACAAATTAATGCAATAATTCATGGCACAATGTCAAAAGATGCAAAATTCTTGAATATTAAGGAGACAATTCATTTCACAAAAATAATTCATTCATTTGAGATCTAAAATGTATTTTTTCTATTTTTCTTCAAAGAGGTCAAAACCATAGAAATCCCCAAGCTTCCATTAATGGAGTTGGGATGCAACCTTCAAAATCCCCCAAAATTTCTAACTTTTAAAATAAACAAAATCTTCAAATTTCAAGAATACCCTTTTGATCCAAAAATACATAATTCTTCCATGCAAACATTTTTTTCTATTTCTTAAGAGATAAGGATTTTAGAAAATTTTGCCATAACTTGGCCTCAAATGCCCATTTCCAAAAATTTAAAAATATAAATTGAAACTACAATTTGTAATCCTAAATCATTCCTACAGATTGATTCCATATGACTCCACCTAATGTGGGCATGGAAGAAAGAAATATTTTCATTTAAAAAACAAATTTAAATAAAAGATTACCTCTTTCCAAGTTTGCAAACAAAGGAGAAAATCCTCTTCTTAATCATCACACACACCCATGCAACTCAATTCAATTCCAAAGCATGCTCCCTCCAGTCACAATTAATTTGAAACTAACTTCAAGCAATTCCATTCACAATTTATATCCAAATCCATTTTTTTTAAGGGGAAGAGAAAGGGTTTTGAGCATGAAAAATGCTAAAAAATACAAAGTGGAAAAATGGCCTTCTAATTTCCTTTTACCCTTTTTTTCCTTTATTATTATTTTTTTCTATTTTCTTTTTGCAAGCTATTTTATTTTTTCCAACTAACATTACAAAGTAAATAAATCAATACATCTATTTAACCACCATGCAACTAATTTAATTCAAGTAGATATTTTTCCCAAAGCACGAATTAAAATCAATTAATTCTTTCCAACGCAAGCACTAAATATTTTGCAAACACAGTAAACACACATTTTGAAGTAAATTTAAATATAATGCAAAAGATAAAATAAACACACACAAAGGACTCAATCACACTTTACGAGTTTCCATAACATATGAATTCTAGAATCGTTGCCAATATGGATTTGGGTTAACATAGGGGATTCACAAGGACTAAGTAGGGTGAGATGGCTAAGTGTAATCCATGTCAACTTCTCCACATACCAACCATTGTTATAACACCTATAAATTTCTTGCACACTCAAGTCAAACATCAGGTGTACTTGCTCCACATAATAATAGTCAAAGCAACATAATCCAACCAATGTGGTATGAATCATAACATGATATCAAATCATCACATATAACTGTAAATCATCTATGACTAACATGATCTAGGAACAAGATGCATAATCAACCATAATTCATAATGCTGAACAATTATAATAATCATAGCTATAACCAATATAGTGAAAATAGTGAAGCTAAAACACTGTAATTATCTAAATTACATAGGCATGTAACATATGCATCCCATAATGCAGTCATAAAACCAATACCAATACATGACCTCATCAGAAACACATTGATGATCATACAAAACATGTCCACAAAAGCATCTAGAATACACCATCAGAACACCTCGATGGTACAACAAACCTCTTCGACAAGTTTGATGCAATGACTCATAACACAAGAATCACATAATACATTGATGCAACGCTCAATACAACATATATCATATGAATCAAAAAGAACACAAGAAAAACATAAGAATGGGCATTACATCCTTCCCCACTAAGATTAGCCTTACTCCTAGAAGCCTATTAAAAAACATTCGGATGAGGTACCCGTGGTACACAATTCTTCACAAACATAACAAGTATCATAAGATCAATCCTCTAGGCCATCACCAAGTCTAGGTCTCAAATCAACAACTCACATCTCCAAGTACAAGTTAGGTGAAACCAACCATGATGCCAACTAACTCCTTAGAGATTGTGTCATGCCCACATTTCCCATGCGGTCACGACACGCAACACACATGTCTTGTCCACATTTGACATGTGGTCATGACAAGAACTATCAAAAACTTTTCCACGTGTCCTTAGAAACCCCCTCACACGTGTTTGCATGCTCGTTGACAATACACATAAGGCATAAACATGTCAATCATAGTTGGGGAAGTGCGTCTACCTATGCAATCCCCTACATGATGAAAGCTGACTAGGGGGTTTTGTGACGCGATGTGCGCTGCTTCTAGGGTTAGAAAATATTTTAGTCAAACCCTAAGTTTCCTAGGTGAAAGAGAGGATTTCAACTAAATTGAAATCAAACCTCAACTCAAATGCAATAATAAAATCGAATATAATAACGCATCCAATGGTATGATGGTCGTATGATAAAATGGAGTGGTAAAATGAAAGTCGTAAAAATGCCATAAAAATAAAACCCTAAAATCTGGGAAAAATTTGACAGCATAACGCATTTTCAATAATTGAAATAAATAATTTAAAAGGAAAACCCTAAGAAGTAATTAATGCAAAAATTAAAATAATTAAATAAGGATAAAATAAATTTCCAAGGTTAATTAAATTGAACCACCCAACAAAATTAAAAAATTTGAATTAAAATAAATGACCAAATTAAAACTCAATACTTAAGTCCATTAATAAATATAATCTCGACAATTACATTTATTAATTAACTCAAGTTAAAATAATTAAAAAGAGGATAAATTAAAATATCCCCTTGGGATAAAATCGATTAAATTAAAATTAAATTCAATAAAGAGATTTCCCATCACATTAAATTAAAACATACTAGATAATTAAAATGAATGCCTAAAATACATAACTTACAAAGGGATAAAGCATCCCAATAAATAAAACAATCCATTTCCACAAAAATAAATTCCACATGGAATAAAAATCCAAACCCCAAAATAATATTAAATCAACTAAAATCAAACACAAGGAAAACCAAATGACTCAAAAAGACTTGAAAAGCAAAAGAGAGGGAAGTATAATTTCCCATGCACATGGAAGAATTAAAAGAATTAAATAAAATAACAAATGTAATTTCCTCACATCCTCCACTCAACCCTAACTCCATTATTTTATTAATTGTTTTCTAAGAGATTCCCTAATCATATTCTATTATTTCCTTATGGCAAAGCCCTAACTTGTTCTTTTGTTTTCTCCTCAACATTCTTTTCTCCTCTTTTGTTTTGCCTCCATTGCTCCTCGATTTTTTTATTATTGCAAGTTGAAGGTTTTCTCCTACATGGCTGCCATGAGGATTTACACACAGAGGCATATACTTACTGTATATCTCCATAGGGTTTGTTTCCTCTTATATATATATATACATAGGAAAGTATATATATATATACTTTCCTATGTATATATACATATATAAATATAAATACATTTAATTTGGAACAGTGAATATATATATACACACACACTTTTATTTGTAGGTAATATGAGTTATGCATACAGGGTCAAAAACCAAATGCAAAATGGATGGCCGTAGCTGGTAGCAGAGCCGACGGCCTTTATTTTCAACTTGGCAGTGTTTTCATTGTTGAAGGAACATATAAAATAATAATAAGGGAAATGGGGGAGGATCCACCCACCCACCCTCCACCGTATGGTGGGAGGTGGGTGGGGGGATCGTCCCCCACCCAAAGGTCAGCACTCATGGGGGGGTTTGGGGCGGCGACCATGGCTGCCATCCCAGCTCGCCACTAAATTTTTTTTACAGACTTTAAAACCGACCCTAACAGGTCTTTATTTCTTGCCCTTTTTTTCTTATAAAAAAAAGTTTAAATTTCACAGCTAACTGGTGTAAATTTTATTTTAAATTTCTCTAAAGGTAAATAATATATATATATATATAACATGATATATATACATCATTTGTACAGATTCAGCAGTGAAGTTAAAATGTATTTAGTTCTCAAATATATATATATATATATATATATATATATATATATATATACATGTTGTATTATATACATTTACACATACCATCGAAGGGAATATAAAACCAGAATTATAATGTAAATTAACCAGCAGTATACATGAATATTTTCCCTTAAGTAAGTATAGCATATATTCTTTTTTTTTTATAGAATAATGAAGTAGATTAATATAATTTCTTTGACAGTAATTTGAATAGAGCAAATTTATTTACTTTCAAACAACAAGATAATTTAATCAGTTTCAGATGAACACTTTGCTTGAAACATAATTTTACTAGAGAACTCTAACTCTTTCTTTTTAAAATCCATTTCATTAGGACTAACTTATCTTCTTTTCTATTTAAACATCCAACAAAATCAAGCTACAACAAATACATATTTTGTCGAATGGAAGAACATCAACTCTATAGAAATCTCTTTTGTCAAACCTTCCAAAACCACATAAACACAACAACATGACATAATAAAAATCTATTTTTTTTAAGCATAATGAGAAATAGTACACTTTTGGAATTCTTTGCAACAACAAGAACAAAGAAGGCCAACAATAAATTTAACGAAATTTACATTAAGGCCTCTAAGGCCATGGCTCCCAAACAACCAACAAGATAATGCCAAAACACTAAAAATGGACTTCTCCAAAGGCTCCATTTTCTCCAATAAAAACCTACAATAATACAACACAAAAATGGGGAACCAAGGCCACGTAAATCACCCTCCTCCCTACCATAGACCCACTAGTGGGTCTCCCTCGAGCTAGGGAGATAGAAATCACATGGTTTCACAATCACACCACAACAATGAAAACACCAAACACACAAAATTTACTCTCAAGGATTTGCACATAAAAAAACTCAATAAAATCAGTTTGGAGGGGGTGGGGAGTGGACCCCTCAGCTCAAGAGGTCACACCAAGAACTCTAAGAATCACAAAATCTCAAGGCCTCAAGCCATAGCAAAAAATACATATCTCCATAAATCTCAAAACCATCATGGCACTCTTGCCATCCAAATTTCTCCCAAACACCATAGAATGCCCTCAAGGCTATAAGTAATACAAAAATAAGGAAATGACCTCAAGGAGGTTCACTCTCCCCCACGCCATACGAGTTGAGCCTTACCTCCAAATGGAGGTGCTCTTACCAAACATAAACTTCCACCACATACACAAAAATAAAACATGCATAGGGAAATGGCTATTGCCATGGAGCTTATGTCCAAAATCCCAAAAATGGAAGCACGTTTGATGAAGAGCTCATACTTCTCCAAGTTTTTCCAAGCCTCCAAGATTTCTCCAACACTTCCCAAAACCTCAAAAGATAGAAAGAAATTTCAAAAAAAGAACCTCCAACTCCTACCCAAGAGGAGATAAAATAGGCCTTAAAATTTGGCCTTGAGGAATGGGAAGGTGACACTTGTCACCTTCTCCTTCCTCATCCCATGCCACTTGCAAGGGAGAAGGAATGTGAGGGTGACAAGTGTCACCCTCTAATCCATCCAAACCCTCACCTTATCCACTTGTGTTCTCACACATGTGTGAGAGACCAAGTGGAGAGGTGGCAACTCTCCCCAAGACTCCAAGAGGATAAGGGATGCCACATGGCATCCTCTTACACTCCAAGAGAGCCATCTCCCTCCAAGATGCTCTCACACTTGTGTGAGAGTCTTGGAGGGAGATCCCACACACTTGGGGGTCTTGAAGACCTCCCAAGTCTTCTTGGTGAAGGGATCCCCAAACTTTTGGAAGGGAGATGGGTCTTTCCCAAAGCATGACTCATCTCCCACCCTTAGCCAAATTCAAATTTCGTCACATTTACTAAACCCAAGTTTAGAGTGACTAAAAGTGAGTTACCCTAGGGTTTAGTACATCTAAATTGACCCTAGACCCTAGGGTTACCACCTAGGGTAAGTTTGGGACTCTAGAAAACACCCAGGGAGGTATAAAATCACATTAAATGGCCCATAAAATAAAATAACACCAAATGGTGTAAATCAAAACATAAACTTACAACACATGATATAAATCAAATTTAAAAAGGGGTAACTAGGCCAAATAATAAAATCAAGCATGTACAAAAACATCATCCGATCAAACGTGATCCTCATCTCTCTTGGGAATGGATCAATTTTATAAGGAATTACATATGTGTGAAAACTACCTCCGATTTCTCGTGGCCTTGGAATATAACCTGCACAAGTAGATCAAGCAGTCAATCACATCATGGATAATCATAGCCGAAGCAACTGAAATTAAAGTCATGTCATTGCATACAACATTAATCATTCACATCATAATTGAGATTAAAACTCCATTTTTCTATCTAATGTCTCATAATCATCATCCAATAATAAATCCACACAATGAGCTCATAATCACATCAATAATCATCATCAAATGTATCTCACATGTCTAACATCAAAATAACATCAAAATATGATCTAATCAAATCACCACATGACTAATCAATGCTAGTCCAAAAATTAGGGAATATAGTCTAAATCTGCATGATGGAAACAATAAGTCTAAATGTTTGATAATGCCACCAACTATAATGTAAAATGATCAAAATAGGGAAGTGAAATATATTAGCCTCACATCCTCCCCCCAAGACTAAACTTCCTCCTGGAAGTCATCAAAAAGGTGAGGATAGAGTGCCCTCAAACTAGCTACATCCTCCCAAGTCGTTGTGACCTCATCATAACGATCCCACTAGACCCTAACCTGGTCTAGCTCTCAACCTTGAAGACCCAACATCCGATGAGCCATATGTGAATTGGCTCCAAAGCCAACTGCCCATCTGCCTCTATCTGTAGAGCACTCCAGTCCAATACATGAGATAAATCAGAAATATATCACCACAATACAGAAATATGAAAGACATCGTGGATACGTGACAGGCTAGGTGGCAATGCTAGATGGTAGGCTATAGGTCCTATCCGATCCAAGATCTCAAAAGGTCTTACAAACTATGGTGTGAACTTAGATCCCTTTCCATAACGGATTGGACTCTTGTGTGGTCGCACTCTAAGGAAAACTTTGTCACCAACTAAGAAGCTCTGATCTAGTCTCTTAGCATCGGCATACTTCTTCTGTCTATCTTGTTCCTCCTGAAGTCTCTGCCTAATCAGTGTGACCTGTGTCTCCATATCCTGAACCAACTCTAGACCAATGGCAACTTTGTCCTCTATCCTATCCCAACTTGATGGTGTCCTGCATGGTTTGCCATATAAAGCCTAAAAAGGAGGCATACCCAATGAGCTGTGATGCCCATTATTGTAGGAAAACTCAACCAAATATAGATTCTCCTCCCATCTAGACTGATGGTCCATAACATACATATGGAGCATGTCCTCCAACATTTGATTCACCTACTCTATCTATTCATCTATCTCGCGATGATAAGCAGAGCTAAAGTTGAGCTGTGTGCCCAACACCTACTGCAAAGCTCTCCAAAAGGCTAAAGTGAACACTGATCCCTATTAGAAATGATGCGACGAGGTACTCCATGTAATCTCACAATATCATCCAAGAATACTCTTGCCACTGTTGGTGCATTGTACGTCGTGCATACATGTGAGAAATGCGCCACCTTGGTCAACTTGTCAACCGTCACCATGATGGCATCATGGTGGCATGAAGACATAGGAAGACCAACAATGAAATCCATGAAAATGGTGTCCCATTTCCACTCAAGTATCTCATGAGGGTATAAAAGACACGCTGGATGCTGATGCTTGGCCTTGACCCTTTATAACTCAAGGCAGCAAGCAACAAACTTTACAATATCCCATCTCATACCCATCCAATGGTACAACTGTCGTAGGTCGGCATGCATCCTCTTCACCCCCAGATGTGCTGCATATGGTGCTCTATGAGCCTCTGATAACACTATAGTATGTAGGTTGCCTACGCAGGGTACATAGATGTGCTATTGATGATGAAGTAACCCATCTACCTCAAGTGAGTATCCTACAAACTTTCCCATAAGGGCCCTCTATGACTGGATCTCCTATTGCACCTCAAGAAACCACTCATCCTCAGGTAGATACTGAATAATGCATCCTCTCAAGTCCACACTCAGATTCAAGGTCAAGATCTCATGGCACCTCTGAGTTAATGCATCAGTAACCACATTCTCCTTCCCTTTGATGTACTAGACATCAAAGCCATACTCACAGAGAAACTCCATCCAATGCCACTGACGAGCATTCAGATTTAGTTGTGTAAATATGTACTAAAGGCTGTGATGATCTGAATGAAGCTCAAAGAGATGACCCAATAAGAAATGTCTCCAACAAACTAGAGCACGAACTATGCTGCTACGAGCTCCAAATCATGAGTGGGGTAGTTCAGCTCATGGGTCTTGAGCTTTCGTGACTCATACATGATCGCTCTACCACCCTACATAAGTACAACTCCCAAACCCTCAAGTGATGCATCTGTGCAAACCATAAAATCCACTGCTGGATCAAGAACTGTTAAAATGGGAGCATTGGTAAGATGCTCCTTGAGGACCCCAAAGGCCCTCTCACATTGCTCAGCCCATAGACAACTCTTCCCTTTCCACTGAAGGGAAGTGATGGGGTGCACTATCTGAGAGAAACCCTCAACAAATCTATGGTAATAACTAGCTAACCCTATAAAACTCCTGACCTCTGTCACATTGGTGTGTGCTGGCCAATCTCTGATAGCCCTGATCTTTGATGGATCTACGAAGATTCCATCGCTAGATAGGATGTGCCCTAAATATTTTACATCTGTCCTGAAAAATGCACACTTCACCAAGTTCCCATTAAGATTCTACTCCCTCAAACATTGTAAAACCTGACGTAGGTGCTCCTCATGCTCCTCCTTAGTCTGCAAATAGATCAATATGTCATCTAGAAAAATAATCATGAACCAATCCAAGTAGGTATGGAACACCCCATTCATGAGACTCATGAACACTACAAGGGCGTTCGTCACAGCGAAGGGGACCATAGTGAACTCATAGTGGCCATATCGAGTCTGGAAGGCGGTCTTATGGATGTCTACCTCTATGATACACAATTGATGGTAACCAGACTTTAGGTCAATCTTAGAGAACACCCTGGCTCCCTGCATCTAGTTGAAGAGATCATCAATCTTGGGCATAGGGTAACGGTTCTTCACCTTCACCTTATTCAACTACCTATAATCCATGCATAAAAGAAGAGACCCATCATTCTTCTTCATGAAGATGACTAGAGCACCCCAAGGAGAAACATTCTATCAGATGTGCCCCTTCTCGAGAAAGTCCTCAAGCTGCAACTTGAGCTCCGTGAGCTCATGAGTGGTCATCCTGTAGGGTGCACGAGACAGTAGCTCGACACCTGACACTAAATCAATATGAAAGTCTACTTCACGATGGGGTGGCATCCTCAATAACTTTGCTAGAAACACATCAAAAAACTCTCTCAAAATGGGATGGTCATCTAATGATGCCTTAGGCTTGTCCTCTGATCTGCCACTAACTGTAATAGCAAACATTTGGTATCCCTTCCACATGTAACACTTAAGTTGCTAAGTGGATATCATATGAAGTGTTGTGGGCTTCTGAGTGCCCACTATCTCAATTGATGTACCATGATCGTCTAAGCAGCTAATCGCCTTTCAATGACAATCTAGCTTGGCTCGATGAGTCGCAAGCCAGTCCATACCCAAAACCACATCATAGGATCCTAATGTCATAACTCGAAGATCACATACTATAGTAAAGGGTCCCAAAGATATCTCACAATCATGGACTAAGGCATCTATTGTCGTCTTGGCCCCTGTGGCCAACTCAACTTCCCACCTATCACCTTGCCTAGAGGCCACCAGCCTGTAACGCTGCACTAACGACGAAGATATGAAAGAGTCAGTAGCGCCAGAGTAAAAAAGAATAGAAATGGGGACACCCCCAATCATACCTGATGTCTCAATCATTAATGCCTGAAAATAAGCTAGGTGGTTATCAATTGCTGCGAACATACGGTGGGACCTACCCACATCTCCAACTGTCTGCTTTGATCCTCCTACATGAGGCTGTCCCCCTATTATAAAGCCTTGTGGGCACTCTCTGGCTAGATGTCCTGCTCCACCACACACATAGCATGGACCCCAGGCCTATACCTATCCAGTCTGAGTCCTACTCGACTGTTGCTGTCTAGATCTACTTGTGGACCCCTGTGAACCCCTATAGGACTACTGTGACCTCACGGGTCCCGCAAGTGGTTGCTGCTACCTCTGGTCCCTGCACGGGCCTTGCTACTACCAACTCGATTATGACCCCCATGTGCCCTCTGTTGTGGCCTATATCTCTATTGTTGCTACAACTACTGTTGCTGCAGCTGCTGCTACTATGGAGGCCTAGGAGGTAAGGATGCAGAACTAAATCCTCCTCTCTGAGGTGGCGACAGTGGTCTGTGGTAACTCTACTGATGTTGCTGCTGCCCACGATCCTGAAACTAAAGGCGTGAACTCTGCCCTTGTCCCTATATCTCCTCAGCTATGTATGCCTTCTTGACAGTATCACTCAATGTCTGGGGGTCTGCCATACGTATAGGCCCGCCCTGCTATGCTATGGTTTAACCCTCTGATAAACTTATGAACTAGGAGTTTCTCATCGGGGAGATACTTCACATATCAAGACAACTTGGTGAATCTGCCCTCATACTAAGCAATAGTAAGCCCTCTCTATTGAAGGTTGTGAAACTCATCTATGCAACGGTACCTATAGTGATCTGATAAATACCATGCATTGAAGTGCTTAATGAAAGTTTCCCATGTAAGTGTGTCCAATGATAGATGGTGCTTGCACTCCTCAATACGCCACTAAGTAGTTGCTACATCTCATAACAGGTGGACTGCCACATATGCCTTCATGTTACCCTCATAAGGACGTAATGTGAAGCATCTATCCAGACTGATGAGCCAAGCCTCAGCTTCAGCTCCCTCTGTGGTCCCGATGAATGTAGGAGGATTCAGCCTCAACAAATCCCTGATGGGGTCTCCTCGGTCTTTGTACCTTCTGATAGGCTCATCCACATAATAATCATAAGGCCTATGAACAATCTGCTCCACTCTCACTACCTCCTCACACCTAGCATGATGTGGAGGGCTCTTGCTACAGGCCCTGTAGGCTGATCCAACCTCCTCTGCTGTCATATCTGGTACCTCAACATATGGCTCCACACGTGGTGCCTCTCGCGGCTCGACGCGGGGCTCCACACGTGGCTCCACACATGACTCTACTCATGGCTCCATGTGTGGCTCCTCTGGTGGATCAACGTGGGGCTCAGTACGTGGCTCTATGCACGACGTAATTGCAGCCAGTGCTAGCCTATCTAACACTGCTTGAAGTGCCTGGCCTATGGTGTCGGCGGCCCCTGACCCTTAGCTGAAGAGTCACTTTGAACCTCTATAAACTCTGTGCAACGTGAACGCGCTTGCCAAGCTTGTCGAGGAGGCATCCTACAAAAATGAGGTAATTACAAATTAATCAAAATTACAGAAATAATAATGTGCCCAAACAAGCCCAATGTTTAAACTTGGGCTCTGATACCAAATGTCATGCCCACATTTCCCATGCGGTCACAAGATGTAACACATGTGTCATGTCCACATTTAACATGTGGTCATGATACGAACTATCAAAAGCTTTTCCGCACGTCCCTAGAAACCCCCTCGCACGCGTCTGCGTGCTCGGTAGCAATACGCATAAGGTATAAACATGTCAATCATAGTCGGGGAAGTGCGTCTACCTACGCAATCCCCTACATGATGAAAGCCGACTAGGGGGTATGCGAAGCCATGTGCATGACTTCCAGGGTTAGAATGGATTTAATTCAAACCCTAAGTTTCCTAGGCGAAAGATATGATTTCAACTGAATCAAAATCAAACCTCAACTCAAATGCAATAATAAAATTGAATATAATAACACATCCAATGGTATGATGTTCATATGATAAAATGGAGTAGTAAAATGAAACTCATAAAAATGCCATAAAAATAAAACCCTAAAATCTGAGAAAAATTCAACAGCATAATGTGTTTTCAATAATTGAATTAAATATTTTAAAAGGAAAACCCTAAGAAGTAATTAATGCAAAAATTAAAATAATTAAATAAGGATAAAATAAATTTCCAAGGTTAATTAAATTGAACCACCCAACAAAATTATAAAATTCGAATTAAAATAACAACCAAATTAAAACTCAATACTTAAGTCCATTAATATATATAAACTCGACAATTACATTTATTAATTAACTTAAGTTAAAATAATTAAAAAGAGGATAAATTAAAATATCCCCTTTGGGATAAAATTGATTAAATCAAAATTAAATTCAATAAAGAGATTTCCCATCACATTAAATTAAAACATACTAGACAATTAAAATGAATGCTTAAAATACATAACTTACAAAGGGATAAAGCATCCCAATAAATAAAACAATCCATTTCCACAAAAATAAATTCCACATGGAATAAAAATCCAAACCCCAAAATAATATTAAATAAACTAAAATCAAACACAAGGAAAGTCAAATGACTCAAAAAGACTTGAAAAACAAAAGAGAGGGAAATATAATTTCTCGTGCACATGGAAGAATTAAAAGAATTAAATAAAATAACAAATCTAATTTCCTCACATCCTCCTCTCAACCAACTCCATTATTTTATTAATTGTGTTTCTAAGAGATGCCCTAATCATATTCTATTATTTCCTTATGGCAAAGCCCTAACTTGTTCTTTTGTTTTCTCCTCAACATTCTTTTCTCCTCTTTTGTTTTGCCTCCATTACTCCATTTTTTTATTGTTGCAGGTTGAAGGTTTTCTCCTACATGGCTGCCATGAGGATTTACACATGAAGGCATATACTTACTGAATATCTCCATAGGGTTTGTTTCCTCTTTTATATATATATACTTTCCTATGTATACATACATATATAAATATACATACATTTAATTTGGAACAGTGAATATTATATATATATATACTTTCCTGTGTATACATACATATATAAATATACCTACATTTAATTTGGAATAGTGAATATTATATATATATATATACTTTCCTGTGTATACATACATTTAATTTGGAACAGTGAATATTATATATATATATATATATATAATATTCACTGTTCCAAATTAAATGTATGTATATTTATATATGTATGTATACACAGGAAAGTATATATATATACTTTTATTTGCAGGTAATATGAGTTATGCATACAAGGTGAAAAACCAAATGCAAAATAGACGGTCGTAGCTGGTAGCAGGGCCAACGACCTTTATTTTCAACTTAGCAACGTTTTCATTGTTGAAGGAAGGTATACAATAATAATAAGGGAAATGGGGGGGGGGGGGGATCCACCCACCCAAAGGTCGGTGCTCATGGGGGGTTTGGTCGCAGCCCCAGCCCCCCCCCCCCCCCTTAAATTTTTTTACAGACTATAAAACCAACCCTAATGGGTCTCTATTTCTTGCCCTTTTTTTCTTATAAAAATAAACAATGTTTAAATTTCACAGCTAACTGGTGTAAATTTTATTTTGAATTTCTCTAAAGGTAAATAATATATATAAACAACATTTGCACAAATTCAGCAGTGAAGTTAAAATGTATTTAGTTCTCAAATATATATATATATATATACATTGTATTATATACATTTACACATACCATTGAAGGGAATATAAAACCAAAATTATAATGTAAATCAACCAGTAGTATACATGAATATTTTATCTTAAGTAAGCATACCAGATATTCTTTTTTTTTATAGAATAATGAAGTAGATTAATATAATTGCTTTGACAGTAATTTGAATAGAGCAAATTTCTTTACTTTCAAACAACAAGATAATTTAATTAGTTTCAGAGAACACATTGCTTGAAATAGAATTTTACTTGAGAACTCTAAATCTCTTTCTTTTTAAAATCCATTTCATTAGGACTAACTTATCTTCTTTTCTATTTAAACAACCAACAAAATCAAGCTACAACAAATACATATTTTGGTGAATGGAAGAATAGCAACTCTATAGAAATCTCTTTTGTCAAACCTTCCAAAACCACATAAACACAAAAACATGACATAATGATAATCTTTTTTTGTTTGAAGCATAATGAGAAATAGTACACTTTTGGAATTCTTTACAACAACAAGAACAAAGAAGGCCAACAATAAATTTAATGACATTTACATTAAGGCCTCTAAGGCCATGTCTCCCAAATAGCCAACAAGATAATGCCAAAACACTAAAAATGGACTTCTCCAAAGGCTCCATTTTCTCCAATAAAAACCTGCAATAATACAACACAAAAATAGGGAACCAAGGCCATGCAAATCATCCTCCTCCCTACCATAGACCTGCTAGTGGGTCTCCCCTGAGCTAGGGAGGTAGAAACCACACGGTTTCACAATCACACCACAACAATGAAAACACCAAACACACAAAATTTACTCCTAGGGATTTACACATAACAAAACTCAATAAAATGAGTTTGAAGGGGGTAGGGGAGTGGACCCCACAACTTAAGAGGTCACCCCAAGAACTCCAAGAATCATAAAATCTCAAGGCCTCAAGCCATAGCAAAAATATACATATCTCCATAAATCTCAAAACCATCATGGTACTCTTGCCATCCAAATATCTCCCAAACACCATAGAATGCCCTCAAGGCTATAAGTAGTACAAGAATAAGGAGGTTACCTCGAGGAGGTGCTCTTACCAACTCCCAACCCACACAAAAATGAAACCAACACCAAACATAAATTTCTAACACATACACAAAAATAAAACATGCATAGGGAAATGGCTATTGCCATGGAACTTACCTTCAAAAGCCCAAAAATGGAAGCACGTTTGAAGAAGAGCCCACACTTCTCCAAGTTTTTCCAAGCCTCCAAGATTTCTCCAATACTCCCCAAAACCTTGAAAGATAGAAAGAAATTTAAAAAAAAGAACCCCCAACTCCTCTCCAAGAGGAGATAAAATAGGCCTTCAAATTTGGCCTTGAGGAATGAGAAGGTGACACTTGTCACCTTCTCCTTCCTCATCCCATGCCACTTGCAAGGGAGAAGGAGTGTGAGGGTGACAAGTGTCACCCTATAATCCATCCAAACCCTCACCTTATCCACTTGTGCTCTCACACATGTGTGAGAGACCAAGTGGAGAGGTGGTAACCCCCCCAAGATTCCAAGAGGATAAAGGATGCCACATGGCATCCTCGTATTCTCCAAGAGAGCCATCTCCCTCCAAGATGTTTTCACATGTGTGTGAGAGTCTTGGAGGGAGATCCCACACACTTAGGGGTCTTGAAGACCTCCCAAGTCTTCTTGGTGAAGGGATCCCCAAACTTTGGGAAGGGAGATGGGTCTTTCCCAAAGCATGACTCATCTCCCACCCTTAGCCAAATTCAAATTTCGTCACATTTACTAAACCCAAGTTAGAGTGACTAAAAGTGAGTTGCCCTAGGGTTTAGTATGTCCAAATTGACCCAAGACCCTAGGGTTACCACCTAGGGTAAGTTTGGGACTCTACAAAACACCTAGGGAGGTATAAAATCACTTTAAACAGCCCATAAAATAAATAACACCAAATGGTGTAAATCAAAACATAAATTTACAACACATGATATAAATCAAATTTAAAAAGGGGTAACTAGGCCAAATAATAAAATCAAGCATGTACGAAAACATTATCCATTCAAACATGATCCTCATCCCTCTTGTGAATGGATCAGTTTTATAAGGAATTACATATGTGTGAAAACTACCTCCGATTTCCCGTGGCCTGGGAATATAACCTGCGCAACTAGATCAAGCGGTCAATAACATCATGGATAATCATAGTCGAAGCAATTGAACTTAGAGTCATGTCATTGCATACAACATTAATCATTCACATCATAATTGAGATTAAAACTGCATTTTTCTATATAATGTCTCATAATCATAATCCAATAATAAATCCACACAATGAACTCATAATCACATCAATAATCATCATCAAATGTATCTCACATGTCTAACGTCAAAATAGCATCAAAATATGATCTAATCAAATCACCACATGACTAATCAATGCTAGTCCAAAAATAAGGGAATATAGTCTAAATCTGCATAATGGAAACAATAAGTCTCTAAATGTCTAATAATGTCACCAACTACAATGTAAAATGATCAAAATAGGGAAGTGAAATATATCAGCCTCACATATTGCAACCCTCTATCCTCAAAGTGCTACTACAAGGGAGGACAAGATCTAGCAAAAGGGCCCAACCAACTAAAAAAAACACAAAGTCATTAAACCTAGGACTACTACTACCATGTAGGGTAACTCCTCAAGCTCTCTACTAAGCCATGGAAAAACCACACAACATTGTAAACTCTACTCTCAACGAGATTTGTCAATGCAAGGTTACACTCCCTACGATCCTTTCTAAGACCAAGGATTTTGACCACAACATTAAAACTCAAAGGTTAGGGTGAACCAACTCTAAAAGACTATAAAAAAACTACCTTACCTTCATGCTCACCAAAAGCATGCCTCACTTCCAATTGTGGTTGCACTCAACAAGATCTTTTCACATGTTCCACTCCTAAAAAGAGAGATTTATCTAACACTCTAGCTCCATAAAACAAAACTGGGAACAACATACAAGTTTTCAGAGGAAAGGATCTCAAAAACATCCTCCTAAAAGCATAAGAACTCACCAAAAGCAAGGTTTAGCAACCCATTTCTCATGAGAAATACATCCAAGGAGACAACTAAGCACAACAAAAGGAGCACGACTACTCTGAACACCACTTCAATGTTGGACTATTCTAAACCAAAAAGGTTAAACAACACAACAAGATCAAGAATTCATGATCTACAAGGCAACATGAGACTTCCTCATGGTATAAAAACCAAGTATCCATCAAATAGAATACACTGAATGAGCAACTTATTTGCAAAAGAACTACTTCATTTCTAACACCATGCTAGGAAACCTCCAAACTACCTAGGAGAAACTCTTGCCACCACCAAATTCACAAAACTAGTGACTAGACAAGAATCGACAAACAACTATAACACAATAAATACATAAATAACATGTGCCTAAGCACTAACTAATGCACCATCATACCATACACTATGTTAGAACATGAGTGTAATTTATGGAGTTCACATCTAGACTTGACACGATGTGTGCCTTCATGTTACTTAATAACACGGTCTTTGTGTCCAACGCAACATCGTACATTCCACTAATGTCGAAACACTAGGAGGCATAGCAACATGACCAGGATAGCCAAGACAAGATGAGCAAGAACAATCACCATTTGTGTGTCAAGTCAACACCCAACCACATACTAGCTATTAAAAGAAAGATGCAATCCATACAAAAATCTCAACATATCTCATTATCATATTCAAACAAACAAGAATAACATTTTAGCTCATAAGTGAATTCCAATATACATCATTCACTACCATCTAGTCATGACGTACACACCAACCAACAAGATTACTCACATCCAAAGATCTATATGAATACAATCCAAATCATAGCATTCCCAAACACTTCACACAAAATTCACTCACATTCTAGTAGAGATTAAAGAATTGAAACTATCATAGTTCTAACAACACAAACACCAAGAGCTAGCACATTCTTTGTAATCTACTCCCTTATACAATCCATCAGAGGCCCATCATGGACATGATAAAGAAGAACATTACATGATAGGGGACCAACAATTAAAACATTCTATCATATCCACCACAATAATAATAGAAATACTAAAGTGAAAGAAATATCAATTCCAACAATAAGGCATAAAATGATGTCAAATTCAATAATAAATCAAGCATGACCATAAGAGTCACAAGATAAATAGATATCAAAATTTGGTACCTAGGTCCTACTCATAAGTAAAAATAATAAATCAATGCTAACCCTTACACGTATTTATAGAACTCATCAATAACTAAAAGAAAGTATCAAAATCATGAAGGTACACTTAACATGTACTACGTGACTAATTCTAGACACGAAGAAGGGAGTAAAATGCTACACTACACCTAGATCTCCAAAATCCACAGTGAGTAAGAGAACATGCTCAATAAACACCAAGAAAGCGAGTTTTCTAAGACTCCACTCATGTCATAAAGTGTGAAATCATAAAATTCACTTATCCATACAAGCATAAATTAGGTTGTTGAGAAACTAAGCTTCATCACATCACAGCTACATCATTACACAAGAAGATCAATACAAGGTTTTCTATGACATCACCCAAGGTATCCACAAAATTTACCTGTCCACACAAGAATGGAACTTACATCAACATCACATTCAAGGGAATTACAATTACAATGCAATGATGCACATAGTCACACACTAGAAATCACTTTACAAACCAAGATTAAGTTAGGACAAAATCAAGTTAACAAACCAAGATAACTCAATGCATCCACTCACTCATTGAAGAGTAATTAAAATTAAACACCATATAGGAATTCAATAATCATAAAGGTAATTCATTAATGTAACATTTAGTTTCTAATACATAACAACATAAAAGGGGAAGAATTTAGTTGAGACTTAAGCCCTTTACCCAACATTCTATCCTTGCAATGCTACAATTTCTATACCACATGATAATAAGCACATCTACAATGAAATGCACATATAACAAGAGTGCAAAGTACCACAACACAATGGGGATATTTACATAAGAGCCACAACACAACTATGTTCACACACAATAAGAGAATAATATTGGCATACTTCACAAGGAATGACAAGTAGTTGGAGACTCTAACCCACACCAACCCAATAATATATTTCAATACACTATTCATTTTAAAAGCCAATAAGAACACCACACAACAAGTGAAACACAATTTAGAGTCACAAGATGTAGGATTCACTAATGCATTCATTATCTTCTCACAATGTTCATCACAATTTCCATGCATATGACCCATTTACCACCCTTTTTCTTTAACTTTTCAATTAATACAATGCAATAATCACACCCAAGTTCCCACATGAATCCTAGGGAAGAATGAAATTTGGGAACATAAGTCATTACCCAAATGATCTACTCATAAACAAATCAACAATTTTCTTTCATGCACCCATGTAATTAATTCACACATAAGAATATCCACTTATAGGAGACAAATGCAAGATACACCTCATGGAAGCATTCACATAATAAAGTATTCCTCCACCATACACATGAAAGGAAACATACTGGGAAATAACACATGATACTCATAGCATGCAACTACACAAGGATCCCACACATGCTCAAGCACAACAAGTAGAAAAAACATTTTAGATCTCCCAATGTTGCAACATGGTACTAGATGTAATGTCCCAATCTTACACTCAAGACATTAATGGAAAAAAAACTAGATGAATAAAATTTTTGCAATATAAAAGTGGTATTAATCAAGAAAAACAACACTTTTACATGTCCAAGGTGTCATAACAACCTATGATGACACACTTGGCACACACACCAATGCACTATGCAAGGTGACACAAGCGGAAGACTTAAAAACACCACATGACAAAATACCATGGGTGGCATATAAAATGAGACAAGAATGAGAGTTAGGATTTTCAAGGTCACTAAAAAACCTTTACAAAATCCCTACTACACCACCCCTTAGCGATCTCAAAGCTACAAAAGGCAAAAACGTCAAAATTGCCAGAGTTCAAACTTTAGGGAAGACTTGCAAAAAGTTTAGACTTCTCCCTAGCTCTAAAACTTGACACAATAGTTTAGACTTGCATTTTAGGTTTTTTACTTGATCTATAACTAATCCTAACACTACCTTGGACTTCAACTTCGAGCTGCAACTCACAAGTTGCAACACTCGCTCAAGTTTCAGAAAACAACTACAATTTACACTGCAATATACAAAGAGACTTTGATTCTTAGGTTTAGGTTGACTTAAGACTTTAGGGATGAATTGCAACATGAATTCTAGACTTCAGGTCTAGAAAGTAACTCACAATATGTGAAATCCTAACAAAGTCCCATAATAGGACATCTTTAATGATTTAGACTTCAGGGTTTCACTTGTAATTGTAACTTGTAAAGTGTCAATCAAGTCTAAACCCTAAACCCTTAGACAACTTGCACTTTAGAGACCAAATTCAACCTACACATATAATGTATGAATGGAATCCAAACTCTAGACTTCCCATGACCTTGGAATCTAGAAACATATGGCAACTTGTAACATGCAATATGCATCAGATTTCCAAAACTTTGGACCTCCTACACTTTAGGTTTCGAGGTCCAATTACAACTTGCAAATTTAGACTGGAAAACCTATTTAACATGCATTTTGGATTATTTTCTCAACTTGCAACTAGAGAGTAGTAAAACCACTGAAGGCAAGGACAATAGCGAGGTCTATTTTTCACACTCAATGGGGCATAACTTCCTTGATTTATGAGTTGTTATAAAATGGTTTCAATCGAACACTCAAGGGAACATGGGATCTAACTCAGCCACATGAGAGCCTCCTGATGGACATAGTTCCCAAGGAACATGCGGAAAAGAAAAACTTTTTCCCAAACACAAGGGAATGAACTATAATGCAAAACATGACAAAATCACTTTGAAATGTCGTACACATTCGATACCAACATCGACGCATGTCAGAAGAAAGGATATGATCATCACCACCTATATGGGAAAAATACAATCCAACAACAAGGCATCCATAAGAATAATTACAACGTATATTAAATAGGACTCCAACATCCCACATTAATCCTTTCCACACAAAGGATGAATATTACAACATGATAATCTCCTGACACAAGGATCAATTTCCAACCAAGTGAGACCAAAAAAATATTACAAGATAGAGGCTACTTCCCAAACATGGAAGGATCACACTCCAATATATAAATGATACAAAGCATAATATTACATCAATAATGAGCCACACCAAATATACACTCCAATAACTACGAAGAAAAATATGAAATGTTGAACCATGTACTTATCTATCTCCCAAGAGATCTTCAAGAATGGACCAATGGGGAATGTTACCCACCTCCCAACCATATTACCATCATCAAGAATAATAGATGTCTATGCCACTCTAGGAAACCCCTAAGCTATGGATAAGAAGATCATGGATGCATTTCTATCAAGGCCAAGGCTCACAAACATCTAAGGAGTACATGGCAACACTCATGGCAATCAAGCACACAACATCACATGTGACAACTCACACTAAATCAACCATATATGGCAATATATGAAACACACACCAATCAATTCACATAAGGTAATTATGGTACACATACCAATCAATTGATTTACAAATGATCACAATCATGTTGGATGCAAGATTGCCCTCACATGATTGTCATGCTATGTGTGATGAGAGTTTTGAAGTGATGTTTTTAATAGGGTATTAGTTGGGTGAAAGATTGGTTTGAATGTGTTGGTGATAAGTGTTTCTAAGGGTTATTTTGATCTTTGTTCAAACAATAGTCTTGAGCTATGATGTATAGCTATCAAAGTGTTCATCCAAAGTAAGTCAAATAGGGATGATTGAAATCACTATTGATGTAGACTAACCTTGTCAAGATATTTAGTGTAGTTTCTAGATAGAGGATGATTGATCCTGATAGGGAAACTAACTAGATTGTTTTGTTTGAGTAGGAAGATCTCAATAGCACTTTTGAAAATCTTGTTTTTGTTTGCTTTTGGAGAGGCTAAGTATGATATGTAAGGTGGAATGTTTGAAAATGTGTATGGGATGTATTTTTATGGTTCAAATGACTTCTCAAGTAAATCTAAGTCAAAATGGGTATGTAAAACTGATTTGGTTATTTTCTCAAAACCTCAAGAATAACCCATTGTTGTGGATGTGCAGATTCATATACACAAGAACAGAGTGCATATGTGCAAGAAAAAGTGATGTATATGCGTAGGTCTGAATGTGCAGGAATAAAGTGTAAATGCACAGCAATGGTGTATGTGCAACAGAAAGTGTCAAATGTACAACAAAAATGTTTAAATGTAAGGAATTGATATATGCGTAGAAATAAGTGCCATATGCACAATATGAATTAGTAAATGTGCATCTCTATGTAAATGGCAGTGTTTGATCAATTTTTCTTGTTATTGGCATGTTCTTCTAGGTAACCTAATGTTTTTGTGATGGTTTTTTCTATTTTTAGGCAAGAAAACACAATAGACAATAAAGTACAATTTCTATTTGTGACATTTAGTGTATGTTCAAGACTTATAAAAAGTCCAAGTTTTCATGGGTCTAACACAATTTGTAAACAAAACAAAGACTTTTTATCCGTAAAGACAAGGCTTCATTACAGTACATCAACTCACAACTTAGATCTTCATGGACTCAAATGACATCACATAGGTAAGCACATGTGAGCATTATATCTTCTTTGCAAGAGAGGATAGGTAGGGACATCTCACCCTTTCCCTGAAAAGATCAAGTAGGCCACAAGAGCTTATGCTAGCCAAGGATTACTATCTCATCTCAAGGGAGGCAATGGTGAGTAATCTTGAGGGCTTGTATCGGTTCCCCTTGCACCAAAAATTACCGCAACGTTTAGAGGTGAGTCAGGTGGCCACTAGATAAGAGGTTCTTAGTAACTTTGAGGGACCAACGCCTTGCAAGCATGCAACAAGCTACTAAAAGCTTTGACCAATCCTACTAAGAGTATCATATACCTCCCATAATGCAAAAATCATTTTCACAAAGTGATGGTACACCTCTTTTCGATTTGGCACCGTAAGGCAAGGCTGATACTGGTTACGACTTGGCTTTCACCTTATCCCTCTTATATAGTAGTTCAAAGGAAAACTCCGCTTAAGGTCGTCACTTTTGGATGAAATGCAATCCAAAAGTAGGTGTTTCTAAAGGATTAATTAAAAGTAAATGATAGATGAGTCTAGCTTTTTGATCACCCAAGATATTGCAAGAGGAGAGCATGTGCCTATCACCTTTACAAGCAAAGCAAACACTCATTCGTTAACCATCTAGATTAAGTTAAGTGTGGCTAATCTAACAACACAAGATGCCATATTTGCATGATAGCATAAAAGAAAAGATAGTCAAATTTAGCCTCTAAATTAAACTATGTTATGATTGCATTCAAGATTGGATGAAATTACTTCCCCCTATTTATGCTATGTTTGGATTGTATGCAAGATTGTCTAATTAAACCTCCTAATATAGACTATGTGATGATTGTATGCAAGATAGTATGCAAGATTGTCTAATTAAACCTCCTAATTTAGACTATGTGATGATTGTATACAAGATTGTATGCAATATTGTCTAATTAAACCTCCTAATTTAGACTATGTGATGATTGTATACAAGATTGTATGCAAGATTTGTCTAATTAAACCTCCTAAATTAGACTATGTGATGATTGTATGCAAGATTTGTCTAATTAAACCTCTTAATTTAGATTATGTGATGATTGTACATGAAAGATTGTATGCAAGATTGTCCAATTAAACCTCCTAAATTAGACTGTGTTGTGATTTGTACGCAAGATTGTATGCAAGATTGTATGATTACTCCTATTTTAAACTAGATGCTACTAGATTATCAATTTATGAATAAATGCAACAATGATCTCTAAACCGAGCCTTAAACCTACAAAAATAATTTATCAGTAGTCTGAGCACATTTCTTTGACGATTGATGATAGCTGCAACAAAAGTCAGTATCAAGATTTGCAAAAAAACTTATACTAAAACTTGATAGAATTTCAGATGCGCAATAACATAAATCAGATGCACATGATTATCATATGTGTAACATAAAGTGTCAAATGTGCAGTAGAAAGTGTATGCACAACAGAAAGTGTCAAATGCACAGTATAAATGATCATATGCGTAGGACTCATATGTTTTCTCTGATTTTTGTCACAGATGTATAGGACTGGAACTCAAATGCGCAGAAATGACCTGTTATGACTATAAGGACACCAAATACTCAAATTTGGATATTAAATTTCTGGGCAAGGCCCCACAGTGGGCACCAAAATGTGATTGATAATTTGAAACAACTATAAGAACCTAATAAGATACCACTATTACTCTAAATTCCTACTCAAATTCAATTCACCAATGAAACTAAGAAAAATACAGAAAACATGAATATATCTTGCAAACTGATTTATCCTTTGCATTTCATTGTCTCCTATCTTCTCACGATCTTGTTGATTATGATATTGCTCTCAGAATTATACTTCTTTGCTTTTCAAGATGACAATGAGATTAATGGAATTGTGGATTCAAATGTAATGTAAACAATCCTACAATGCAAGACTATGCTAGTGATGATGATATGAAGCTAATGATAAAAGCCATTGATAATGATAATGATTGATATGAGGATAATGGTATGTAACTAAATGATACTATGAAGCTAAATGATAATGCAATAGTGGAGATTATGATATTGATATGCAAATGGGGGCCAAAGGCACGCTTGGATACTTGGTAGAATTTCTGCAACATGTAAGTACTATAGCTCTTGTGATGCAAAATAAAGGTGAGGAACTTCCTTTTATAGGCCAAGGAGGGCTCAAATCCAAGTGTCAAAAGATCCACAGTTGGAGAATAAGTCTTGTGACATGTACGGTCAAGATCAAGTTGTTTGGATGAGGAGAGATAAAGGTGGAAGATGTTCCTACTATGATGACAAGGTGGAGGAATAGGAGGGACAAGGAGCCACATGTCGTTATGGTCACAAGGACCAATGAGATAAAGGTGGAAGACCATGAGAATAACATGGAGGAAGGAGTCTTTCATGGTTGGAATGTGAGAGGGAATATAGGATTTATGAGACAAGTGTCTCAAAGTCAACATTGACCATGGGGATGGTTGAGAGGAAATAGAGCACATGTTGAGAGGATAAATACTTATTTAAATATTAAGAATATTTAATTATTGGAGCAACATGATGAGGTGTCCAATGACATGGAGGATGACATGGATGATTGATGTGGATTTTATACATAGGACTTTGTCTTAGAGGAAATAATTAAATAATGATGATTATTTAATTAGAGATGACCTTAGAGGAATTTAAGATATTTAATTATTAAAGGAATATGATGAACGTGAATCTAATAAATAAATTAATATGTTTATTTATTGATAGAAGAATAAGAATAAAATAAATATAAAATATTTATTTAATTCATCTTGAGCCATTTTTAGGTGTATACAGTTTCAGATAGAGATACAAAGTTTGTTGGGTATTTTTGGAGGACCGTATGGAAGAAGTTGAAGACTGAGTTGAAGTTTAGTTCTGCACATCATATGTAGATTGATGGACAAATAGAGGTAGTGAATCAAAGTTTGGGCAACCTGTTGAGATGCTTAGTCAGAGATAAGCCCAAGGGATGGGATTTATTATTACCACAAGTAGAGTTTATATATAACAATTCTATCAATAGGAATACTGGTAAATCCCCATTCCAAATAGTATATGGGAGTAGTCTGAGAAATGATTTTGAGATGAGAAAGGTAGACAAAGGAGAAGAGTAGTTCCCAAGACAAACATTTTGCATAGCACCTGAAGAGCTTGCATGAAGAGGTACAACAACACATTAATAAAATGAATTCTCAGTACAAGGCTAAGGTAGATCAAAAGTGGAAGTTTAAGGAATTCAAGGCTGGTGATGAAGTCATGGTTCACCTAAGGAAAGAAAGGTTCCCAATGGGAACATATAATAAGCTAAAGATGAAGAACTTTAGACCATGCAAGATCCTAAGAAGCATGATTCAACAAATGCATATGAGGTAGAGCTGTTGAGAGGAATTGAAACATTTCCCCTGTGTTCAACATTGCTAATTTAATAGAGTATCATGAAGGTAGCATCAAGGATGGACCAATAGAAGAATAGTGGAGTGTCCTGACACCTACTTTAGAGGAGATAGAAGAAATCCTAGATAGCCATGTGGGAAGAAGTACCAGGAACATGTAATATGAAAAATATCTAGTTAAGTGGAAAGGAAGGCATGTCAAATATTCTTCCTGGTTGTCTAAGGTAGAGGTTGACTTTTTGGGTTTTCCTCAAACACTCGAGATGTGACAAGGTCACTTCTCAAATTATCTTGGTTGTCTGATAGGGGAGCATCCAATGGTGTAAGGGCAATCTTTTGGATGATGGCTCTCTGTAACGAGCCACCATGCTAGGGTTTTGAAGCAAAAACTAGGCATTTCTCTCTATTACCAGTCGACTCTCTTGAGGATTTTCACCAAGAAATGAAGGTAAAACTTCTTTGCAACATTGTGTATCCATTTCCTTTTTCTTTGAGACAAATTTCAGCTTTAAATCCGCGGCTACGACAGTCTTTTAATGCATTTGGTATTTTATGTTTTGGTTTCCTTCTTTTTTGTCCTGAGGCACCATGAATGCTCTATTTGGCTCAGGTTCTTGACTACGGTTTAAATGCATTATTCCTTAGCCACAGAAGGTAAGCCTTTGGTTTGTCAATCTGGTTAATACCTCTCTGTGTATTTTCATTTGAGGTCATGGCTATAACTACATGTTTAATTATCTCTGTGTGGCTCTAATGAGTTTGAAAGTCTACAAACTCTCTTTTCTTCATTTGTATCTACAACCCTTGTGTAAACCAACAAGGGTTTTCATCTTTTATATACAAGAAAATGCATTCAAACTTGTATATTTCTGTGGGTTTGCTTCTTAAGAGGCTACAACTATAACTTCCTTTAAAAACCTAGATGGCTTCGAGCATATGATACAAAATGAGTTTCATTTTTCATCATCTCCTGTAGCTGTATATGAATGTTGAAGCTTCATTATTACCACCATTTTCATGAAGTGCATCTTGATGTCTCTGGCACTCTATTTGATCTCTTGAACATACTGGACATGTTCTTATTCAATCTGTGACATATAATTTGCAATCTATTTCCACATTGAATGCACTTATAAACTGATTAGAATGTATGATGAAAGCTCCTTTTGCACTCTTCAATTTGTTCAATCATGTATAAAATGATACTGATTCTTGATGCTATACACATGCTATGATTATGTTTGGTATTCAAATAACTATACCTATAAACTCTAATGCCTTGGCTGCATGTAAACATTATGAAAGATACCTTAGATGAAATATACATGTCATGTTGACATGGATTACTACTTCTTGATCAGCATAAGAGTGCTTTGGTTTTCTTGTAACAGCAAATAGATGAACAATCTTTTCATTGCCCCTACTCTTTTTTAGACATTATTGAATGAGATAAAAGCTCACTTGTGATTGTCACTTCCTCTTGTTTGGATTGACAGTCATAATTGGGTAGTGATCTTGAAGCTCTCACACTCAGTTAATGCAGTAACATAATATCTCTTGATTTCATATGTATACTCGTATCCCATCCCCTTTCAAAAAAATTAGGGGAATCATGCTAGTCTCAACCCTTGTGGGAGCCCACTTTACACCACATGCTGATATAGTCTTCAAAACAACAGTATACTTCTTCTATACCTACACATGAAACAACACATGTTAGTTTAGAAAACATTGGAACTCAATGATTATCTCATTTTCAGTCTCTCTTGTCCATGGATGATTTATATGTATATGATTCAATATATCACAGAGATTGTATTATGTTTCTGCCTAATGAAGCTCATGGGGTATTCCATATCTTGAGCTCTAACAAAATCTTCTTTATCCCCTACAGGTTCATCAAGTGTCGAGAACAAAAGAGCAGCTGCAACAAACATCAACTCAACTAGATCCCAAAAGGCAATGATAGATATGCTCTATCCTGTTTACTTCATTTCTTCAATTGATTAGATGCATAGTATACTTTCTATTATCTATTGATTCAGCTATTCAAGCTATTCCCACAGCTTGTGTGGGACACTTGATCTGTTATATTTTCATTCAATGCAATGTTTATTCCATTTGTGTATTTCATTTGTAAAATTGAATAATCATTGTAATGAAATGAAATATTTTATCTATCATGTAACTTTCTGCAATGCAAATGAATGATCAACTGAATCTTTTCCTTTTGTTATAACAATGAAAACTAAAGTCTTCATGTACCTAAACTATGTAAAATAATCATAGTAGAAAAATGTTAAAACTTTCAACCTAAAATGAACTTGCTATTCTAGCTCTACCAATTTGAGTTGTAGGTGAGAAATGGTAACATTTCTGGTGACTTCTGCTATATGCGTACCTACTAAGCATCAGGATCAATTACCTTAATTTATCCATTGGGCATAGAGTCATACTCTGCTCATCTCAAACTCAGAAAACATTGAAACTCAACACTTCAACCACTCCAAACAGCAACAGAAAACTAAAACAAACTATACTGAAAGCAAACTAGAAGGCCCTGGTGGCCTGAAAAATGTGCAGCAGCAATTAGGGAAACAAAACAACTGAAAGGAAATGTGCATGAAGCACTTATTAACTACAACACTAATCTAGTATGATACAAGGTAGAACTTATCTTCAGAGGCAATGTTTGAGGTGGATCCCATCGACTGGGATAGACAACACCTCTCCATTTAACTTGGATAGCTAGAATGCATTATGTTCCTTGCACTCTTTTATAACATAAGGTCCATCCCAAATTGTATGGAACTTGGAATGCTTTCCAGGTCTACTTCTTAGTTCATTCCATTTGAAAACTAAATCACCAACAATGAAGTCTCTTGGCCTTGCCCTCTTATCAAATACATTCTTCATTTGAGCGTGATGGATTTCAAGCTTCCTAAAGGCTTCTTTTTTGGTTTCCTCTAATTCCATAAGCTGAGCTAACCTTACTACTAAAGTATGTTCCTGTAACAACTCAAGTTCTTTAATGAAAGCCAAAGTTGGTAATTCTACTGAAATAGGCAATCTAGCCTCCTTACCATAAGTAAGCACATATGGAGAACAACTAATAGCTCTCTTGGGAGTGATCTGGTCAGCCCAAAGAGCTAACTTCAACTTCTCATGCCATGTCCTCTAGTTGTCTTCAATAGTCTTTTTGATGATCTTTATCAGATTTTTATTGGTGGATTCCGTCTGCCCATTACCCTATGGGTAATAGTTAGAAGATGTATTCAAAAAGATGTTATGTTTAAAAGACCAATCTGAAATCCTTAAACCAATAAAAGATAAACCATTATCAGAGATAATTGAATCTGGGGTACAAATTGGGATACCAAATCCTAATAGAAACTTAAAACAACAGATTCATTTGCTTCTTTCAAAGCAACAACCTTAGTCCACTTGGTGAAATAGTCTATAGTAGTTAAAATCCACTTGTGGGCTACACTTGAAGGTAGGTTTATTGGTCTAATGAATTCAAGACCCCATTTAGCAAATGGATGTTCAACTTTGATAGGGTGTAGAGGTAAGGCTACAAGCCTTTTCTTACCTACAAATAATGAACACTTTTCACATCTTCTTACCCAAGAAAATGCATCTTTAAATAGATCTGGCTAGTAATAACTAGCCTGCATTATCTTCAAGGTTGTTGTCCTTGCTGCAAAATGACCTCCTAAAGGTCCATTGTGAAACTCTTCTAACAGTCTATCAACATGATCTGGTTCAATGCATCTCAGAAACACACCATTAAAATCTTTTCTGTATAAAACACCTTGAATTATAGCATAAGGAGTAGCTTGTAACCTGTAATACCTTCTTCTTGCTCTATCCAAACCTTCAAGGCACTCACCAGTCTGCAAATAGTGAATCATCTGTTGCACCTAGCTATTAGTAGGAGCTGGAATAGCAACTGGTTCATTGTTATTTAGCATTGTTTCAATATTTTTTGCTTGTTCTTGGTTGTGCTCTCCATTTCCAGCAAGTTGCTCACATAAGCCCTTGCCCCTAATCAACTTAATTACCTTAATATTTGCATCAAATTCCATTACTTTTTTCACCCAACCAACTCTTTTATCATTTATTTCTCTGTTAAGTAAGAAATTCTTAACAGTTGGATGGGCAACCATCAACCAAATTCTATTATTGGATAGCATATGTCTGAATTTCTTGAGGCTTCTAAGAATAGCAAAAACATTCTTCTCAACAAATGAATACTTTGGCTCATTGTCATGTAGTACCTGGCTGAAAAATGCCACTGGCTACTCCAAGCCTTCATCATTTTGCTGGCACAACATTGCTGAAATGGTATATGTACCTCCAAAAGCATATAAAATGAAATCTCTCTCATAATTAGGACTAATGAGGGTAGGGGCAGCTGCAAGAGCTTCTTTGATCTACTCAAATCTTCTCTTACCTTCCTTAGTCTAATTAAAAGGCACATTCTTCTTAAGCATGGCAGTGAGAGAATGTAATAAAGCAGTAATATTGGGAATAAACCTTCGCATGAAATTAATTCTGCCAAGAAAACTCTGCAATCCTTTCTTATGTGTAGGCAGTGGTAAATCTAGAATAGATGAAACTCTTTCAGGGTCAATAGAAATACCATGCTTTGAAACAATATGGCCCAAGAGTTTACCTTCATGAATAGAAAAAATGCATTTCTTCAGGTTAAGACAGACTCCAAACTCTCGGCATCTCTGAAAAATCTGCTTGAAGTGATCAAAATGTTCATCAGAATCTTTTGAAAAAACTGTTATATCATCTAAATAGACTAGCATTATTTAATGCTTAAGGCCATGTAAGGCCATATCCATTGCCCTCTAAAAGGTTGCCCCTGTATTGAACAATTCGAATGGCATTTTCCTATATGCCATGGTACCCCACTTGGTTGTAAATGCAGTTTTATATTGGTCTTCCTTCTTCACCAGAATCTGGTTATAGCTTGAATATCCATCCAACAAAGAAAATCTGTCAGAACCAGAAATAGTTTGCAAAATTTGTTCCATTGAAGGAAGAGGATAGTGATCTTTTAATGAAGCTTGATTTAGATCATGGAAATCGACACAAAGTCGAATCTCTTTGTTCTTCTTTCTGACTGGTACTAAGTCAAAGACCCAAGATGTATGCTTTATAGGGAATATTATACTATTCTCAATTAACTTGTTTAGCTCAGCTTTCATCAAATGCTCAAGTTTAGGATTGAGGGGCCTTTGTTTCTGCCTAACAGGCTTGGCATTGGGTTCTAACTCGATGGTATGTTGAGATAAACTAGGATCAAACCCTCTTAAATATTTATACTCCCATGAAAAAAAATCACTAAACTCTTGACATAACTGAATAAAAGACTGTTGTTCCTCTTTAGTACATACCTTTCCCAATTTTAACAATTTACCTTTGAATATCTCCACTCTCATAGTGCTCCTGCTTCAGAGTCATGTTGCACTTGTCTTTTCTAATTTGATCATCTGAGTTAAAAATAGATTCTAATGTCATGAGTCCCTTTGGTATCTTATTAGACTTAAGTTGTACAACCTTGTTGTCATATTGATGTTTCCACTTATGTTGGTTATCAGCTGCAAACTCTGCTTCTACAATCAGAAAACTCAAAATTTGCTCATCATTATCAAAAACCTGCCAACTCACAGTATTGTTAGGTACAAATGGTCTAACAACCATTTTTACATATGGTTGTACCTCTATGTTATGGATTTCATTTGAAATCTCAAACTAAGATCCTAAGGCAGCAAGCCTATCTATTATTTTGGCTTTTGGGAATTGAAAGCAAATTAAATGCATCAAAAAAATTAATTGAATCCCAAACTTGATGCTTGTACTTTTTAAGCCAATCATTCTTAGTAACATTCAAGTTTCTAACTTGGTTTATAATCAACTCAGAATCACATTAAGCTTGTAAGCATTTTATACCTCTTTTCTGAGCCCATTCTAAACCATGAATCAGGGCTTCGTATTTAGCCACATTGTTTGTACAGCTAAAAGCAAACCTCAATGCTGAATAGTACCTGTCTCCATCATGTGAAATAAGCATAGCTCCTCCACCAGCACCCGTTTTACTCCTTGATCCATCAAAGTACAGCTTCCAAAGCTGATTCTCTTGCTGCTTAGGCTGTGTTTGATCCTTAACCAGATTTGGAATTACTGCATTAGGTTCATGTATCATGTAAATGCCTAATCCTACCTCATTAGTGTGACAGAAAGGGTCATCTTCATGATCCTCGGCTACCCAGTCATCTAAATTTATATCTTCCATAGGTGCACTGGGATCTAGGCTCATGGATTGATCTTGCTGCCTATGGGTGATGTAGAGGTTAGCATTTATTGGGCTAGGGACATAGGGCTCAAGATGATCCTTTGCAAGTGGTTCAGATGTTATGGGGTTACTTTCGTACCATATCTTGTTCTAAAAAATAAGTGGGACCAATCAGAAGATAAAACCTACCCAATTTGGCAACAAATTCCCTGGAAAGGCATATAGCAAAGCTAGGTGATAGATCAATAATGTAAATGTCCTGACGGATTGCAAAATTAGGATAGGCATGCAAGGCAAGTGGCAGATTTCTAATTATCCCTCCAGTATTAACAAAAGACCCATCTAGCTGGACTACTCCTTTTGAAAGGGGCTTATAGACTAATCCTAATGAATCGGCTAGACTCTTGGGCATGACAGAACTGCTTGCTCCATAATCTATCATGCAATTATGAATGAGTTTATCACCAATAATCAGACTTAGGTAAAAAGGAGGAGGTTTTACCTCTTTGGATGGTTGTTCACTCTTAATTTCTGAGTTGTTGGAAAGTATAACTTTGGCCTTTTCTTGATTAGAACAATCAGAAATTGAAAGTTCAACCAATGCATCTTGTAACAGATTTTTTTGGCTAGGAATATGTAATGCATCCATTACTAACATATTCACTATAGCTTTCTTAAGGTGATCCACTATATTGAAAGAAACATGACTTATCTTTTGTTGTCCTTTAATAGTAGTAGCATTATTCTGCCTTTGAAAAGGTTGTGTTTGTACTTTGGATTGATCTTTTCTAGGTACAACTTGTCCTCTTTGAAGAATATGCACTATTTGTTGTGCTGTGGGGGCAGTTTGTGATGAAGAAGTCTAAAATTTGTCCTTGGCAGGCTGTTGTTGTACATTTGCAGCTTACTAATCAAGATCTTGTGTTGGCTGAAATAGGTGTATTTGACTGATTTTGGCCTTGAGGGTAGATTACACAGTAGAAATCAGTGTCTTGCCAGTTCATTAAGGCCACATCAGCATTATTTTGTTGAGATGAAACTTCATCAGAGACACTTTCTGAACCTGCATAACTATTTTGCACCATAAGAGCCTAATTCCTTACACCATTTGTACATACATCTTGGTTATGGGGCTGGTGACATGGATAACACCAGTCACTGTCTTGTGCCATGTTATTCTGAATGGGTACAAGCTCTTTTGAAGAGATGGCAGCATTCAGGTTGTAAGGTTGAAAGTGTCTAGGATTGAAGTTTCTCCTTTGGCCCTGAGCATCATCTTAGAAAGGTGGCCTATTCTACTGATTGGGCTGATATGGGGCTTGGTAAGGCCTATGCTCTTGACCACTATGTGTCTTGATACTTACCAACTCATTCGCAATGGTTTTTAGTGTGTTTTTAAGCTCTTGGAATTCTTGAGCTTGGGCTAGAATAGTGGTTTCTTGGGCTGCAACTTGGTATCCTATTGTTGAAACTGGTGGGACAATAGCTAAAGGAGGCACTGCCATTGGTGCAGGTTGATGTATTTCAGGAAAAATGGGTAAAGGAGGCCTTGGGGCTATTTTCCCTGGTTGAATAAGGCAATTTTCTGCTCTAATGACTACATCATAAGAACCAAGAAGGGTAGTCCCACCCATAGACTGAATCATGACAGAAATTTTGCTATTTAAATATCTAGGATAGAACAAAAAGGCATGTTGAGATGTAGGCTTTACCATTGTGGGAATCCTATCCCAGGTTCTCTGGAACCAGTAGTTGAAATTAGCCATGTGTTTGTGAGGAGCCCTCTTTATGGTACTCAGCTGCTCAATCAATGACATATGATCATATTTGTCTTGAAAATGCTAATGTAATCCATCTCCCAAATCATCCCATGATGTGATTGAGCCTGTTTTAAGTCCTCTAAATGACTGCAAAGCCTTGAACCCTATCAATGATACAGCTAAAAGCTTTAGTGCTACATTCTCCTGAGTGATATTATGCACTAAGTACAAGGTTGCCACTTCTTGGATATGCTCAACAGGAGTAGTATGATCTTCTCCAGTAAAGAATGACAAGCCTTTGAGTGCTGCAATAGGAATGTCATCATATTGTGCAATGTTTAATGGGTTACCCTCATTAAATGCTACAAATGCAAAGTTTCTAGGAATCATTGGTATCTAAACTCTCAACATTAGGCTCCTACTTCTCTGTACTGCAGTCAAAGGGCTAAATATTAGAGGTGTGGACTTTGACCTCCTCGATGAATCAACTATTCTACTTGCTGATCTACCTCTTCTTCTTGGCGGAGAAAGCTGCAAATAGTCAAATGGATCTAAACTAGATCTAGTTTTCATAAGATGGATACACTAGATCTGCATGCAAGGCTAGAGAAAATTGAGTCACTAGGTATACTTGTAAAAGCCTCAAAAGGTTCAAACATGGCTACATATACTAGAACAATAGCTTTAAGAATTGAAAAAACTTCTCTGAAAATACTTTCAGAGTCCCACCAGGCGTGCCAAAAATTGTTATCAATCAGATATGCACCCTATGCTAAGCTATGCACTTCGCTGTCTGTTGACACATCGGAACACTCCTAGGCCTGTGGGTTGCCTAAACCTAGAGTGAACCTTCAGAGTGAGCTGGTTCTCCTAATGATTTTTGCCTAATCTAAATGATTTGTAGAGGGAAAAGGTATGAGGATGAACTAAAATGGAATTCAAACTTAAACAGAATATGCTCCTGATTTCTAACTTATCTCGGTACTTTCACTCACAAACAACTCCTTAAACATGAACTCTCACAACTTCACTTAGAACATACAATTCAAAAGTAATTTGCATGAAGGCTCAAATTTGAACTCAACATGCAACTAGAATCATATGATATATTTGCACACAGTTCTACAATAATGAGACATGACAAAGGACAAAATATTTGTTATCATAGTGAGGCATCAAATTAATACTATAACTATGAGGCAAATGAAGTGAAATAAGAGTTCTCTGTTGTATTAACTAAAGGAGTACATGAAAATTTGATAAAAACTGAGTCAAAAATGTCTACAAACTCTCTACCTATGCTTAAGAGAGAAGAAACAATCATCTGAACTACTTAGAAAAAGCTAACTTTCTCCAATATATGCCTGTCCAAAAGATCTCAAAGAGGAAAAGTTAGAAAAGATCCTAAAAATAGTTATTTTGATCCATTTTTGAGCTCCCAGAAAAAGCCAAAAAATAAGCCTCCAAAATGCCCAAAAGCTCTCCAAGGTGGTCCCACCAAAAAACAAGCTTTGTCTGCCTAGAAAAAACTCTATTTTTGTCCATATCTGCCTAAAATAAAGAAAACTCAAAAAGGAAGATATTGTTTGCTTTATTTTGTTTTAACTGCATAAATAATGTATATTTTAAAGCAATTTATAGACACATTACTTTAAAGCATCATTTTACAAAGGTTGTAGTTTTAATTCCTGATTTATCTCCATTCCATTTTTACAAAAATTACAAGGCTTTAATTACTATGCCAAATATATTATATCTCTTTTGGTATATGATTTTCTATAAAAATCATTAAAAAATGAAAGAAAAATAAAAGCCTATATGGGTTACTCTCCATCTGATTTGTAAAAATAATCTAAGGGCATGTGGACCTATCTCCAAGGGACATAAATGAGTTTTTATAGCTATAGATATGCAATATAATCAAATTGCACTAAGGCATAAATCCTAGGCAATAAACACCAAAAGGGCTTAAGGCACTTGACATTTGTATTGAAGACTAAAATGTCCCTAAGGCATCAAAGCTTCACATGTAAAAGACCTATGGTGTTGACCACTCTAAGTCTTGAGACTTAGGCATTCGATGTGGACATAACACCATGACTAGGCATTAGTTTGGGCAATGAAAATGCAAAATACTGTGATAAAAATACCATATTTGACTTAGGGCAAATAATAATCCTAAAACAAAACACTCAAAACCCTATTTTCTCAGCCCATTTTCTCACTGCAATCTTTCATATGAGGGTTCTCTGCAACACCACAACCATGCTAGGGTTTTGAAGCAAACATTGGGCATTTCTCTCTATTACCAGTCAATTCTCTTGAGTATTTTCACTAGGAAATGAAGGTAAAATTTCTTTGCAACATTGTGTATCTATTTCCTTTTTATTTGAGACAAATTTTGGCTTCAAAGCCATAGCTATGACAGTCTTTTAATGCATTTGGTATTTTCTATTCTGGTTTCCTTCTTTTTTGTCCTGAGGCACCATGAATGCTCTATCTGGCTTGGTTTCTTGACTACGGTTTCAATGCATTATTCCTCAACCACGAAACGTAAGCCTTTGGTTTGTTAATCTGGTTAATACCTCTCTGTGTATTTTCATTTCAGGCCGTGGCTGTAACTACATGTTTAATTATCTCTATGTGGCTTTAATGAGTTTGAAAGTCTACAAACTCTCTTTTCTTCATTTGTATCTGCAACCTCTATGTAAACCAACAAGGGTTTTGATCTTTTATAAACAAGAAAACACATTCAAACTTGTATATTTATGTGGGTCTATTTCTTAAGAGGCCACGACTGTAACTTCCTTTAAAAACCTAGATGGGTTCGAGCATCTGATACAAAATGAGTTTCATTTATCATCATCTCCTATAGCTGTATATGAATGTTGAAGCTTCATTATTACCACCATTGTCATTAAGTGCATCTTGATGTCTTTGGCACTCTATTTGATCTCTTGAACATACTGGACATGTTCTTATTCAATCTGTGACATATAATCTGTAATCTATTTCCACATCAAATGAACTTATAAACTAATTAGAATGTATGATGGAAGCTCCTTTTGCACTCTTCAATTTGTTCAATCATGTATAAAATGATACTAATTCTTGATGCTATACACATGCTATGATTATGTTTGGCATTCAAATGTTATAACTATACTTGTAAACTCTAATGCCTTGGTTGCATGCAAACATTATGAAAGATACCTTAGATGAAATATACATGTCATGTTGACATGGAATACTACTTCTTGATCAGCATAAGAGTGCTCTGGTTTTCTTGTAATAGCAAATAGATGAAAAATCTTTTCAATGCCCCTACTTTGTTTGACATTATTGAATGAGCTCAAAGCTTACTTGTCATTTTCACTTCCTCGTGTTTGGATTGATAATCATAAATGGGTAGTAAGCTCAAAGCTCTCACACTCAATTAATGTAGTAACAAAATATGTCTTGATTTCATATGTATACTCATATCCCATCCACTTTTTGAAAAAAATTAGAGGCAGCATGCTGGGCTCAACCCTTGTAGGAGCCCACTTTACACCACATGTTGATATAGTCTTCAAAATAGCAACATACTTCTTCTATACCTACACATGAAATAAACATGTTAGTTTAAAAAATATTGAAGCTCAATGATTGTCTAATTTTCAATCTCTCTTGTCCATGGATGATTTGTATGTATCTGATTCAATATATCATAGATAGTGTATTATGTTTCTATGTAATGAAGTTGATGGGGTATTCCATATCTTGAGCTCTAACAAAATCTTCCTTTATCCCCTACAAGTTCATCAAGTGTCAAGAACAAAAGAGCAGCTGCAACAAACATCAACTCAACTAGATCCCAAAAGGCAATGATAGATATGCTCTATCCTATTTATTTCATTTCTTCAATTGATTAGATGCATAGTATACTTTATGTTATCTATTGATTCAACTATTCAAGCTATTCCCACAATTTGTGTGGGACACTTGATCTGTTATATTTTCATTCAATGCAATGTTTATTCCATTTGTGTATTTCATTTGTAAAATTGAATAATCATTGTAATGAAATGAAATATCTTATCTGTCATGTAACTTTCTACAATGTAAATGAATGATCAACTGAATCTTTTCCTTTTATTATAACAATGAAAACTGAAGTCTTCATGTACCTTAAACTATGCAAAATAATCATAGCAGAGAAATGTTAAAACTTTCAACCTAAAATGAACTTGTTATACCAGGTCTAATAATTTGAGTTGTATATGAAAAATGGTAACACCAGTCATGTTACGAGTTCTTGGTGGAGCCAATATCCCATCCTACCTATGACATCCCTGAAACCAACATCATATGCCACATAGTAGGGTCTGATTCTCCTTTGTACAGAAAAGTATATACCAATCTAAAAGAGAATACCCTACCACCCAATCTATCTAATAACCAAAAAAGAACCTTCATCTGCCAGGCCTCCCATTATACCATAATTGCTAACACCCTATATCAACAAGGACTAGATGGTACTCTCCTTGGGTGTCTCGGCAGTGAGGAATATCAAACCGCCCTAAGCAAAGTTCACGAAGGTATATGCAGAACCCACTCTAGTGGTCCTACTTTGGCTAAGAAACTCATACGTATGGGATATTACTGGACGACTATGGAAAGGGACTCCTATTATTTTGTGAAAAGGTGCAAGAAATGCCAAATTCATGGGAACCTAATACATGCACCAATGCAAGAGCTGCAGCCTTTAACGACTCCTTGGCCTTTCTGTCAATGGGGACTTGACTTAGTGGGAAAGACTCCCCCATCATCCAGCGACCATAAATTCATAATCACCGCCACTAAGTACTTTACAAAGTGGATCGAGGCCATACCCCTACCCAATGTCACAGACAAACAAATCACCTCCTTCATCTTGAATTACATCATTTGCCGCTATGGTATTCCTTTATCCATTATCACAGATAATGGAAGACCATTTAAAAACTAGGATGTCAAAGAACTATGTGACAAATTCCACATCCAACACTGCTTTTCCACCCCATATTACCCCCAAGGAAATGGCTAGGCAGAGGCATCTAATAAAACCATCTTGAAAATCCTAAAGAAGACTGTCAACAAGGTCATCCATGATTGGCATATCTAATTGAATCCCGCTCTATGGGCCTACCATACAAGTATCTGCACACCCACAGGTGCAACACCATATTACCTACTCTATGGATCTGAAGCCATCTTGCCATTGAAGTTGAGTTACCTTCCTTGTGAGTATTGTTAAAAGGCCTAGTATCTAATGAAGAATATAGGGTTTCCAGACTTTAGAAATTAGAGCTATTGGAGGAAAGAAGACAACATGCCTTTAATCATCTGAAAGCCTATCAACAAAGGATGTCAAAGAGTTATAACCATAGAGTGAAACCTAGGGTTTTTCAGGTTGGTGACCTAGTTCTTAAAGAGAATCCTAGAAATAGCAGGATAGGGAAAAGAAAGGAAAATTTGAACCCAACTGGCTTGGCCCCTATGTAATCATTGCTACCTATGGATCAGGAGCCTATCAATTAGCAACATTAGAAGGTGAATTGTTTGATGACCCCATCAACATCATGCACCTTTGCAAGTTCTATACCTAACAACCCCAATGCAAGAGAAATCAAAAACATTAAAAAAAGTAGTGAAAACCTAGAAATAGGTGCTATTTGTGGTTGTACAAATAAAATCAAGTAGTGAAAGCCTGGAAATAGGCGCTATTTATGATAAACCACTTCCTCCATCTTTTACGATTTTAGTCCTCATCCAATCTTTTCTTACCACATCCATAAAATTACATCCAAATACCTATCATGGCTTGTTGTTCACTCGCCCTTATCACCTTATTAACATTGAGGTTATCTAGTTAATCCTTTATACATCTTGTCATCCGTCATGACCCTATCATTAGTACCATTGTCAAACTACATCACCTTTGAGCTATCACATAGGCAAGGCCATCATTGATGAGCCCCCAAGGCTTCCCATCCATTCCATCTCTTATCACCCATCCTTTTATCCATCTAATCTCACCTAGTTCCCATCACCTAGGTCTTAGGTTCACATGGTCCACACCTCGTACTACATTACCTCTACATTGTCACGTAGGCCAGGCCATCATTGATGAGCTCCTGAGGCACTAGGTTAGCCCCTTAAGGCCCATTACATCGATTCTACCATCCATTCAATCCTCATATTTTATCCATAATAAAATAGTCCTTTATTTGATTGGGGGTAAAATCCTCGACCTAGTTGAGAATTAGATTCTTGAATGCCACAAATCTCAGAGGATAACAAACCAAATTGCGATATTATCTCTAGACAACATGCAGAATTACAAATGCACCTATTCAAATAAAACACCCAACACAAGAACTTGACCTATATCAGATAGCAATGGGCCTAAACTATCATGATGATTATATCTATTTTCGTTACAAGAAAACATATCTATGGCAAGAAGATTTGATGCTTGTTATACATTTAAGTCTCAGAGTCTTGATTTTGTTATCATGTTTCCCTATGCAACTCGAGGATGTCTAAAAACTAGAGCAGCTATGATGGGGGCATGATTATTTTCAATTGTTTGTTGTTTGTGGATCAATCTTTAACAATTTGACGACTTTGTCTAATGGCATGATCAACAAAAGATCATTGAGGACATTATGGGTCTAAGCATGAAAAAGTGCAATCCTTGTTTGTTGAAAATGCAAGAAATAATCAATTCATCTAGGTTCAATTTTGACTAGATGCTTGTATTAACTTGCTAAATCAAAATCCATGTAAGAGATACTCAGGTCATCATGGTTTAATTACACATAGATGCTTTTATTTTCTTAAAACATTTTAAAAATCTCAATGATGAAAAAGTTCTTCAAATACTTGCATACAAGATGACAAAAAGCCTCATTAGTGCATATTAGGTTTGCATTTCATCTCATTTATAAGCATTCCACAAGTACCATTTATCCGAGTGTCATAAAATCCAAAATTGTTTCTTTCAAGTATCCATATTATCCATTTGTCCAAATCATTATTCTAAATTGTTCATCATATCCAAATCTTTTGCCTATATTCTTCTAATTGTTGTTTCATTTATGATTGAGTATACTTGGCATAACAAAAAAAATACATCATTATCATTTTTGCATATTCTAAGTGTATCCATCATTAGATCATATCATTTCAGTTCATTAGTTGCATTAAACATTGAACTCATGATTGTCAACAAAAGTTTCATATAGTGATATCATGTTACATAGTATAAACAATATCCATCATTAGTTCATTATCATTTAGGTGCATTAGTTGTTTTAAGCATTTAGGTTATGATAGTGATGTCATTTATCCATATAGATCTCATGCATAACATTTATAATCAAAAAATTAGAAAAACATAGATATCATTGTCATCATACATTAGATCAGCATACATAGCAAAATGTAAAACTCATTAACATATGCATTAAGACATCATAAACTATAAGCATATATGATCATTATACATTATGCATACATATTAGTCATCATGTAACATCATAAAAACATCATATCATAAGTGTCATAGGCATCATAGCATCAACATGATAGAAACATCACAATAGAGCATAATCATATCATCAATCATTTACATAACATCAAATAGATAACATCCATCACATATAAATAACATCCATCCATAAGAACACATGCATGTAGTCCATTGAACTCATGTAGATCATCATCAAAAATAATAATAATGTCCACATATACAATGCTATCATAAAAATGTCTGTCTCGAGCTGTCAAAAATGGTGTATACAAATTTGATAAAAACATGATGCATGCCTCCAAAAAGTGTCTATGTGGAATTGGCTCTGGAAGGTGCTAGATCCTGTGGCTATTGAGGAGAAGGTTGAGTACCTCTGGGACTTGTAGGACCTATAGGACATATCCCAGGTGGCCTATGAGGAAGTGGTGGTCTCATAACCCCTACACTCTTTGGCAATGTCTACCTAGACCTGTTGTGTGAGCTAGGGTGGAAGCTGCTCACACTCTGCTCAGGTGGCACAACCTACTCATATAGAGACCTCCAATAAAAGATCTCCTACCCTGCTTGAACCATGTCCGTAACAATCTGACTGTGAGGACCTTGAGCCACAGTTTGCTACACCTGCTGTAATAGGGTCTCTGCCCTAGTGTACATCTATATCATAGTATCACACTCTAAGATGGTAGTCCAAACATCCCCATGCAACTATGTAATTTGCTACGTCATCTGACCAACCTCTCCTTGTAGCCGAGCCACCTGGGCTCGTAAAGAAGCCACATGTCCATCATCCTATCGAACCTAGCCCTATACCTACACCTGTGGTTGTACTTGTGCCTGTATATGTACTTGTGCCTATATCTAGGGCACCCTCCTCTGTCTGACTCTCCTTTGTCCACCATCATCACCATTGTCATCCCCATCATCACCTCGACCTCCACCACCTCCACCACCCCCACCACCATCATCTCCTCCTCCTTGGCCACCTTGTCCACCCCTCCCACCTCATCGTCACCTCCTCCTCTAGCCAGGATTGTCATCATCCTCCTCATCTACATCCTCCAGTCTCAGGGCTCGCTCTCCAGGTCTAGACTATCATGAAACTGGATGGGGGTGAAGTGTGTTGTAAAGTCTGTTGTCATGCTCACATCCACAATATGCCACCATAGATCCCATGCCTGATATGGAATCTGTAAAAAGTTTGTGCTGGCAGTCTCATAAGAAGCCCCCAGACCCCACAATGGACACTCCTTGTGCATCCAAGCAAATATAGCAGTCCCTTGGGGCATCCCCTGAATCCTGCCAAACTGTTGGAGCACACGGGTAGCAATGTGCTGCTCTAAGATGTAGGGAGTCCTCCCTATCATCCATTGAGTCTGAAAGTAGTATGGTAACTCTATTGCATCCTCCTCCCACACCTCATAGTCTAGGTATGGCCGCCACTCAACCTCATCCACATTGTCCAATGTGTGTCACTAGTACTCCAACTTTCCCAACTTGGGCTTGGAAAGAGTCTCCTAAAACTTGTATGAGTATAGTCTATCATGACCTCTAAACCCCATACCTATTGGTTGTGTGACTGCTAGGTGTAACCAAGCCCAAATCTATAGTAATGATACACCTGCAGATAGACTAGCCGCTTCATCATAGATGAACTGATGCAAATCGTGGTATAGGTGTGCAAGTATGTAGGGACCCTAGGTGAAGCATGTCCCCTCAGATGTCATCCTCTCTAGTGTCTACCCCCATCCAACCTAAAACCCTTGGGATCTCCTGTCAAGACATATAACACCTCCAATCAAACCTGCAAGTATGGATGGCAGGGGCTCATAGTAATCCACCATGTCTACCCAGCTAATCTTTGTCCCCTCTAAGTTTGCATCGTCAAAAACTCATCTACACTCTGCCAATCCTAATCCAGTCACAAACTCATACTCTACTAGCTCCCCTTGAATCAGAATGTGCAATATACGATGCACATCCTCCATGGTCACTCTCATCTCCCCAGTAGACAAATGAAATGTGCCTGTGTCGCTGTGAAACCTCTTTGCCAATGCAGTCAACAATCCTAGATTCGCCTGAATCTTAAGCATAAAATAAACAAACCATAATTTGACTGATCTGAGCACCAAATGAATAGTATCTATCAAATAGGGTCAAAGAAACTGTGTAACTAGGAATCTCTCCCAGGACATCAGAATGTGATGTAGCTCCTCTTGCAATCAATAACAAAGCATGTTAACACAACAACTAAGATGCATATCTATCCAATCTATCAAACCAATTACTTAGTTATCCTATCAAGAAACCTATCCTATCATCTCTTCTAGGATTCTATCAATCTCGAAGATGACCTATCAGTTGACCAACATTGATCAAGATGCTAACTTTATCCAACTAGCTAAGTAATTGACCAATTTTACCAGATGCACATCTTTGTGTCAAATGCATCGAATCCCCTCTCATTTGCGCTACTTCAGGCAAATGCGCCGAAATAGGAGTTGTTTGCACATTTTAAAATCAGTGGCACATTTTCTTATCATATGCACCTAATCCCTATCTAATTGCACACTTCTATCATGCATGTGCAACTTTATTTTGTTGTGCAGGACTGCTGATTAGATGCACCTAAAAATTCAAAAGCACTGAAACCCTAACTATTTGCGCCTAACTGCTTATCAATTGCAAAAAATTGTAGATGCGTCAATTCTTGACTTGTTTACGCAGAATTGGAACATTTGCGCAGATTCCTAGCTTATTTGCATAGAAACACTAAAGACATGCATTCAAAAATGTGTGCGTTGACCTAAAATTTGACCAGAATTAATGCCAAAACATCCAAATTTAAACGCATACATACCGGGGATCCATAGTCTGTTGGCCACCCAAATCATCAGATCCTCTTGAATCGGTGGCTCTCTATTGGACATCGATCCATCTTTGCTGACTGCTTTGCATTGCTAAACACTAGAGCTCCTATAATCTCTCCACAAACAACAAGTGTGCAAATGAATAGAGAAGTGACCCCAAATCCCTATCTATAGCCAAGTGAGTCCTAGTTGGAGGTGTTTAACCTAGCATATGCTTGCAATATTCTACGTCTGTTTTTCATTTTCCGTAACCAAAATTTTTCACCCACCTATCATGTCGTTAATTCTTCTTAATCATGAGATCGTTCGTCACCCTGTCCAACCCAACCAATCTCTTGAGGGGGCATCCTATCATCATCAAACTTGTACCAGGGGCAAACTCGGGCATGTATCATAACCAGAAAATTTTTATTCTTTGAAACAACGTGATAAAACACATTGTCTCAAAGAGGGGCAAAATGTATACACCTAAAAATGGCTTGAGTCAAATTAAATAAATATTTTAATATTTATTTTATTCCTATTCTTCTATCAATAAATAAATATCTTAATTTATTTATCTTATTCACATTAATCTTAATCTTCCATAAAATTAAATAAAAATCAATTTATTTAATAAGTCATCCAAATTCCTCTGAATCATATCTAATTAAATAATCCCAAATTATTTAATTATTCATCATCTATCCTAAGTCCTAATTCTATAATTCCACATCCTCATTTCCACCTCACTTTACACCTCATCATGTTGCACACATAATTAAATATTTTTAATATTTAATTATATAATCATCCTCACCCACATGTCCTATTTATCCTCTAACCATCCCTATTTATTCTCCACATGTGTCCTATTATTTCTCAATCATCTCCATGGTCAAAGACACTTGTCTTTCAAATCCTAGTTCATCTCTCACATTCCAACAAATCAAGAGTCCTTCTTCCACAATCTGCTCATAGTCTTCCACTTTTAACTCATAGGTCTTTGTGAGCATAATGACATGTGACTTATGGATCCACATATTCCTCTACCTTATAAACCTAGTAGGAATATTTCCCATGATTATCTCCCTCATCCCAACCAACTCCATCTCAACCGTATATGTCATAGGTAATTACTCCAATCGTGGATCTTATGACACTTGGAATTGGTCCATCCTTAGCCTATAAAAGTAAGGTTCTCACACTCATTTTCAACCACTCAAGCTTTAGCAATCTTATTTTGTAAAAATTCCACCATAGCTATCAAGTGTGCCTTTGGCTCCCCTCATTTGTATTGCATCTATTAGCATCATTATTTCATCTAGCTTCACATCCATATCAATATCTATGGAATCATATCATAGTCTCCATCATTCATCTTAGTGTTGCATTGTAGAAACCATTCACTTTGCATAATCCTTCACAAAGCCATTCTCTCTTTATCATCTTACAATAGCAAGGAAGTATACTTCTGAGAGCTCAATCACAATCTACAAGATCATTGAAGAGATAGCCAACAATGGAAGACACGAGGTAGATTAGTTCAGCAAGGTATATCTTTGGTTTATTGCATTTATCTTATTTTCATTAGAGTATTGAATATTTAGGTAGTTTCTACCATAGTTGAAACAATCAATCATAATGTGGTTCAAACATATAGCTCCACCAATACATACCATGAGGGACAGAGTTCAAGGTCTAGACCACTAGAGTTTGATTCACAAAATATCAAGAGTGAGTCTCACGAGGAAGGTCGAATGTCACACTTGGTAGATAATACTGAGGAGAGTACTATTTTAGAACTTGTAAATATCCCCACAAACCTAGACAACTCCTCCGTCCTAACCATCATTACCCTTGAATCAAACCAACCTGATGATCCTCTTCCACTAATACATCCTGAACTTATAGATTGGGAACTATAGGAGCCCCGTGAACTGGATACCTTTCAAAATAATGATGCTATTATTGACTATCTAGAACTAAGGGATCATTTACCTTTAGGAGATCATAAAGCTAGATTCACTATAGAACTCAATAACATGGATTATTTTGGAGAGAGTGCCAATCCTTTTAGTCACAAAAATGTAATAATAAAAAATAGATCTAATGGTGAAAACCACTCTGTAGTAGTATTAGATCTTGAAAAAGACAAAAAAAGGATGAATCTAATGGTGAAAACTTCTCTGAGGCACCAAAGGATTAAAGGCTTGACACTCTCCCCAAACCTACACATCAGGAGAGATCCTTAGTTTTAATAGAACCAGAAGAACCTGTCAACATTGGTACATAAGACAATCCAAAGATAATCCATCTAGCAAAATCTTTATCTGAGCATGAAAAGATAGAATTCATCAAATTCTTCAAACAGAGACAGAATAATTTTTCTTAGTCCTATGTGGATATGCTTGGACTTGACCCAAATCTCATCATGCATCACTTATCACTAGCTCCAGGAGCTAAACCAGTAAAATAAAAGCTAAGAAAGATGCATCCACATATAGCACTATTAGTAAAAGAAGAATTGAAGAAGTTGTTAGATGTCAGGTTTATCAGATCAATTGACTATCTGTAATGGATTTCCAATATTGTTCCTATCTCAAAACCAGATAAAAGGATCAGACTGTGTAATGATTTTAGGGATTTGAATAAAGCTTTCCCGAAGGATGATTTTCCTTTACCTAACATCGACATCATCGTGGATTTGACAACAGGGAATACTATGTTGTCTTTAATGGATGGATTTTCTGGCTACAATCAGATCAAAATAGCACCAGAAGATCAATACAAGACCACTTTTACATGTCCATGGGGCACATATTGCTAGAATGTGATGCCATTTGGACTAAAAAATGAAAGAGCAACATACCAGAGAGAAATGACCACAATTTTCCATGACATGATGCACACCATTATGGAAGATTATGTGGATGACATTCTAGGCAAATCACTCACATGAGAGGAACACCTACAAGTATTAGAAAAGATCTTTCAGAGACTGGAACAATTCAATGTTCGTTTGAATCCAAAGAAGTTTGTGTTCGGAGTCACATCTGGCAAACTTTTTGAATACATAGTTTCAACCAATAGAATCGAGGTGGATCTGGCAAAAGTGAAAGCTATAATGGAAATGCCACCACCCAAAAATATTAGTCAACTGATGTCATTAAAAGGAAAATTGTAGTCTATCCGTTAGTTTATCTCATAATTAGCTGACAAATGCCATCCAATCACTCATCTCCTTCACAAGAACATTCCTTTCAAATGGGATGAGATGTGTGAACAAGCTTTTCAATTATTGAAAGAGTATCTGACGAATCCTCCAATCTTGATGCCACCAATCCAAGGCAAACCACTTTTGCTTTATATTTCGGCTACACCAATAGCTCTAGGGGCTCTGCTGGCACAACATGATTATGAAGGAAAGGAATGAGCTATTTACTACATTAGTCAGACATTGGTAGTCTATGAGCTACAATACATGCCTGTTGAATGAGCATGTCTTGTCATAGTTTTTGCATCCCAAAATCTAAGACATTATATGCTCACTCATTCAATCAAGCTGGTAGCAAAAATAGATCCATTGATGTAGTTTCTTAGTAAAGCAACCCTGACAGGTAGATTATCAAAGTGGGTAATGATTCTTAGCGAGTTTGATATTGAATATGCGGATAGAAGAGCAATAAAAGGCTAAGTGATTGCAGATCAAATAGGAGATGCACCATTGAATGATGAGAATCCATTAAGTTTTGAGTTTCTAGATGAATCCATCTTCAGCATAACAACTCAAGCATGGAAGCTCTATTTTGATGGATCTTATACACAACATGGGTTAGGAGCATGCATTTTGTTAGTCACATCTTAGGGAGATACAATACCGAAATCATATAGACTACTCTTCCCTTGTACCAACAACGTGGCAGAATATGAAGCATTAGTCATTGGTCTCAAGATGGTTGTAGAATGGAAAATTCAAGAGTTGTATGTTTACAGAGACTCGCAACTAGTCATAAATCAGGTAAATGATGATTATCAGACCAAAGATGATAAGTTAATACCTTACAAGCGTATGGTAGATGACTTCAAAGAGTACTTTGTTGTGGTTTCTTTTGAACAAATACTAAGACTAGAGAATAAAGCTGTAGATGCCATGGCAACCATCACCTCACTATTAGATATACTAGAAAAGCAGTCGCGTTATGAGTTCTTAGTTGAGCCAGTGTCTAATCCTACATATGATACCCCTGAAACATGAATTATATGTCACATAGTAGGATCTGATCACCCCTTATATAGAAATGTTTATACCTATTTGAAATAGAACACATTGCCACCTGGTCTATCCAATAATCAATGAAGAACCTTCAGCCATCAACCCAGATGCTATACCATAATTGCCAATACCCTTTATTGATGAGGTCTTGATGGTACTCTCCTTAGGTGTCTAGAAAGTGAGGAATATCAAATTGCCTTAAGAGAAGTTCATGAAGGTATTTACGGAATGCACTCTAGTGGTCCTACCTTGGCTAAGAAACTTATGCGTATGGGATACTACTAGCCAAGTATGGAAACCAATTCTTATCATTTTGTCAAGAAGTGCAAGAAATGTCAGATCCATGGGAATCTCATACATGCACTGGCACAAGACCTGCAACCATTAACTACTCCTTGGCCTTTTTGTCAATGGGGACTTGACCTTGTCAGCAAGATCCATCCCTCTTCATCAAATAGTCACAAATTCATAATAACCGCCACTGAGTATTTCACTAAATTGATTGAAGCTATACCCTTAACCAATGTTAAAGGCAAGCAAATTGCCTCATTTATCCTAAACTATATCATTTGTCATTATGGTATTCCTTTATCCATTATCACTAATAACAGAAGACCTTTCCAAAATTAGGACGTCAAAGAGCTCTGTGACAAGTTCCATATCCAACACCATTTCTCCACACTGTACTATCCCTAAGGAAATGGTCTGGCAGAGGCATCTAATAAAATAATCTTGAAAATATTAAAGAAGACGGTCAATGATGCCGGTCATGACTGGCATGTATAGCTAAATCCCACTTTGTGGGCCTATCATACTAGTATTTGCACACCCACAGGTGCAACACCCTATTCCCTTGGCTATGGTTTAGAAGAAATCTTGCCTATCAAGGTCGATTTACCCTCTCTACGAGTATCTTTAAAGGGCTTAATAACTAATGAAGAGTATCAGGTTCCCAGACTTCAGGAGTTAGAGTTATTGGAGGAAAGATGACAAAATACTTTTAATCACCTTAAGGCCTATCAGCAACGGATGTCAAGAAGCTATAATCATAGAGTGAAACCCAGAGTCTTTCAAGTTGGTAACCTAGTTCTCAAGGAAAATCCTAGAAATCAACAAGGTAGAGAAAAGAAAGGCAAGTTTGAACAAAATTGGCTTGGTCCTTATGTAATCATTGTTGCTTATGGATTAGGAGCATACCAATTAGCAACATCAAAAGGTGAGTTGTTTGATGATCCCATCAATAGTATGTATCTTCAAAAGTTTTATACCTAAACACCCCAACGCAAAGGAACCAAAAATATACCCAAAAAAAAATGGTGCAATCAAAGCAAATGGTGAAAACCTAGAAATAAGCACTATTTGTGATAAACCTGCTTCCTCCATCTTTTAGGATTGCATTTTTCATCCATCTTTTCTTCCACATCCATCAAAATGCATAAAGATACTTATCATGGCTTGTTATTTGCCCACCTCTACCACCTTATCAACTGAGGTTATTCATCTAATCCTTCATCCATCTTGTCATCTATCACAATTTCATTGTTAGAATTATTATTGAACTACGTTGCCTCTGCGACTTAACGTAGGCAAGGCCATCATTGATGACCCCCCTAGACTTTCATGCATACCTCTCATCTTATTGTTATTTGTTACATTCCATCTATCCATCCAACATCAGTGTCAGTCTTCATAGTCGAACTACGTCACCTCTGAGCTATCACATAGGCAAGGCCATCATCGATGAGCCCTTGAGGCACTAGGTCAGTCCCTTAGGGACTGTCCCATCGAGTCTCCCTTCAATTCATCCATATGTTTCATCCATAATAAGTAGATCTTCTACTTGACTGAAGGAAAAATCCTTGACCTAGTTGTTGAATCAGATTCTTGAATGCCACAATCTAGAGGATAACAAACCAGATCGTGATACTATCTCCATACAACACACAATACAAGAAGCTTTTAAACAGAATCTTGGCCCTAAGACGTTAACCTATTTCAGACAAACAATAATTTGCCTAAACTATCAAGATCATTTTATCTGTTATGACAAGAAAACATATCTATGGCAAGAAGGTTTTATGGTTGTTAGTCTTGTGTCTTGATTTTTGTTATCATGTTTCCTATGCTACTTGAGGATGTCCACAACTAGAGGAGCTATGATGGGGCATGATTATTTCATTTGTTTTTTGTTTGTGGGTTTATCTTTAGTAATGTGAAGACTTGTCTAACAACATGATTACCAAATGATCATCAAGGACATTACAGATCTAAACATGAAAAGGATACAATCCTTATCTATTGATCCATGCAAGCAATACTTAGGTCATCTTAGTTTAATTATACCTATATGCTTGTATTAACTTGCTAAATCAAAATCCATGTAAGTAATACTCAGGTCATCTCGGTTTAATTATACCTAGATGCTTGTATTTTATTACAACATTTTAAAAGCTCAATGATGAAAAAGTACTTCAAATGTTTATATACAAGATGACTAGACCTCATTTGTCCATGTTAGGGTTGCATTTCATTTCATTTATAAGCATTCCATAATTATCATTTTCCTAGTGGCTTATGATCCAAGTCAATTTCTTTCATTTCATCCAAATTATCCATTTTACTAGATCAATTTCTTTCATTCATCCAAATTATTCATTTATCCAAGTCATTCTTCTAATTCTTCTAGGTGATCTTTTATTCATGATTGAGTATACTTGGCATAACAAAAAAAAAATCATTATAATTGTGCATATCATAGGCATTTGTCCAATCATAAGTTCATATCATTTAAGTTCATTAGTTACATAAACATTTAGACCATGACTGTTAATAGAATTTAATATAGTGATGTCATGTGTTCATATAGGTCTCATGCATACCATTTATCATAAAATAAAATCAAAAAACATACATATCATTGTCATAGCATTTGCACATTATATCATCATACATAGAAACTAAAACATCATATATTGCATTTAGGAAATCATCAGAATATGCATTAGGTCATCATAAATTATAAGCATATAGGATCATTACTCATAAACATTACACATAGATATAAGTCATCATGTGAATAATAGAAACATCATATCATAAATACCATGTGCATCATCGAATCAACATGTTAGAATCATCAAATATAAACATAATCATAACATAAATCATATGGAAAAACATCCATCCATAATGCACATACATATAGTCCATCGAACTCATATTTATATCATCATAAAAAAAATAAATGTCCAAGTATACAATGATATCATGAAAGTATATCTCAAGCTGTCAAAATTAATGTATACAAACGATGCAAAATGATACATGTCTCAAAAATGCCTAAGAGGTACTACCTCCAGAAGGTGCTTGCTGATCAGGATGAGGACCTAAAGGCCCTGTCCTTGGTGGCCCTCAAGGAAATGGCAGTCACGTGACTCCTCCACTCTCTAACTATGTCTGCCTAGACCTACTGTGTGAACTAGGATGGAAGCTCCCTACCCTCTGCTCTGGGGGCACAACTTGCTCATATAATGACCTCCAATAGAATATCTCCTAGCCTGTGTAGAACATATTTGCAATAGTATGCTTACTAGGACCCTGGGCTACCATCCATTGTACCTATTGTAATAAGGTCTTTGCCCTAGTATATCACTGTATAGCAGTGTCCCGCTCCAATGTAACTATCCTCACATCACCTTGCAACTCTGTGACCTGGCCCTGTAACTGCATAATTTGGCCCTACATCTGGCCAAGCTATCCCTGTAGATGAGCCACTTAGGCTCACAATGCTTCCATCACCCCATCATCCTGACACTGTGCATGTCCCTGTACTAGAGCCTGATCAAGTGTCTGCACCTAAGGCTGAGCCTATACGTGGGGCACCCTCTTCACTCTTTGTCTAACTCTCCTCTACCCTCCATCTCCTCCATCATCCCCTCCATCATCCCCACCACCTCTACCACCATCATCCCCACCACCTCTGCCATCATCATCCCCTCCACCTCATCCACCACTGCCACCCCTCCCATCTCGTCGTCATCTCCTCCTCCGCTATGGAGCGTCGTCATCGTCATCTCCATCCTCCAGTCTAGGAGCTAGCTCCCTAGGTCCAGAGTACATAGGAAAGGTATGGGCTATGAAATGTGCTGAATAATCTACAATCATACATGTATCCACAATGTCTCATCACAAATCCCAGGCCTGGTATGGAATCTGCAAGAAATTAGCTCTCACCTACTCATATGATGCCACAGGTCCCCACCATGGACACTCCTTGTGCATCCGAGTAAACATAGCAGTACCCTGGGGCATCCCCTAGACCCTACCGAACTGTCAGTACACATGAGAAACAATATGATACTCAAGTATATAAGGGGTCCTCCCTATGAACCACCACATTTGAAAATAAAATGGTAGCTTGGCAGCATCATCATCCCATGCCTCACAGTCTAGGTAAGGCTGCCACTCAACTGCAACTATGTTGTCAAATACATTTCTCCAATACTCAAGATTTCCCAGCTTGGGCTGGGAAAGACTCTCCTAATACATGTAAGAATATGGTCTATCCCTGCCTCTAACTCCCATACCTATAGGCCATGTAATCGCTATGTGGCCCTGTGCCCATATTTGTAATAATGAAACCCCAATAGATAGACTAGCAACCCCATCATATACAAACTGATGTAGATCATGATATAAGTGTGCAAGTAGACAAACACCTCAGGCAAAGTAGGTCCCCTTGGTCACCATCCTCTCTAATGTCATCCCCCACCCAACAGTGAATCCATTTGATCTCCTGTCTGGGCAGATCACGCCTCTGATCAACCTTGCTAGTATAGATGGCATGGGCTCATAGTAATCAACCATGTCAGCTCAGCTAATCTCTGTCCCCTCAATGTCCTCATCATCAAACACTCTACGATACTCCTCTAGTTCAGCTCCTACATGTGGTTTGTACTCCACCAACACCCTGAATATCATAATCCTAAAAATCTGATGCATATCCTCCAATGTCACCGTCATCTCTCCAGTCAGCAAGTGGAATGTGCAGTGCTCACTATGCCATCTCTCAGCTAAAGCAGTCAGTATCCCAAGGTTCACCCGAATCTGAGGCAGAAAGGTCACATACCATAATCCAACTGATCCTAGCACCAAGTGATTGGTCTCTGTCAAGTAAGGCTGTAGTAACTGTGTAGAGGGAAATCTCTCTCGAGACATCATCACATCTAGCTCATCCTACAATCAATAACACAAGCACATTAATCAAGCAACCAACTAAGATGCATATTTATCAAATCTATCAGACCAGTTACTTAGGTATCCTATCAATAACCTATCCTATCATCTCTTCTAAGTTTCTATCAATCTCAAACATGACCTATCAGTTGGCCAACATTGACCACGATGTTGACTCAATCAATCTAGCTAAGTAAATGACCAGTTAAATTAGATGTGCAACTTTGTCTATCAAAAGCGGAGCTTTATTACAAATTCATAGAACCCCTTATCAGATGCATAGGATTGCAATACATGTGTAGGACTTCTATTCATATGCAAAAATAATGCAAATGAGTAGCTTTGGCACTTAGATGCACAGAATCGAGATGGATGTGCAAAAATAATTATCAAATGCGTAGAAACAATTCTGCTGCACATGCAAAGATGTGATTTTTGACCTAGAATTTCACCCTAATAAATGCACTTCATGTGAAATTAAATGCATACATACCAGGGGTCCGTACTCCTCTGGCTGCCTAAATTGATGGATACTCTTGAACCTATGGCTATCTACTAGAATCTACTACATCTTCACTAACTGCTTTGCTCTGCTATGCTCTAAGGCTCCCTATAAGCTCTCTTCTAAAGCCAAATGTGCAAATGAATAGAAAAGGGACCCCACATCCTAATTTAGAGCCAAATGAACCCTAACTGAAGGTGTTTTGACCTTGCACATGCATGTTATGTTTTTCATCCATTTCTCATTCTCCATCACCTGTATTTTTCACTTGCATATCATGTCGTTCGTTCTTGTTCATCGTGAGATTGTTTGTTATCTTCTGCAAAATTCATCCCGACCAATCTTCCGAGGGGGCATCTTGCCATCATCAAACCTATACTAAGGATAAATTGGGGCATGTATCATACTCATAAAATTTTTATTCTTTGAAACAATATGATAAAACACATTGTCTCAAAGAGGGGCAAAATGTATACACCTAAAAATGGCTCGAGATGAATTAAATAAATATTTTATATTTATTTTATTCTTATTCTTCTATCAATAACTAAACATATTAATTTATTTATTAGATTCACGTTCATCATATTCCTCTAATAATTAAATATTTTAAATTCCTCTCAGGTCATCTCTAATTAAATAATCATCATTATTTAATTATTTCCTCTAAAACAAAGTCCTATGTCTAAAATCCACATCACTCATCCATGTCATCCTCCATGTCATTAGACACCTCATCATGTTGCTCCAATAACTAAATATTCTTAATATTTAAATAAGTATTTATCCTCTCAACCATCTCCATGGTCAATGTTGACTTTGAGACACTTGTCTCATAAATCCTATATTTCCTCTCAGATTCCAACAACCAAAGACTCCTTCCTCCATGTTCTTCTCATGGTTTTCCACCTTTATCTCATTGGTCCTTGTGAGCATAATGACATGTGGCTCCTTGTCCCTCCTATTCCTCCACCTTGTCATCGTAGTAGGAACATCTTCCACCTTTATCTCTCCTTGTCCAAACAAATTGATCTTGATTGTACATGTCACAAGACTTATTCTCCAACTGTGGATCTTTTGACACTTGGATTTGAGCCCTCCTTGGCCTATAAAAGGAAGTTCCTCACCTTCATTTTGCATCACAACAACTATAGTACTTACATGTTGAAGAAATTCTACCAAGTATCCAAGCATGCCGTTGGCCCCCATTTGCATATCAATATCATAATCTCCATTGTTGCATTATCATTTCGCTTCATAGTATCATTTAGTTACATACCATTATCCTCATATTAATCATTATCATTATCAATTGTTTTTATCATTAGCTTCATATCATCATCACTAGAATAGTCTTGCATTGTAGGATTGTTTACATTGCATTTGAATCCACAATTCCATTCATCTCATTGTCATCTTGAAAAGCAAAGAAGTACAATTTTGAGAGCAATATCATAATCAACAATGTAACATGATCGACCATAATCCACAAATTTAACTTAACTATTTTAACTTAATCATGATATGAGTTAACCACCTGATTAACCATTTCAAGTTAAACAATAATGCATCTGTATCATTTTTCCATTTAAATCTAAATAGAATATAACAAAGCTTAAAATTTCAATAATCAAATATAGTTCCTTAGTGAATAACCTTGACTATGCATGTACAAGTTATGCTCAAAGCATTATACCTATCAAAATTTTACATTACAATTGACCATCAAGTCATAAAATAGAAACACTGTATATAGAACATATGACACCAATCATCATAAGTCTCAGCATGTCTCTTTCTTGGGAAGGAGAGCATCATCCAGGTGCTTTTCCACCAACCACAGATCAGTGGTCCCCCGCACACCTTCGTACCTAGAAGTGGCCTGACCCTTCATGGAATGGATAGATATTAGGAACTGTTAGGTTAGCCATCTGAGTATCTGGTGTTCTGTCCTTCATAATGTCTCATGGTCACACAACTATAGATTCCCTCTAACTATGTATGACACTACTGGAGACCATTATGCCATCTGGAGCATTGTGGACCAACAATACATGCAGAGATGGATGCATTAATTTGACCAAAGTTTTACATACATAGACATTTCATCATGAACATTGTCGTATGTCCACCACCCTGACTTGACTTATAAGTTGTCATGTCCTACAATAGGTTTAAAATGACCATTCACTCTAGGTCTATTTTGAGTGGGATCAATTCGATTCATAGTTCCAACTGGAACAAATCAACTCCCCTCTTGAGGTGGTTTTGACCAATAAGGTTACTTTAGTAACAAGGAATTCATGAACCCATGTCCCCTCATTCCAATTTAAGTCATATCTTATGATGAACCATGTACACCCCTACCCAAGTTTCCCATGGTTTACATACTCAAAACGTGTCATCAAAGAGGTTAATATTTCTTTCAAAAACCAAAGGCATACCTTGCCTCATTTATTCATAATAGTCTTATAACAAAGAAGTGTTTTAGTCTTTCCCATATGAGAATAGTAATATTATATGTTATCTCAAGAAATTTGAATAGTGGTTTTTATAAACAAAACCCTCTTTCCACATCGAGGGTTAAAGATAGTATTGTAAGTATAAGCAATACTCGAAGTGCTTTGAGCACAATTTCAACTTGGACTTAACATCCATTATTATAGCATAAAAGAATTGTTTTTACTACATGCAATTCATATCACTAAATAGGATATTCATGTCTAAAACTGTATGTTCATATCATGAATACTTTCGGCCTTGCCTGTAGTGTAAGTCTAAATTCTATTATTGTTTCCAAAATGTTAATGGCTCAGCCTTTACGGCTTGGAGCATAGTTGTATCAATGATTTCATAGAATGTATTGATCTTGGCCTAGCGGCCTTGAGCTGCATCCATAATAAAGATTGTGATGAGCAATCTAGGCTTAGCCTACTGGCCATAAGCCATAATTATTAAAAGAATCCAAGAAATCAATGTTTGGCATAGCGGCCTTAAGCTATGTACAACTAAAGGATGTTGAATTACATTGCTTGGCCCATTGGCCTTGAGCCGTGGTCTAAAAAAGACTCTCAACAATAAAAGGGTTCGGCCCTTTGGCCTATAGCCGTAATCCATTAAAGACTTGTCAACTATTACATGGCTCGGTCCTTCGGCCTATAGCCGCAATTAATAAAGACTCAACAACATTTATATGGCTCAGCCCTTCGGCCTATAGCCATTGTCAATAAAGACTCAACAACATTTATATGGATCAGCCCTTCGGCCTATAGCCATAGTCAATAAAGACTCAACAATATAGATCAACCCTTCAGCCTATAGCCGTAGTCAATAAAGACTCAACAACATTTATATGGCTCGGCCCTTTGGCCTATAGCTGTAGTCAATAAAGACTCAACAACATTTATATGGCTCTACTCTTCGGCCTATAGCCATAGTCAATAAAGACTCAACAAAATTTATATCGCTCGACCCTTCGGCCTGTATCCATAGTCAATAAAGACTCAACAACATTTATATGGCTCGGCCCTTCAGCCTGTAGCCATAGTCAATAAAGACTTAACAATATTTATATGGCTCGTCTCGAATCATAGTAGCATGACTATGATCAACAATAGTGAAGTTCGGCCTTTTGGCCTTGAGCGATAGCCAAGTAAAGATTATCTATAATAAAAGAAAACTTGGCCTATCAGCCTGTAGCTACAACCAAATATAGACTATCAATAAGAAAAGAGCTCGGCCCAACAACCTTGAGTCATGACAAATATAAATAGTGAGGATACAATAAGGAAGCTCAACCTTACGACATTGAGCCACAACAATGCTAACACAAATAAGAACAGCTTGGCCGTATGGCTCTGATTACCACCAACTCATAACTAAGGTAAATAACCATAGTCATGAACAATGCAGGGAAGTACGCATTACCTCAGTGCAGTCCCTTGTCATCAATAGGTATTTAGTTCAAATTCGTTGTTCTTTCCCAAGAATGCCGAGCACAGCTCCCTGCTCCCTCTCCCTTTTGAAAAACAACATCCCCCCCCAAAAATAAGAAAAGACCCCTCGAAAACCAAGGATATTTCCTTATCAATAAAGGCATGCCTCAAATTATGGAGAACTACCACCCCCACTAAGGAGGTGAGAGAGAGTGGTTTCTCCATTCAACCCACTTCCTCAACTAGGTTTGCACAAGCATGATATTTGTCAGCTATGTTGAGTACAAAGCTCCCATAGTATAATGCCTTCAACACCAATATTATTACTATACATAATAGAATCACTTGATAATATATATCAATCTTATATCATCAAAATATAGAATTATTATGCACAACCATAAGACACTATAAATACTTAAATAATCCATGTTATCATTATTTGACATCCTTCTACGTGGAGATAGAGCCATTGAGCGATTTAGGGATTGAGTGTCATTCTCCCTTCTTCACTACCATCAACAAGGTAAAAATTAAACAAGACTAACTCTTGACTTAATTTGATGATCCAAGACTGTCGTTAGTCGAGTCAGTACTATATTGCTGATATGACTAAATTGACAAGTCATCTAAAGGGAAAAACAACTTATCAGGTCAAGAGAAACTTACACAAACTTGCATGGCTCGAAAGGACATAATGTCTAATACTTAGATGGCCATCAACCCCCCATTTTCCAACATCTATTCCTTCCTCCTGGATGATACTCTCCTTCCATCTCTGGAAGATGATCACTTTCCTAATCCAACTCACAACTAGAAAAATCATGATCAATGCATCATAATATGATCAATAAACTATAGTAATTAAATAATCACTCAAATCTAGAATCTTTTAACTAACTTTCATTAAAGTAATAGTAGTGATTAATCTGACATTTCCACAACGTCATAATCTAACTACTAATCAATCCTTCATATCATCATATAAGCATAAAATTAAGCTAATCATGGGTTAGGGATGTAACAAACAAGATCTTGAGAAGATAGGAGACAATGGAATGCAAAGGATAAATCAATTTGCAAGGTATAATTCATGTTTTCTGTATTTTTCTTATTTTCATTGGTGAATTGAATTTGAGTTGGAATTTAGAGTAATTGTGGTATCTTATTAGGTTCTTACAGTTGTTTCAAATTATCAATCACAGAAACTATACTCTTTGGTAGACCATGTAGTCTAACCACCTCTCTTAAAAACAATTCTACAACATGAAAAACATCAATAGTCTTCTAACACAGAATGTAATGTCTCATCTTTGAAAATCTATCAACCACCACAAATATTGAATCATGCCCTCTATGTGTTCTCGGTAAACCAAGAACAAAGTCTATGCTGATATCCTCCCATGGCTTCTCTGATATAGGCAGTGGCTGATATAAGATGGTATTCTGACTAACTCTTTTATCCATCTAACATATTCTACAACTTTACACAAATTTATTCAGATCTTGGTGCAACCACGACCAATAATAGTTCTCACTAACAAGAGAAATGGTCTTATCTTGACCATAGTGTCCTATCAACCCTCCACTATGCTTCTCCTTAATCAGGTTCTCTCTCATAGAACGCCTTAGAATGCACAACTGGCTTCCTCTAAACAACATACTCTCTTGGATTATGTAATCCAACCATCTTGTCCTATCCAGGGTAATAGGCTCCGAACAAGCTTTCCAAGCCTCTACAAAGTCTAGATATTTAGGGTACAAATTCTTGAGTTCATTGAACCCAACAACCTCTATCTTCATCTATGTCAACACATTTTTCCTTCTGCTTAAGGCATCTATAACTTTATTGGACTTCCCACTCCTGTGCTTCAAAACAAAGGTATAACTTTGCAAAAACTCAACCCATTTTAAGTGCCTCTGATTTAACTTTCCTTGGCTATTAAGATACTGCAAAGCCTGATGATCAATATATAAAACAAACTCTTTCGGCAACAAATAATGTGTCCATTTCTTGAAATCCTGAACTATAGCATAAAACTCCTGATCATAAACATAATACTTTTCTTGGCATCATTAAGCTTCTCACTGAAATAGGTAATGGGCTTGGGTGATCCCACAATACTGTGTCCCACTTTTTGGCCAAAGTAGGACATTGAAATCAACAGTTTTAACCAAATTTTCACTTTCTGACACCTCTAGCAACTAAACCATTAAGAATTTGAAGATGATATGAACTAGTTCTTTTTGAGATTTTATGTGTAGATTCTAAATGTTTTAAAATTTTAAGAAATAATTTATGAATCTTTTTACGTAACTTTTAATTTATTTTTTATAGTTAACAATATTTTTAAAAGTGAAGTTTATACCATACATCATAACTTTTTTTATAGAAAGAATCAAATTATAAAATTTTAAGCATAGATTTGTAACATCAATATCTACTGTGCAGATATTTTTTCATAATTTTTTGTTGTATATATCTTTTTAATTAATTTTTGAAGTATGATTAATTATAATTTAGACATAGGTTTATACCATAGAACATAACTTTTTCTTTACGTATCCAAATTAAATTGTTGTTTTTTTGTTGAAACAAGGACATCAATACCTAGTGTGCAAATATTTTTTAGAATTTTTTTCCTCTATTTTTTTTTTCCGCGTGTGGAATAGAGACCATGATGTTTGGTGAAAAACCTATGTTCACTAGAAAATAGAAAATAAATATAATAATCAAATAAATATATTCAAAATCATACTTTTTGAAAATATTATACTAAGGGCTACATGCTTACAAAATAGAATTTATAAATGACTTAATTTGATTCCCCAAAAGGTGAAGCAAAATTGGTTTTTGAACAACATTTTGATAGGTGTGGAGGAGACTCAATCAAGGTTTTGATTTAATATTAGAGGGGTTATTTCCAAGGGTGTTTGATCTAAGGGGGTTTTATCTAACCCCCTTCAATTAAACCCCTTTAGATAAAACCCCTCAAGGCTTAAACCATTAATTTTTCTAAAAAATATGTGACTTCAGACAAAAATCAAGATGTCCCAAGTTTGGGACTCAGTATTGTGGGATCACCTGTTTACTTTCTTGACTCAAAATAGCTCCTATAGCACTGCCACTAGCATCACAATCTACCTGAAATACATTATTGAAATTTGGAAGTGCCAAAATAGGTTTCTCTGTGACTTTTTGCTTCAATGTATCAAAACTCTTGGTTTCCTTTTGTAGTCCATTTAAACTCCTTTGTATCCCCTCTCATTGTCTCAGTTAAGGGTGCATAAATGCTACTAAATTTTCTGATAATTTTTCTATAAAAACTTACCAAACCATGAAAAGATTGTACCTCTATGACACAACTTAGGGTAGGCCATTCAATGATAAACCCCACTTTCTCTAGATTCATTCTAAGACCCTCACCTGAGATAACAAATCCCATATACACCACCTCCTTTATGAAACTACATTTCTTTAGATTAATCAACAAATTTCTTTTCTCTCAACTTCTCAAAAACTCTTCAAACATGCATCAGGTGCTCCTCCAAAGTCTTACTAAAAATCAAAATATCATATAAATAAATAATGACAAATTTAGCCAAAAAATCTTTTAATACCTCGTTCATTACCCGCATGAATGTGATCAGTGCATTGGTTAGCCCAAATGGCATGACTAACCATTTGTACAGGCCCTCCTTAGTCTTGAAGGATGTCTTCCATTCATCTCCTTCTCTGATTCAGATCTAGTGATATCCACTCTTTAGATCAATCTCCATAAAGTACTTGGCTCCACTCAGACAATCCACTATGTCATCCATTCTGGGCAATGGAAATCTATACTTGATCGTGATCTTGTTGATGGCTCAAGAATCTATACACATCCTCCATTCTCCATCCTTCTTTGGTGCTAGTACTGTAGGTATTGCACAAGGACTTAGGCTCTCCCTTATCAGTCCTTTCCTTAATAGCTTGTGAACTTGTCTACATTCATCTCTTCATTCTTTGTATGAGTCATTCTATCAGCTACCTTATTTGGCAAATTGGTTCCTGGTATCAAATCCATTTGGTGACTTATCTTCCTCACCAGTGGTAAACCTTCTAGTACATTATCAAAGACAATGTCCTTGTAGTGTCCCCTTCCTAAGTTGCCCTAAAATTACAATTGCAACAACTTAGGGTTAGGGTTATAATGTAAATATCTCTTGAATAAGGCAATTCTGAATTTGAATCCTGCAGTTATAACATAAGAAAACATATACAATTTTCTACACATATATATATAGATATTTAATCATGAGGGTTAATCAAGATTATATTGTATTCAAACTCATAATTAATATTGCTATTGAGAAATCATATATTCAATTATCATGTAGCTAGCTCAGTTTGTTTACAACACTTAGCCATAGAAGAGGAGGTACAAGGAGGCAGGGCAGGGTGCCTTATGACAACAATTCTCCCTCCAAGAAGTCCCCTCACCATTCTTCTCAGATTGGTGAATCTTAGTGTGCCAATAAACCCTCAACATGGAGATTAAGGGAGAAGAATTCTACCATAGGGTACCCTTATCTGTTTCTCCCTTTTACATGATCATAGGGTGCCCTACTCATTGTTCTCCATATCTGTCAATGTAAGGGTGCCTTTAGCTATTCTCCATAGTGCATGTTTTCACCATTCTCCATGTTGATGTTTTATTTCAATAATTTTAGGTATTTCTAGATATGACAGTGATATGCAATAAGTAAATATAATTGACAGTCAATAATGATCTGACCCGCTGTTCCTTATTCCATTTTTGCATGTATATCCAATAATGACTCCTATTGAACTTCTAGTTCAGTTTAGAGTTTGCAATGTAATCCTTTGTTGTCTTTATTAGATTTGATGACTGTATAGATAGATATATTTCTGTAGATCAACTGTCTGTTGTTATATTCAAAGATCCAATGACCTGATGCTTGCTTGTTGCTTGATGATTAATCGATTGATGGCTCATTGATTCCCCCTAAACTCTCCTTCTTTCCTCCTTTTATACCTTTCCAAAATATATGTCTTTAATGAATAAGTGTGACTCTTCATAAAAACCTTCACTATTTCATGTACTTGGTACCTTCATTCCTCTGCTCTTTCTACATACAAGGCAATTCAGGACTTTGGCTCTACTCCCGTGGATGGTAGCTCCACCGGTGAGGTTGTGGTTGGAGTTGACAATGGTCATGATTTATCCCGTCTAGGCATTGGGGTGGACAAAAGCTTTACTGAGGCTTTGCATTGTGGCAGTAGGACTTCCCTGTCCCCCTGCTCATGACCTTCCCGACAGGGTGGTTCTTCTTCTTCTCTACCAGAAAAAGGGTGCTCCCCTTCCCTTTCACATGTTGCACCTAGTACCGAGGTGGTGACTGGCAGTGACAATAGGGCACATTCCCTGATCTAGTTACCCCCTTCTAGGCATGTCCCTAAGATCTGTGTCAATGAGCTTGTTCATGACATGGAATTCTTTCAAGACCATGCACTCATTTGCAGATTTGTTAAAATCTAGCCAAAGTTATGTGATTTGCACGATTAGATTTTGTTGTGCCTCGTACACACGCCCCATTTCAACAAATAGGGACCCCCTTCTTTCAAAATTTGGTCTAGAATGTCAAGTGAGTCTTCCATCTCCTAGGTGGTTAAGTGGTCAACAAGTGTACTTTTCACCTTGTCAGGAGTTTGGTGTTGAAAAATCATCCCAAAATCTACTAGGTCAATGTCTTTGCATTTCTCCTAGTAGGTCAGACAGTCCTTTTGCACTAAATCCAGTCTTAACTAACCTTTGCACTGAATTGCCCTTCAACTAACTTTTGCACTAAAAACCTTTGCCGCCGACCTTACGTTGCTTTTTCTCCTGACCGATTTTGTACTTGCAAGAATTTATGTGCTAATTCTTGGTATCTCTGACTTGCGCTGCATTATTCAATCACCGACTAGGTCAGAGGATGCCGAAATGCCTGCTGGTCTGAGGAATCTCAAAACTCCGCAAAATGCATGTTACTAAACTTGTTACTGCTGCGCTAAAAATGTTATCCTCTGACCAAGTCTGATGCACTTCAAATCCTTGCCAATTCAGAGATTATGAAAAGTTGCACAAAAACCCTAAAATTTCTGAACCTCCTGGCTGACACTACGTACAATTGCATTAATAGAAATTTAGCTGGAGACAATAAAAGGTTGTTCCACATCATTTGAACTCATTTTCTACATTTCAGTGAAAATTTTAGAGAGCCCTTGCAACCTACCAAGCATTCTTTTCCTACGTTGCCCTCGAAATCGATCCAGCGACTGCTCCTTGCCTGCATACCTTGAACACATTTTCTTCAGCGAACCAAGTAGGGTTCCAACTCGCCTTTTGGGTTTCTTCTTTATGCGATTAGGGATTCATGCTTAATTCAAGCATGTTTTCCTTTTAAGCAATGAATTTGCACAGACAACCAGGGTTTCATGCATAAAGTTTTTCATTTTTCCTCAAACCCTAGTTTGAACTCTTTCGTGAAAGTGTAGTTTGATTGTCGTAGGCAAAATGAAAAACTTACTAGACTTAGAATATTTTGAACACACTAAATCTATCCTCAAAATGGTTAAACAACTTGGTTTTGCACCAGAATGGCATCCGACCGAACTTTGAAACCCTAATCCATCTAGTCGGTCAATGACCGTGAAAATCTGCACCAAAGTTTTAGACAAGTTAGCGCAAAAACCCCCTTCTCCAACTTGATACTATTTTTCAATTTAATTGATGTAGTCGATGGGATCCAAAAGCCCCGTAAAATATCAGAAACTATTTTGTGCTAAAATCACCTTGCATCGACTTTGCGTTAAAAGACCCCGTCTCCGACTCAGTCGGATGCCTAGGAAATCTCCGCTAGTTGGCGGCTACCAAAACTCTTTCTAGAAACAAAGTTCATCTAACCTTGCATTAGAATAGGCCACCACCAACCCGATTGGTTGACTCAAAATCCCACGCAAAGCTAATAACATTGATCAAACCTTTTGGCGCTAAAATCCAACCGACTAACTGAATGACTAACTTAAGTCGGTACCCTCAAGAATCTACACAGGTTGATTGACCTTGAAACCCGTGCAAAACATTAGAAACACATAATCATTAAAAGAACAACTGGTCAGATGAACCCATTTTCCCTGCTGAGGTCGGTTGACCTCAAAAGTAGCGCTTTCCTATCTACAGGTCGGTTGACCCTGGAATTAGCGCAAATGATATAAAATGACTATTTTTTTAAGGAATTTTTGAAAGGGAAATGTCTGATAGGATGTAGTGATGACTGCAAATGATCAATGTTGATGTTTTACATTATTTAAATGGGATTTTGGAGTTTTGAAATGATTATTGCATGCATTAATGCTGATTGGTTTAAAGTTAGATTATAAAGTGGATGTAATAATGGTAAATATCATATTCCTGTCTTTCATAGAGCATGTCTGGTAACTTAGCAGATGCATTATAAAGTCATCAGATTTTGATAAGGTTTAAAGTCTAGTGATCATCTTCATGATGAAGAACTTAAGCTTAGGAGTTAATGAAAATCTCTTAAGATATCAAGCTTATAAGGTCTAGTCCTGTAGGTTAGGTGACTGCACAAGACCAAATCATGAGGTACGAATTCAAAGGCATCCCTCTAGAGACAAAGATTCATACTGGATGGAGTGATGTAGGGGACATAGATCTCAGTCACATAGACCTAGATGACTTTAGACTAAGAAAATTTGGTCCAAACCCAACACCCAAGGCAAAGAAAGTAAAAGATAGTGGGATTGCACAAGCTGTTGCTTTCCCTACATCCGTTCAGTGTGCATAACTTATAGTGAACTGTGCAGATAGATATGATGTCATGACTAGAACAATCCAAACTACCAATGGAGACATCTTAGCTGACTTGAGTCCACCTTCCTTGGCTGAAACTTTTGACATCCCATGGCACACAGTAGTGACCATGCTAGACAAGGCAGAATCAGAGGCCACATATAAGAAAGATGAAGGGGGATGTAGGAAGCACATGAATGAGAATTGGGCAAAAGGTAAAAGGTCTACCCTAAGAAAATTCCCTCAAATACTATACAGAAGTGACTTCCACGATGAAATAGGGGATTTGGTAACCTTCCTCAGTAGAATTTATGGATTACCTGCGGCATCAACTTTTGAAGGGTGGATGTTTGTCATAGTTGAAGAGATACTGAAGGGAACTAAATTCCACTGGTCACAGATTCTTAGTGATAATATTGATGAATCCTTTAGAAACTTCAAGGAGAAAAGATTCTTTAGGTGGACATCCTATGTTGTCTATGCTTTGGCAAGAAGAAACCATTATGCTGGGTTGTCTAAAATATGAGAAGTTTGGAATGATGAATAGACCCAAGTCAAAGTATATGAATGTTATCCACAACTCACCTCATCTCAATCTCTAATGCATTTCAAAAGAGTGAACGATGCTTTCACAATTTTTATAGCAAGATTGCTTCAAGGTAACACAACCTTGAGGATTTCCACAGAAGCTATGAATGAAGTAACCAAATACAGGAGGTGGTACATCCAGTTTGAGAAGTTCACATATCTAAGAGTACAAGGTTTCACTGGGATTGCTTACAAACTCCCTAGATATCCTGATGATAAAACAATGCCCCTGGAATTATATGGACAATTGATCCCTTGTGCTGAGAAACTCAAGCATTTGCATAGAACCAACGTACAGTTTCTGATCAGATTTGGCAAAAGGAATTATGCATGTCTTTCATTGGCATCAGCTGACCATTCAGATAAGGAACTTCAACTTCTCAATCTCCACTACTATAATGCAAGGGATCACTTTGATCCAAATAAAGTGATGGAAAAGTTTGTAAGCAAAAAGTTGTTTCACAAAATGCACATCGAGGGCTTTTGGGCCAATTGTATGGATGATTACGAGGTAATGAAGAAGGCTCATTCAAGATTATCTCTGGCCTTCATATGGAAATTCCACATCATTGCAGTACCTAATTAGTTGGAAGATGATGAGAATGTCATGGTTAGAGGAACTTGGGAGGTTCAGTACCACTAGCCAATCCCTCTACCTAATTGGCCCAATGTTGAAGAGAGTTCCCTTCATATCATAATGAAAGAGCCTATCAGACTAAGTAAGGCATGGGTAAGGGGTCAGATAACTACTAGAGGGACATGGAGTGCAACTTACATATACTACATTGAAATCAGATAGAGAATCTAAAGGAGAAGACAAACCAATAAACATAACATATGAGGCGTGGCTAGCCCAAAAGTAGAAATCTGACAGTGAAGAACATGTACCATTAGCAGAAAAGGCTAAGGCACAAAAGAGTAAGAAAACCTTTGCAAAACCTCCTAAGAAAGACTAGCCCCCTTCTTCTAGAACAAGAGCCCCCAAGAAAAGGGATATGCCCAGTGGTCCTGGAGAAGGTTCCAAAACTAAGAAAGTCAAAGTAAAGAAGGTCAGTGAAGATGTTGCTGCAACTCATAAGGATACCAATTTTCCAACCTCTCCATCTCTTGCTACTCCAAGTGTAAACATAGTTGCCTCCACTTCTATAGCTATTGCTACTGCCCCCACTTCCATTGCTTCTACTGCTGTGCTTATGACCTCAGCTACTATTGTTCAAGAAGATGTCCTTGCTACTACTTCATCCACCGCAACTATTTCAACTATTTGTTGCTCATTGGCAGTATCTTCCAATGCCCCTAGCAGTCCTATTTCTGATGAAGATTGACTGTCATTGATGTCAAAAAGGTGTTGAGTTGATGATGCAGGTACATCATAGTGAAAGTTAGATCATGTCTGTGGCTTGTAATATGAGACAGGAGGTTAACATTATTCATGATTCACTTAAGAGGTTCATATCTTCATGTTTGTTGAGTGTTCATAGCATCACATGAAGTTGATGATGTTCTTCATGCTTCTTCACTTGAGGTTGGCCTTATGTTGATGGCAGTTCATTGGAATCAAGACTTTAGTTTATAATTATGAGCTTGAGTTTATAATGGATAGAATGTGGAGACATATGTAATTTTATAAGCCATGAAATGGTTTAAATGTGCCTTAAATAAACATCTAATAAAATCCATATATAAACTATGCACTTTTTATTTTAAACCATTGATGACCTATTGCAGGTGATGTCACATAAATGTGCCTTGTTGAAGTAGTTCTTATACATTGAACTGACCAGCCTCTTCTATTTGTTAACAAATGTATTGGTCTTCATCATATAAGCATGGGCGGTGAATGGTTATTGAAGGTCCTTATTTAATTGTGTGTTGGGAGAGCAAATAAGTCATATTCATAACTTTCCTTTTTAAATTTAAAAAGTTTATTTTTTTCTCCTAATTTAAGAGCCCCCTTAAAGTCATTTTTTATGACATAAAATAAAGTGAATTTTTTAAGATTTTTGTAAGGAGATTTTTAAGGAGGTTTCAAGGCAGCTTTTTGAGGATTTTTAAAAAGAATTTTTTTTTAAAATCTTTATTCTATTTTTGACTCCACTTCGTGGCAAATGAAATCTATAAAGGAGGAAGTGGATAAGTTTTTTTTAAAGGCTATTTTTAATCTTTTGAAAAGAAGATTCTAAGGCAAATTTTATTGAGTTTTTCAAGGAGATATTTGAGGAAATTTTTAGAAGATTTAAAGGCAGTTTTGTGTAAGATTTTTTAAGAAGTTTTTTTGAGATTTCTTTCTTATTTTATCTCGGTGCATATGAAGAGATAAAGGAGGATTTAATATTTTTTTTTGAGAAAAGATTTAATATTTCTTTTTAGAGAAAGGATTTAATAGAAGGTTTAATGCTTTCTTTTTCAATTTCCATAGAAATGAAGATTTTTTCAATTTCTATCTTTTTGCAGAGAGGCAAACTATAGTTGTAGTGGTTTTAATTACCATGGTTACTTGTTCAAATATTCTAACTTATTACTCTACCCTTGTGATATAGATATATATCTTTTTAATTTGTTTTTTGGTTTTTTGGTTTTGTTTTTTAATTTAATAGGTAGCTTAAATTAATTGGTTTTTGAATTAATTATTTTAATTTTAGGAAAACTTTTTAGGCAAAATCAATTTAGGAGAAAATGAAAAAGTATTTTTGATTTATTTCAATATATTAGAAAGTTTTAAATATAATTTTTAGTAATGTGTAAGACTGAAAAGTGTATTTTTAATATTTTCATTCATTTTATATTTAATATTTATTTAGGTTATTTGAATATTTGTTATGTTTTAATTCTTAGGTTATAGGAATTTTATGGCAAAGGTTATCAATCTAAGTTAGTTTGTAGTAATTATTATATAATCTTAAATTATTTTTATGGAAATAGATATATTCCAATTAAATGTTATTAAGTTATTAATTAAGGTGTGGAAAAATTATTAGACATGAATAACAATCTTTATTTTTCACAAATGAATATTGTAGAGTGACATCATTAATTGACCTATAATTAGTCTATCTTAAGTTTCCATATAGGGATATAATATTAATTTAATACAAGTGTTGTTAGAAGTTTACTTAATTGACTTAGTTAATAAAATTTAATAATTTGTTAGAAGTTTAGTTAATAAATTATGATCATAACTAAATTTTAAATAAAAATGAAATTAAATAAAAAGAAATTTATGGAATTTTATTAAATTTACTTATTATAAATTTTAATGCATGTAACATGCAATAAGAACATTCAAACATATAAAAATCTTTGCTGCTCTGAGGATGTGTGTGTGTGTGTGTGCATATATATAATTATTATGCATATAATTGTCCCTGTGAAATCCCTCATGCATTTTTCTGAATCCATAACTGTGCTTATTCTCTTTTTCTTTATCTGCACAAAACTAGAAAAACAATCAACATGCATATGAAAAAAAAATAGAAAAACAATAAACGTGTTTATGAAAAATCTAGAAAAACAATAAACATTGCATATGAGAATGATATTAGGATAAATTTATGTACTTGCACAAAACCAGAAAAATAATAAACATGCATATGAGAATGATATTAGGGTAATTTTCTGTACCTACACAAAACAAAAAAACAATAAACATATGAAAAAAAAAACAGAAAAACAATAAACATGCATATGAAAAAAAAAAAAACAGAAAAACAATAAACATGGTTATGAAAAATCTGGTTATGAAAAATCCCAAAAATAATAAACATGCATATGCAAATGATATTAGGGTAAAGAGGTATAGTAGGTAGGAAAAATTGTTATAGTAAGTTTCATTTATAAGTCTGAGTTAAACTAGGAAGGTTTGAATTAACTAGAATTTGTTTGTTTTTATTTATTTATATTAAAATTTAAATATTCTATTCCTAATGATCATAATTTAAATAAAAAATAATGATCACTAGGAATAGAATAGTTTTATTAATATCAATAGTGTTAATTTATTAAAATCCTAAAATAATAATTATTAAATGAATTTATGAATCAAATATTCTAACTTATTAATCTACCCTTGTGATATATATATATTTATCTTTTTAATTTGTTTTTTAGTTTTTTGGTTTTGTTTTTTTATATAATTGGTACCTTAAATAAATTGGTTTTTGAATTAATTATTTTAATTTTAGAAAAACCTTTTTAGGCAAAATCAATTTAGGAGAAAATGAAAAAGTATTTTTGATTTATTTCAATATACTAGAAAGTTTTAAATATAATATTTAGTAATGTGTAAGAGTGAAAAGTGTATTTTTAATATTTTCATTTATTTTATATTTAATTTGGTCATTTATTTCTTTTTCTTTTAATATTTATTTCTTAAATTTTTAATCTTTTTAATTTGTTTTTTGGTTATTTAAGTTAATTGAGTTAATTCTAATTAATTGCAATTAATTATAATTAATTAATTAACCCAATTAATTCTATGTTAATTGAGTTAATTCTAATTAATTAACCTAATCTTTTTAATTTATTTTTTGATTATTTGAATTAACTGAGTTAATTAATTCATGCCTATTTTTAATTTTTAACCGTAATTAGGGTTAATGTTAGAATTAGAGATGGGGTTAGGGTTATAATTAGGGTTAAGGTTAGTATTAAGGTTAGGGTTAGGGGTTGAATTATAGTCAGGGGTATGGTTAGAGTTAGGGTTAGGGTTAAAATTAGAGTTATGTTTAGGGTTAGAATAAGCTTTAGGGTTAGGGTTAGAATTAGGGTTAGGGTTAGAGTTAGAATTAGGGTTAGGGTTACAATTATAGTTATGGTTAGGGTTAGGGTTACAAATATAATTAGGGTTAACGCTAGAATTAGGGTTAGGGTTAGGGTTAGGGTTAGGGTCAACATTAGAGTTAGGGTTGGAATTGTAGTTAGAATTAGGGTTATGATAGGGGTTAGAATTCTAATTAAAATTAGGGTTAGGGTTAGGATTAGAATTAAGATTAATGTTAGAATAAGGTTAGGGTTATAATTAGGGTTAGGGTTGAAATTAAGGTTAGGGTCAGAGTTAGAATTAGGGTTATTAAATTAGGGTAAGCATTAGAGTTACAGTTAGGGTTAGGGCTAGAGTTAGGTTTAGATTTCAAGTTAGGGTTATGGTTAAAATTGTAGTTAGAATTAGGATTAGGGTTAGAAATAGGATTATTGTTAGATTTAAAATTAGGGTTATAGTTAAGGTAGAATCAAGGTTATGATTAGAATTAGGGTTATTGTTAGATTTAAAATTAGGGTTAGCGTAGGGTCGAATCAGGGTTATTATTAGAATTAGGGTTAGAATTAAGGTGGCTTACTATTACAATTAAGGTATGAATTAGAGTTACAATTAGGATTAGGCTTCAAATTAGAGTTAGGGTTAGATTTCAATTAGTGTTAAGGTTAGTATTAAGGTCAGGGTTAGGTTTTGAATTATAGTCAAGCTTAGGGTTAGAGTCAGGATTAGGGTTAGGGTTAAAATTAAAGCTATGTTTAGAGTTAGAATAAGGGTTATGGTTAGGGTTAGATTTAAAATTAGGATTAGGTTTAGGGTTTAGGGTTGGGGTTAGGGTTAGGGTTAGAATTAGGGTTAATATTAGAATTAAACTTAGGGTTAGGGTTACAATCATGGCTAAGTTCAGTATTAAGCTTAGGGATAAGGTTGCAATTAGGATCAGCCTTAGGGTTAAAATTACAGCTATGCTTAGGGTTTGAATAAAGGTTAGGATTAGGGTTAGATTTAGGGTTAGAGTTAGATTTAAAATTAGGGTTATCATTAGGGTAGAATCAGTGTTGTGATTAGAATTAGGTTAGGGTTCTTATTAGAATTAGGGTTAGAATTAAGGTTGGTTACTATTGGAGTTAGGGTTAGAGTTCAATTAGGGTTAAGGTTAGTATTAAGGTTAGGGTTAGGTTTCAAATTATAGTCAAGCTTAGGGTTAGAGTTAGGTTTAGGGTTAAAATTAAAGCTATGTTTAGGGTTAGAATAAGGGTTATGGTTATGGTTAGCTTTAAAATTAGGATTAGGTTTAGGGTTTAGGGTAAGTATTAGAGTTACAGTAAGGGTTAGGGCTAGAGTTAGGGTTAGAATTCAGGTTAGGGTTATGGTTAAAATCATAGTTAGAATTAGGATTAAGTTAAGGGTTAGAATTAGGGTTATTGTTAGATTTAAAATTAGAGTTAGAGTAGGGTAGATCAATGTTATGATTAGAATTAGGGTTATTATTCCTATTACAATTAGGGTTAGAATTAAGGTGGCTTACTATTACAATTAAGGTAATAATCAGAGTTACAATTAGGATTAGGGTTCAAATTAGAGTTAGGGTTAAAGTTTAATTAGGGTTAAGGTTAGTATTAAGGTTAGGGTTAGGTTTTGAATTATAGTCAAGCTTAGGGTTAGAGTTAGGATTAGGGTTAGGGTTAAAATTAGAGCTATGTTTAGGGTTAGAATAAGCATTATGGTTAGGGTTAAGTTTAAAATTAGGATTAGGTTTAGGGTTTAGGGTTGGGTTAGGGTTAGGGTTAATGTTAGAATTAAACTTAAGGTTAGGGTTACCATTAGGGTTAAGTTTAGTATTAAGCTTAGGGATAAGGTTGTAATTAGGATCAACCTTAGGGTTAAAATTAGAGCTATGCTTAGGGTTTGAATAAAGGTTAGGGTGAGGGTTAGAGTTAGGGTTAGAGTTGGATTTAAAATTAGGATTATAGTTAGGGTAGAATCAAGGTTATGATTAGAATTAGGGTTAGGGTTAGGGATAGGGATAGGGATAGGGTTAGGGTTCTTATTAGAATTAGGGTTAGAATTAAGGTTTGTTACTATTAGAGTTAGGGTTAGAGTTCAATTAGGTTTAAGATTAGTATTAAGGTTAGGGTTAGGTTTTAAATTATAATCAAGCTTAGGGTTAGAGTTAGGGTCAGGGTTAAAATTAGAGCTATGTTTGGGGTTAGAATAAGGGTTATGGTTAGGGTTAGCTTTAAAATTAGGATTAGGTTTAAGGTTTATGGTAAGCATTAGAGTTACAATAAGGGTTAGGGCTAGAGTTAGGGTTAGAATTCAGGTTAGAGTTAGGGTTAAAATCATAGTTAGAATTAGGATTAAGTTAAGGGTTAGAATTAGGGTTATTGTTAGATTTAAAAGTAGGGTTATAGTTAGGGTAGAATTAGGGTTATGATTAGGGTTAGGGTTAGAGTTAGGGTTAGGGTTCCTATTAGAATTAGGGTTAGAATTAAGGTGGGTTGTTATTAGAATTAGGGTAAGAAATAGAGTTACAGTTAGGGTTAGGGTCCAAATTAAAGTTAAGGTTATATTTAATTAGAGTTAAGTTTAGTATTAAGGTTAGGGTTTGAATTAGAGTCACAGTTAGGGTTACAGTTAGGGTTAGGGTTAAAATTAGAGTTATGTTTAGGGTTAGAATAAGGGTTAGGGTTAGGTATAAAATTAGGATTAGGGTTAGGTCTATAATTAGAGATAGGATTAGGGTTATGATTAAATATAAGGTTACTGTTAGGGTTAGGGTTATGGTTATGATTAGGGTTAAAATTAGGGTTAGGGTTGAAATTACAGTTAGAATTAGAGTAAGAATTACATTTAGAATTAGGGTTATAGTTTGAACAAGGGTGACAATTACAATGAGAATTACAGTCAAAACTAGGTTTAGGGTTATAATAAGGGTTAGGTTAGGGTGAGATTTAGGATTACAATGAAAATTAGGGTTAGGCTTAGGGTTACAATGAGATTTAGGGTTAGAATTAGGATTAGTGTTAGGGTCAACGTTAGGTTTAGAATTAGAGATACAATTATGGTTATAATTAGGGTTAGGGTTATTGCTATAATAAAGGTTAGGGTTAGTACTAGGGTTAGGGTTATTGTTAGAATTAGAGCTAGGGTAGTATGAGGGTTAAGGTTGCTGTTAGAATTAGGGTTGGGGTTCAACATTGATATTAAAATATTCTTTAAAAATAGGTACCCTTTTTCTAAATCTAACCTAGGTAATTCTAATATAACCTTGGTTCTAACCCTAACCCAAACCCTAATTCTAAATCTAACCCTAATTATAATTCTAACCCTAACCCTAGCCTTAATCCTAACACTAATGCTAACCATAATTCTAACCCTAACCCTAAACCTAAACCTAACCCTAATTCCAACCTAAACACTAACCCTAACCCTAATTTGATACCCCTAACTCTAATCCTAAATATAATATATAATATAATATAATATTTTAATTATTATATATTATAATAATTATTATTATAAACATAATATATTATAAAAGATATATCTAATATAATATGTTTTAATATATTATAATTAAAATATTATATTAAGCTTGCGGCTCTAGTTGCTACTAGCATATTTATATTAAATATAATATATCTAAAGTATGCCGAGAGATATCCTTCTCGAGTCACCTATTTTTTTAATCACTAATCCTAACATTAGGCGCCTCGAGAAGGATATCTCTCAGCATACTTTAGATATATTATATTTAATATAAATATGCTAGTCTCAAAGCATATTGGATAAAATTTGTTGAAGACATTATTTATAGAGTGAAGAATTTTTTTAAGGAAGAATTTTAGTTTGGAAGATAGAAAGATGACTATGGAGAAGATAAAAGATCAATTTTTTTAAATGGATATGAAAAACAAAGATTTTCATATTGAAAGAGAAGATGAATGCAGAGAGGAAAATGAAAAGACTCATGAAGATGAATATGCAAGAAGAAGAATCTCAAGAGTTTTTTTTGTTTATAATTTTATTGCAGGTATTGTGTGAAAAGATGGAATTGTAGGAGAATATGAAAGGTCATGTAGAGAAGATGAATTTATTGCAGAATATTTGTGATTTTATATATGCAGAGTTGCTGATTGAAATGGTGAAGATGTTTTGCAGAGAAGAAGAATATTAAAAGATAATCTATTTATCATTTTTGCAAGTGAAAATGAAACAGAGAAGAAATTATTTTATTTTTGTGAAGATGAAAATGACTGAGAAGATGAAGAATATGAAATGACCTTATGAAAATGAACATAGAGATAGAGGAAAAAAAATGGTCTTGAAAAAGATTGATTTATTTTTTAGGAAAATGGAGTTTTAAAAATAATGGAAGATCAAAAGATTTTCTCTCATATATATTGTTTTTACAAATGTTTTGGTGTGTAATTTTTTGGATTGAAAAATGCAGCATTGAAAAGATAATGTGTGAAAACCAATATGCAGAATTTGTTGTGTGATACGGATGGAACCATGCCAAGTATGAAAATAATATGAAATTGGTTGTCCATTAGGTGAATCAAATTTGCAGAGATAAGAGTGTTGTAAATTTGTTTACAAGAGCTTATTTGTAGAGGTGTGTAAAATGAGTTATTTTGTATGGTCTTGACTTGAAAATCAAACAGGAGGTATAAGGGTGTATGATTGGTGCATATCAGATTGATTAGCAATCAATTCTTGCACACAAAGTTTTATTTTTTGATGATAGTGATTGTTTATGTCAGTGAGGCCTTGTATTAGGTAGTGAGGCTTGTAGGTCAGTGAGACCTTACATTTGTCAGTGAGACACCCACATCAGCCAGTGAGGCTTGTAAAGATGTTTTCAAAGTTAAGCTAGTGAGGCAGTTTTGGAGTGGTTTTTCTACCCCAGGAGGGTTTTCCACTCATGCAAATTTGTGTTATGACATATTATTTTCATCTGTATGTGTGTATGTTAATATTTTTCTCATGAATTTTTGTTCACTCCTTTCATTCTCAGTTATGTTCATATGTGTAACAAATCAATGATATATTTCTCTCTTTGTGTCTTCAAAGTTAAAGTTTGCAAAAAGATTTGAAAAATTTATACAACACTGACACCTTTACCTTCCATCTCTTCCACTCAATTATCTACTTCCATAGAATTACCTCCCATTTCTCCAATTCTTTCACCTTTTCTTCCCTTATCCTCACTATCTATTTCTTCGCCCATCATCATTTCCTCTGTCTTGCCAACCTCTTTCATCCCACCAACTTTGGGGTCCACCATGCTTGCTAATTTAACACAAACAAACTTGCCTACACTATCCTTATCCTCTGCCATTCCTATCTCTCAGTGGATCAAGATTCAACCTCCTTAACTGTACTATTGCTACTAGGAATTGACAAGGTATGTGCGGAATTGGGTTTACAAGAGCCAAAAATAGAAGCATTGATGAAGTAGTCAATGTTGAATTGATTGGTATATCTGACAGTCCTCTAGAAAAGGGTCCAACAGAAGAAGTCTTTAAATCAGCCCAAGAAAATATAATGATAAACTGGAGAAACCTGGTCGATGAAGGAGAAAAGGAAATGGATAAAGATAAGGGGTCAAAACAAGAGCAAGGATTACTTGAAGAGCCTACCAAAGATGATAGAAAGAAGAGCAATGAATTAAGTAAGTCCTCTTCTTCAGCACTTGAATGGTTACAAACAGAGTGGCATACCCCGAGCACCCGAGCCATAGTTAGAAGTAATGCAATTAGATTTGAGCACAATTTTGTCTCAAGCTCAAAGGCCAAAGAAACAAAAGAAAGCAAAGGTACAATCGAGAATCTATAAGTATGAGACAGGGTCCATAATTGTTGAAATAGCTATCCCACTGGCCAGTATGAATAGAGCTGAAATAGCTGTCCCACCAGCCAATATGAATAGAGAGCAAGTTAGAATTGAGGACTACATGATCTCAATGGTTGATCTAGGACCAACCACTTGTACTCAAAGAGTTGATGATTTCAAAGGGTATGTCACCTCCATTCTAGAGCAATTGGATAAAGATGAGTTATCAAAGAAAGAATTGAAGCACTAGAATGATGAACTCCAAACTTGCCTCCAATTCTTGATCAAACTAGTTGATGCAGGAGGAGATATAAGGACAGTGCCTACCTTCCTATCCACAAATGAAATGGCTAGGCTCGGTGAGGTAAGAACCATGTCACAAGGGACTCAGAAATGGCTAATCAGAGTATTTGAAAAGGGATGTGAAACCATTGATGCCTCTACCCAAGCACATAAGAAATTGGTTGAACTTCTTAAAAAGTGGAAGGATCTGCATAAAGAGTGTGACTCTTTCGAAGAATATTATTCTCACATGTTTCCCAGAGTCAAGAGCATCAGAGATTTTCCAGCATAGACCCTAGTGGTTGAAAATATTCTGACTGGAGACAAGTTATCTAAGGCTATCAAGTGGTATCAACAGCTGAATTTGAGAAAAGAAACTTTTGGGAACATAAAGGAAGCTTATAATCTAGCAGATGAAGAACTTTGGGCATTAATTTATGATATTAATGATTCTTTAAGGGATTGCTTAGAAGAGGCTTATAATGACTATGCACCTTATGATGTTGAAAAATGCAAAGATAAATTGCATAAGGTCATTTTTGAGAATACTGAGTTAAATATGGAGGACAGCTTGGATAAAGCTAGCGAAGGCTGAGTTCAATGCATTCCACAAGGCTAGGGTAGAAATGGAGAAAATATACAGCAGATTCAGCTAAGAGCTGGAGATGTTTGAATATCAAGTCAGCCATCTGAAGAATCCGGATCCCTTGGAGATCAATCCAGCACTTGAAGCATGGCTTAACTATTGTAATAAGTTGGCTGAAGAAGACAAAATCAATTTGGATGAAGAATCTTGATATGTTTTTTGAATATTCTAGAATGTAATCCCATTCATAATTGTAAATTGCTATATTTGGGACAGCATGTGACCCTATTTTCTCTCTTTTGTGCTTTAAAAATGATCTTTTCTATTATTATATTGAGTTGGGTAGTTAAATTAACCAAATTCAATGTATCTTTTCTACTATGAGCTATTGCAAATGCATTTATTGATGTAATCTGGACCGTCAGTGTTGAGTTAATCTCCACCATTCATTGAAAAATCGGTATGCCACTTTCCTATATAAAGGGTTGCCATTTCCACTATTTGTAAGAGAGAATTTGATGTTGAATTGTTGACATTCTGCTATTTAAAGTAATGCAATGCAAGTTTCTGCAGTGTTTCTAAGAATTTGTGTATTGTGTTCCTTATTTGGTTTTCATGGTTTGCTTCTTGCTCTCCCATAGCTAGTTAGTTGTGCTTTTATTATGTTCATGGTTTGTTGAAAGTATCTAATGAATACTCTAAGTCCATACTTTTAGTTATTTGCTGATGGTAGATAGTTGTGCGAAGTTAGTCTGGGCTTATCATTTATGCTAAAGTTCAGTTACATTTCACAAGTTAAATTATGCTATTTGTTGGGTATTTAACAAATGAAGGTAATTTAAAAATCTGTCGATTTCCATTGAAGATAGCATCATTTTCTACAATGTTGTAACATCAACTTTCAGTTTGGTAACTCAGAAAACTGGTTAAGTTTCAAAATATTTGTCTACTTAAAGCAACCCATACATTATGTATGTCATTTAGGTTTTCCCTAAAACCCTAACCTCTTTTGCATTTTCTTTGAAAACCATTGTTAGATTAGAAATTTCATCAGCATTTCACATTGTCTTATCAATTGTTTGTGTGTATTTGCTATCTCAACTCAAAAAATCTATAGATTGCATGTAAGACCCCTTGTAGGTACAACTAGAACATACCAACTGAGAGATTCCAAGCAAGCTAAGACCTAGTTGTATTATCCTTGGAGTAGTCTTACCTAGGGTAGGATACTTTTCAAGAGAGGTGTGAAACTAGCAATCACACCTGCGCTGTTGTGTGCTAAAACACTCATCAATAGATTTCTTCCCATTGGCAAGATTGTCTAGAAGATGAAATCGATATCTTCCCCTATGCTAGGGGTTTCTTCATCCTAAAGTTCAAACCAAAGGAGGATAAGGATAAGGTATTAAAAAAGTGTTTGTGGGTATTTCAGGGTGTCTTACTATGTATGAAAGCATGGTATCCTTCATTGATCCTCACACAAAGACTTTTAATTCTTCCTTATTTAGGTCTGTTTACCATACCTACTGGTCCAGTTTTGGGAGCTAGACTATTTTCAGACCATAGGCAATGGTCTAGGAAAATACTTATGCACCTCGAAGGAGATAATCAACTATGCGAGTACCACCTGTGCTCAGATCTGTGTGGAGATGGAGCTCTCCTCTAGCCTCCCTATGGAGATCTCATTGAAAGTAGGCAAGAGATGTTGGAGGCAACCAATAGACTATGAAAAGGTGGATTTCAAGTGTAGACGCTATTACTCAACTGAGCACTTTACTCCTCGATGCCCAAAATTAAAAAATTCTATGGCTAGAAACTAGATTTCTCGATCCACTCCCACATGGTGGATTTGTGTTGAAGACCATCATTACATGATTCCTTCCCAGCTAGCAAAGTGCTTGTTTGAGCCCCCTCCATTGGGAAAAATCTCTAATCCCCATACTAAATTTCTTCAAAGTTAGGAATCCAATAACTCTGCTTTGTCAGATATTTCTGTGGCCTCCCTAGGAAGAATAGGCCCCATGCATTCAAATTTCCCAACCACTACCTCTGATGCTTCTATTCAAGAAGTTCTTGATGCCTTGGCTACCATGCAAACAGATTTGGTAAAAATAGAAGACACAACACCTCCCTCTGAAGAAGTAAATTAGAATTCTATGGATTCATCACAAGCTGCTCATGATTGGATTGTGGTTAAGAGGAAAAAATATTCAACTGGCAAACTCCAGATGTTGCTAAGGTCTACTATGAAAAAGGATAATAGAGTGGATAGAAAGCATTCATTTTGTCTTTGAGGTCATCTAGCTCACAACATTTTAGGGATTTTAGATGGTGTGACTTTGTGCTATTCTTTGTTGCACCCCTTGTAGCAAGGGCATGCATTTTATCATTTTTGGATCTTTTTATACCAGGGGAGTTGCCCCCTTGGCATCACTTACCATTAAGAAAAAAAAGTGTGACTCTTCATAATAGATACACCTCCTTCAACAAGATGATCACTACCTTGACAGATTATTTTATACATATGTTAATTGTAGATTTTAGCTTGATCCTTCCACCTTTGTCAATCGTTAGACTAATAATAATAATCACACCTTTTCTCTGAAGGGGGGTGACTCTATAAGGAGTGGTAGTCGGCCTTAACAAAGATTCATTTTATTTTGATAATGATCACTACACATTAACTAATCTCCCTTCGTCTCCTTAATCGCTATTCTTCATTCTCAAAATCGCTCCACTTCACAAAGGATAATTGTTGTCTTTTTAATTACCAATGTTCTATTTTTACAAACTAATCACCTAACTTTATATTCACCAAGATAATCACATTCTTTTATTTATATAATAACTAGCATGTTTATCCATTTAAATCACATACTTCACAATACAAATCATTGCCTTTTCTATTGTAAACCACATCCACCATCATTATTGTTTGTAATTTAATTTTATGATTAGTTCTATTTTGGGGACATGACAGTCTTAAAATTCTTCCAATAGATCCGAGACTTTTGCTACTACATCTTCACATTTCTCATAGTTGATCTCAGGAATCAATGCAAAGAAATGATGCTCATGCTTCATACCATCCAAAAATTTCCTATCATTTACTAAGCAAATTCTAACAATACTACATACCTTTTCTTCCACCTCCTTCAAGGGCTTCAACTTATGACAAACTCCATCCTTTGTCAGAGAATAGGTGTTTGCATGGCCATCATGGATAGAACACCCATCATACTACCATGGCCTTCCCAATAGCATATGACATGCATCCACTGGTAGGATGTCACACAACACCTCATCATGGTAGTCTCCAATCTTTAACTTGACTAAACACTGCTCATTAACCAAAGATCTATGGTCCTTCTACAACCATGAAATCCAATATGAATGTGGATGCCTTATCCTTTTCAACTTCAACTTGTTAACCATCTCCTTTGATACAAGATTATTAGTGCTTCCACTACCAATAATAATATCACAACATTTACCTTCACACTTGCACCTTGTGTAGAATAAACTCTTCCTCTTATGCAGTTCTTTCTCCTCATTTAACAAGGTTCTTCTAACAAATAGGGTTTCTCCCCTTTCAGCCTCTTCAGAATGATCAGATTGATTATCTTCATCTACATGTGCAACTCATGCATTACCTTTAGGTCTTCTATTTGTGCTTCCTTGATGTTGTGGACACTCGTAGGCTCAATTTCCTTCACATTGAAAACAGGTTCCTCTGAAGCCTCCTCTTCTAAGTCCTTGTCTAGGTCTTCCTCTTCCTCTTCCTCCTTACTCACCATTATTTTGGTCATTAGGGTGGTAGGAATTATGTCTTCTCTAATTTCAACTGGCTCTTGTTTCTTCACTTTTTTCTTTTGATCTTCATTTTGGCCTCCATATGATCTTCCACTAGTCATGTTGCCATGACCTCTTCCTCTTTGTTTGCTTTCGAATATTTTATTCAGCTTCTCTTCCACCTTCAAAGCAAATTGGTATGCATCTTCTATGGTGGTCATTCTGACCAGGCATAGCTCCTCTTGAATACTTGGCCTCAACCCATTAATGTAATAGGATACCTTCTCCTTGTTGGCCTCTGTATGACATATTCTAATAATAATTTTATAAAACTCTTGTATATACTTCTTAACAGACTTGTTACCTTGCTTCAATCTTTGCATCTTCTTCAACAACTCCAAATCATACTCCACAGGAATCAACCACTTCTTTTGTTTGTCCACCATCTGATCCCATTTTGTAATCTTTCCTTTTCCTCTTCTATTTCTCTCTAACTGGACCTCTTTCCACCAAATATTGGCATGCCCCTTTAACTTTGTTTTGTAAACTTGACCCATTCTAGATCCTCCACATCTTCATACTCAAAGTATTCCTCCATGTTGTTTATCCAATCAATAAGCTTTTCTAGATTCAGATCCCTAGAATATGTAGAAACTTAAATCCTAGGGCTCTTTCCAATCATGGTGATGGCCTTCAACAATATGACTTGCTCAGATGGCTCTTCTTCTTCAGCTTCATCTTCACTTTCTTCTCTTCTTCTTGGTTCAAACCCTCTTCACAGCTCCTCTTACAACACATTGATTTGTATTTGTAAGGCTCTAAAACCCTCTTCTGTCAAAGCATTTCTCCTAGCACCACCATGGTTCCTTTATGGAGGCATTTTTTTGAGTTCTACAACAAACCCACAACATCAGTTGATTTCTACAGCAAACCCACAACCTCAAGTCCTGGTACAAACTGCCTCACGATCAATGATCTGTCTACACACTCAAGAACTATTGCTCTAATACCACTTGATGAGGGGGTTAATCCTAGAACACACAACAACACATATTGCACACTAAAAATAGGAATGTTTTCTTTTTTTGAACAAAAAAAGACATTACATTATAGAATCAAGAATCAAATTAGAGGATGAATCATCAACAAGCTTTAACACATTATAGCTTCCTTCCTCTGGATTCTGGAACCTTCTACCTTCTATGGCTTCAAATTTGCTATGGCTTCTATTTTTCCTCCTTTTTCTTGACTCCCCACTTTCCCCCCTTTCTCTATTGCCAAAAAGATTCCCAACAAATGGTCATAAATAGCCTTTTGTCATGCGTTCCAGCAAAAATTTTGAAATTTGCAACTCCCTCCAAAAATAGGTCAACTTTCGGAAGCCATGACACTTTTGATCAAGGTGTCTAATTGATTAACCATTTGATGCATTGGAAATCTTGTGAAGATATCTATGCTCTTAAAATCTATTCTGCCAATTCTACCTATTTTTGAGGTCGTACAGGGCCTCTAAGTGCCTCATATTTGACTTTTAAATTTTTTCATGGGTTTTAAAGAAATAAAAACTTTAATATATTTCTGCCCACAAGTGATCTTTGACCAATTCCTTTACCAAAGGTTATATTTTTCAATTTTGAAGCTTTGAGTAAATTTTCGTTTCCATGTGTGCTCAAATGCAAACTTTCTAAAAATAGTCGTTGACTATTTTTAGTAGGTTGGAAATTCTAAAGGTTCCTCATCATTATTCAAGCAATTGGGTATCTGAAAATACCAAAATTGAAAAGAACAAAAAATAAAATCATCATTTTTTAGGTGATGCAATATTTCCCTTACACCATTAGATGCTCCAGCATCACATTATTTATTTACCTAATGAATAATAAAACTATCACAAGTATTAACAACTCTCCACTAGTTTGTTCTGTTGATCTCTTTGTATCATAATAACATGGGTGAGAGCCACTCCTTTCCAATCCTATACCTCAATCCTAACAATCCAACACTATAAATCTATAATTTAAGTGCAAATCAATGCAATAATTCATGACACGTTGTCAAAAGATATATAATTTAGAAATATTAAGGAGACAATTTATTTCACAAAACAATTAGTCCACTTGAGGTCTAAAATGTAATTTTTCTAGTTTTATTCAAAGAAGTCAAAGCCATAAAAATCCCCAAGCCTCCATTAATAGAGTTGGGTTGCAACCTTCAAAATCCCCATGATTTTCTAACTTTTAAAATAAGCAAAATCTTCAAATTTCAAGAATACCCTTTTGATCTAAAAATGCACAACAATGATTCCATATAATAAATTTTTCTAAATCTTAAGAGATAAGGATTTTAGAAAAAATTTCCATAACTTGGCCTCAAAATGCCCATTTTAAAAAATTTAAAAACATAAATTGAAACTACAATTTGCAATTCTAAATCATTTCTATAGAATGATTCCATATGACTCCACACAACGTGGGCATTGTAATGCCCCAACTTTTACGCTAGGACATTAGTAGACAAAAATAGGACCAACAAATTTTTCGTGATGCAATTGCAACACTTGCATGCCACAATTGCACACTCAAGCATGGAAACCACCAAAGTGCCACACAAAAGTAGAAGAGAGAAGGTGGATACAAGGACACACACTTCTCTACACAAGAACATCTCATGTCGATAAATGACCAACAAGCCAAGCCATGTTGAAAAAAAACTACCAAGCCAAAGGGAGGTTCGATCACAAAATCCCACAAAGACAAGATGTCCAAAAAGAAACCAATTCATAATGCATCTACTCACTAACCATTAATAAACATGCTAACTAACTCAAAATCATAATTACAATTCAAATAAAGAACATGACTTTTTAGCTTCCTTATGAGCCTCTTGAAAAGTATTTTTTGAGTTTTGCAACACATGCAACTTTCTCTATCTTCTTGGTTGTACTTTGCTAGTTACACCTCCATTGTTGAAGCTTCATGTGTGTAGATGTTGCTATGCTCTCAATTGACATCCTTGAATGCTTGTTGATATACACTCCCTCTTGCTGGTAATATCTTAAATTAAATAGCTTGTAGTGTATTTTGTTATTATTTGGATAATAAATTTCTTTGTAACTACTTCTTCTCCATCACTTCTTCTCCATCATTTCTTCTTCTAATCAACAAGGTAGTGTTTTCCTCTTTACAATGGTAAACATCTACATTTCTACTTGTTCTTCTTTATCCTTCATTCTCTTATTGTTATTGGCATGTCTTTGGTGACCATCGACACCTCTTGTTTAATCACATGCACACTAGGGTGAACTTATCCATATAGAACGGGGATTTAACATTCATAGATTTATTACTATACTGTTATTTTTAATTTCTCGATACACATAGGGTTTAAGAGAACACACTATCTATTTTCTCCATTGAATGCCTGTGGAGGCCAAAAGACCAAATCAAGGTCTTGACTTGAAGACAAATTCCTAATCAGTCACCCCCTTTCTCTCTATCTCAACTTATAGGCATTTGAAGTCTCTCAAACACATACAGGTTTGGTTTTCTTCTGCTCTCTATTGTACTTTCAATATTTCAATAATACTAGTTAGTTTAGAGTGATTTCTAGTTTTCTATACATTTTTGGTGTACATGGTACTTTGTTGTTGGTGTCTTTATATTCTTTTGTGCAGACTTTTATAGATTTTCATTAGATACTAGAGTTTTCCATTGATTGTTGATGATAGGGCATAGGTTAGATGAAAACACACAGATTGGATGACAACACATCATGCTGGCATCCTAGCTAGTGAGCTTCCAAATTTATTTTCAAGGTTCCTCATTCTTTGTTGATTTCATTTCTTCTATTTATTTTTTATTCCAATACTTCTACACTTTGTTATTTCCAATTTTCCTTGCTTTCATTTTCCAACTTAATTATTGTAATACAAGTTTTAACATAGCTTAAATTTATATTACAAAATTCTAATGCATGTACTATTCTTTTTGGTACACCAAGTCAAAATGTTTTTATTCAATGTTCTAGTATTTTAAACAATAATTAGATATGATTTTATGTTCAAATGAATGTCTTTAAATACCAAGAGATAATAAATTATCATGTAAATGTGTACCAAGTTAGCTCCTGACAAGTATGAGGAAAGGGCGAGAGTAGGCCTTTTGAATTTTAAATTTTTAAAATTTTAGGTCAAAGTTATGTCATGGATGGTCACTCTCGTGTGTCACAAAATTACCTAGGAATGTCATATCTCAAGATTAAAAATGGATATACAAAATTATGGGCTAATAAATGGGAGGAATGTGCGGGAATATGTGTAGATAGGGAAAGGTTATAGTCAAATGTATGAAAATATGTGAAAGTGGGAATAAATGATGGTTTGAAAAAGGAGCCAAACCTATTTTTCTAAATAAACACAAAACTAAATAAGAATTAGCTTCGATATACAGATTTCACCATTACAAACTATTATTTGAATATGTTGAATTGTTTTACACTAAATTTTGTTAAATGCTACAAACTTGTAAGCCACTTATGTTTTTGTAAACTACATAATGATATGTCATGTTTAGAATTGTATATAATAATCTTGAATTTTTGTATAAGCTAACAAATCTACTTTAGGCTTGTTTAAAAAAACATATTCATATTTCTTATTTGAAACAAGGAAAAAAATACCGCTTATTTTAATTATAAGTTCACCTCAATCTATCTATCTCTCTATATAAAGATTGTTACTTGGGTAGAAAAACACACTAAGTCAAATACTTTAAACAAAATGTAATAAGATTTAAAATCCTAAATCAATCTTAAAATTTAAAATGCATAATTATTTAAATTATCTTAGATATTTGGAATTAAAATTATCTTACATATTTAGAATTAAAATTAGATTTTACAAGATTTCTCAAGATTTGTAATTAGAACTAGATTTCTTTTTTAAAACAATTTAAAAATTATATTATAATGCAATTTCTTTAGACAAGATAAAATAATAATATTTAAAATAGTTATATATATAAAGATTGTTACTTAGGTCAAAACAAACTAACATTGAGTCAAATCTCAATACTTTAAACAAAATGTAATAAGATTTTAAAAAATCCTAAATTAATCTTAAAATTTAAGATGCATAGTTAAAATTATTTTAAATATTTGCAATTAAAACTAGATTTTACAAGATTTCTCAATATTTGTAATTAGAACTAGATTCTATAACAAGATTTCTTTTTAAAAATTATATTGTAACAAAATTTATTTAGATATGATAAAATAATAATATTTAAAATAGTTAAATAATTTTTTTAATTTATACTTTTTCCCATAAAAATGGAACAATATCATTAAAATAAACTTTATTAAACTCTAAAATAATATATATTAAAAATTAGAAATATATTTAAAAATAAATTTGCCAATTTGGCGATTGATGTGGATGGCAAGTTGGTGGACGTCGAACTAAAAAACGTGTGGGAAGATTGTATTTAAGATATACCATTTAGAGGCATGATCAACAATTAGAAGATGTGAAGGAAATATTCTCTCCCGATACTTTTTCTTGTGGGAGGAGTCTGGAATGGTATGCAATTATTATTCACATAATGATGTTAATGAATGTTGATTAAAGTGAGGGGAGTTATATAGAAAATGGATCGGATGATGCAATATATGGAAAAATGGATGAGGGTCTACCTCACTGCAAAAAAGAGGTAAATTGTGAATTGCGTTTAGGGGTGAGATTTTGGAGCTGTGTATGAAGAAATTTTTTAAATCAAAGTCTATTGTGGTTTTACACATTGTGAGGATGGTGTTGGGTAATACATTCATGGCTACGACTCATCGACATAGGGTTAACATGGACATAACATCGAAGGAGCACATTCAGAAAGTGGCAAAAACTTTGATTAAACCAGGGTGGTGGGGAGGATTGAAGAAGATCATTGATGACACAGTATTGGGGTTGGGTTTTCATTCTAAATAGGGTATTTGGGCATCCATCTTCCCACATTATAATGGACTTTAGGTGGTGCAGTCACGGTTGAAGGGTCGACAAAGTGAACTATCCAGGTCATGCATCAAGAGTAAACACAACAGAAGCAACTCAAATATGGAATGTACAAAATGATTCAAATGCTCAATATATCATAGATTCAAAATGATGATACGCTAGAAACATGCGGGCTAGAAAACAAGGGCTCACAGGCCTGATTCCAATTATATCATATATGCAAGATTTTACAATGAAGTGCCTTTCTAGAACAAAAGAACTAATCTAATAAATCATAATCGCTAACTAACTTCCTAATACATCCTAAAGATCTATATATATCATCTCCAAGCTCAAGGAATCCTCCACGTTGACCAAGGAAGAAGTTACAATCCCCAATGAAGGTGTAACGTGTGAAAACAGATAGGTCAACCTTAAGCAACTTGTACTCCTTTGCAAGTGAATGAAACAAGGTGTGGATCTTAGGGAAGGTTGGTCATGTCCCAAAGTACCTTGAATGATGTTTCATTTATCTCCGCAAGTCATGGAAGTGCTTTGAAAACCTTTTCCTTTAGCTGACTGTCTGAATGCTCTATTCTGAGAAAATAGTTGATCTTCTGATAGCGATATCTTTCTAAAAACTGATCCAAATGATCTAAATTTTGGATATGATGTGCATGATGATGTCTATATGCTAAGTCATACTCTATAAGATCTGAAATGAAAACATAGAAAAATGTGGTACAAAATGTTTAAACTGCTACTGACTGAACTGAAATGAAATGAACTAGAAAATGAAAGAAACAAAGAAAGAATGCAAATAATTTTTGTTGATGCAAGATTAGTCTAGAACCTAGGATGCTCGTGCATCAGACACCTAGGATTGTTGAAAAAGTGAGTCCCTCACTTTGCTGGGGCTAGAGGAAAACTGAGACGGTCTACCTCAGCCTAGGAAATCCAAGATGAGTCTTCTTCCGGTCTACCTTTCCTCTAGTACTGTGTCCAATTCTGTTGTCCAAGATGTCTGCAATCTACTTTGGTTCTTGCTATGGTAACTGCTTCTTCAATGTTGTCACTAGTTTCTCCTTCATGGTACTGATATAGGTCTGCAATGTTAAAAATAGGTGATATACAAAATGTCTTCAGTAGCTCCACTTCATATGCATTTCCTGAATCAAACTTCCTAAGTATCTTACATGGTCCAAACTTCTTCATCTTTAACTTGTTATATGTCCCTACTAGAAATATTTCTTTTCTCAGATACACCATCACTTCATCACCAACTAAAAAATTCTTTGTGTCTTCTCTTCTCATATGCTTGCTCCTTATACTTGATATTCATCTCCTCCAAATGCTTCTTAACCTGATTATGCAATGTCTCCATATGTCCTACAAATTCTTCTACCTCTGCACTTCTCTTATTCTCCATACTGATCTCTCTCAACTCTGCTACACCTCTAGGATTAGTTTCTATCACAATTTCAAATAGTGTCTTTCCTATGCTCCTATTCACTGAATTATTGTATGTGAACTCTGCTTGTGATAGAATTAAATCTCGATTTCTTACCTTCTCTCCAACCAAACATCTCAACAAGTTACCCAAACTCTTATTTACCAATTCTATCTATCCATCAGTCTGTGAATGAAATGCTGAATTAAACTTCAAATCTATCTTCATATTCTTCCAAAGTGTCCTCCAAAAGTATCCAAGGAATCTTGTATCTCTGTCTAAAATTATGCTTTTAGGTAATCCATGCAATCTCACAATCTCCTTGAAAAATAGGTCAACTACATGCACTGCATCATTTGTCTTCTTGCAAGGTATGAAATTTGCCATCTTTAAAAATATATCCACCACTACAAATATAGAATCATGTCCTCTCTATGTCTTCAACAATCCTAATATAAAATCCATGCTTATGTCTTCCCAAGGTTTCTCCGGTACTGTCAAAGATTTGTACAACCCAGTATTTTGACTACTTCCTTTTGTAACTTGACATGCCCTACAACTCTGTACAAACTTCTTGACATCCTTATATATCTGAGGCCAAAAGTAATGTTCACTTACCAAAGCCATTGTCTTGTCAATTCCAAAATGTCATGCCAATCCACAACCGTGTTTCTCCTTTATTAAATTGTCTCTCATTGAACTCCTAGGTACACACAATTGTTTTCCTTTGACTAACATATCCTCCTAAATGAAATAATTGAACCACTTATTCATATATATCAAAACATGTTCCCTACATGCTTTCCATGGTTCTACAAAATCAAGGTCTTCTTCATACATGTTCTTCAGCTCTTCAAAACTTAATACTTCAACTCTCATCTCTATTAGCAAATTTCTTTTACTCAATGCATCTGCAACTTTATTTGATTTTCCACTCCTATGCTTTAGTACAAAGGTGTATCTTTGCATGAACTCTACCCATCTCATATGTCTTTGATTCAACTTCCCTTGACTGTTTAAATATTTCAAAGCTTGATGATCTGTATACACCACAAATTCCTTAGGCAACAAATAATATCTCCACTTCTTCAAGGCTTGAATTATGGCATAGAATTCCTGATCATAAACTGAATATCTTATCCTTGCATGATTCAACTTCTCACTGAAATATTCTACTGGTCTACCTTTTTGACTTAACACTGCTCATATTGCATTTCCACTTGCATCACAATCTACTTGAAATACTTTGTTGAAATTTGGTAATGCTAACATTGGTTGCTCTGCCACTTTCTGCTTCAATAATTCAAAACTTTTATTTTCTCAGAATGTCCACTTCCACTTAAAGTCCTTTCTATCATCTCTCATTGTCTCTATCATAGGTGTGCATACTAAACTAAAATCTCTAATGAACTTCTGGTAGAAACTAGTTAATCCATGAAATGATCTGACTTCTCCAATACTCTCAGGTGTTGGCCACTCAACAATTGCTCTAACTTTCTCATGGTCCATATTCAATCCTTCCATAGAAATCACAAATCCCAAGTATACCAATTCTTCCTTCATGAAACTACACTTCTTGATGTTTATCAACAAGTTCTCTTCTCTCAACCTCTGCAATACTTGTCTTAGGTGTTGTAAATGTTCTTCTTTTTTCTTACTAAAAATTAGAATATCATCCAAATATACAATAACAAACTTACCCAAGAATTTCTTCAAAACTTCATTCATCAATCTCAAGAAAGTACTCAGTGCATTAGCCAATCCAAAAGGAATCACTAGCCACTCATAGAGTCTTTCATTTATCTTGAAAGCAATCTTCCATTCATCTCCTTCTCTGATTCTAATCTTATGGTATCCACTCTTCAAATCTATCTTTGTAAAATATTTATCTCCACTCAAATAGTCCATAATGTCACCCATCCTAGGTAATGGAAATCTATACTTAACTGTGATCTTGTTGATTTCTCTAGAGTTTGTACACATCCTCCATTATCCATCATTCTTTGGTGCTAGCACTACAGGTACTGCACAAGGGCTCAAGCTTTCTCTGATCAATCATTTCCTCAACAACTCTTGTATCTATCTATTTAATTCCTCATTCTCTATTGGTGTCATTGTGTGTGCTTCTTTATTAGGCAAACTAGCTCCAGGTATAAGATCCATATGATGATTGATACTCCTAATTGGTGGCAATCCTTCAGGTACATTATCTAATATGATGTCTTCATACTCTATCAACAATTCAGTTATCTCTTCTGGTTGTGATTCTTTAGTCTCTATCTTTAGGGTTCCAGGCTTCTTAGGAATCAAAGCGTAACACATGTTCTCATGTCTCAAACCATCCAGAAATCTCCTTCCATCTACCAAACAGATTCTAGCATTCCCACATACTTCACTTTTTGTCTCATCTTCCAAAGGTATCAAGGTAATTATATTTCCATTTGATGTTATAGTATAGGTATTCTTTCTCCCATCATGTATAGCTTTCCTACCATACTTTATGGTCTACCCAACAATATATGACATACATCCATAGGCATAATATCACACAATACTTTGTCATGATAACATCCAATATAAAATTTCATCAAACATTGTTCACTCACTAGTACCTTGTGTTCATCCTGAATCCATGCTATATGATAGGGCTTAGGGTGTTTCAATATCTCTAGGTTTAGCTTAGTCACCATCTCCTCTAAAACCAAATTATCAGAACTACCACTATCAATTACAACCTTACAACATTTGCCTCCTAATTTGTATCTGGTCCAGAACAAACTTTTCCTCTGAGGTGGTTCCTTATTTATCTTTGCTTGAAATAGTGCTCTCCTCATGACAAGTGATTCTCCTTTCTCATATTTACCAATTGAATTAGGTGATCCAACAGGTTATTCTACATAAGTTGTTCTCACACTGTTCTCTGTCTTCTTTCTTGTACTTCCCTAATGACATTCATATGCCCTCTATCCAGACTTAAAACAAGTTCCTTTGAATATTCTCTTATCAAATCCTCTTTTATCTCTCCTATATCCTTCACTCCAGTAAGAATTAGGGTTTCCTTTGTGGTAGAAAGTTCTATCATCTCTCTGGTATGCATTGTTATCTATGTCTTCCTTCTTGAATGGGATATCTTGTTTGTTCTGCTTTGTATATGATCTTTCTCCTCTAGAAAATGTTCTTCCTCTCTGAAGTTTACCTCCTCCACCTCTCTGTCTTTGGTCATGCTTCTTATTCAACTTTTCTTCAACTTTTAGGGCAATTTGATATGCTTCTTCTATTGTTGTCATCCTGATCAAACTTAGTTCTTCTTAAATGTTTAATCTCAGTCCATTGATGTATCTTGCCACTTTCTCTTTGCTTTCTTCACTATGTCATGTCCTTATAATCATCTTATGAAATTCTTCAGTATACTCCATAGATTTCTCCTTTTGTCTCAGGTTTTGCAATCTCTTCAATAATTCCAACTCATAGTCAACAGGTATAAACTGATTCTTCAACTTTGTCACCATTCTATCCCATTTTATTATCTTTTCTTTTCCTCTTCTATTTATATCCAACTGAACTTTCCACCAAATAGTAGCATGTCCTTTCAACTTAGTCTTTGTAAATCTCACCTTCTCTAGATCTTTAATTTCTTCATATTCAAAGTATTCTTCTAGGTCATTTATCCAGTCAATCAACTCCTCTGGATTCAAATTTCTAATATAGTTTGGTACATCCACTCTAGGGATTTTCCCAATCTTCAAAATAGCTCTCAACATCTTCACTCGATCTCATTCTTCTTCTTCTTCTTCTAGGGTTTCTTCATTTTGATCAGTTGATTGAAATTCTTCATCATTATCACTTTCAACATTAGGTCTAGGGTAAAGTCCTCTTTGCCTATTTTCTTCAACAACATCCAATCAGGCTTTCATTTTTTTCATCATCTCCATCATCTCATTCATTCTTCCAGACATGGTACCAACAACATGTATTCTCCTCAGTGACATCTCTTCCTAGGATCAAGTGTAACTACCTCAAATTCGGTGATCAAGCTACAAGGTGACAACTCACTCACAATCGATGATTGGTTGACAACATAGGTAATCTGCCTCAGTTCAGGGATTTGTTCATAGCAAGATCTTATGGAATTCCTTCACAAACTTTTGTCCCAAAGAATTCAAACTTTGCTCTGATACCACTTGGTGCAATCATGGTCAGAAGGTCCACAGAGTGGACTATCCAGGCCATGCAACAAGAGTAAACACAATGGAAGTGTTGATGATTGTTTTTACACATTCATAACAAAAGTTAAAATTCACAAAAATGAACCTAAACTGTTCTTGAAAGATATGAAGAAATCACTTAAAAGTTCTTAATCCCAAGTTTCTGTATGGTCAGGTCTTGACCTTCTGGACAATTTAGTAGGTTGATGTGAAACTGTAATATTCAAGGGGCCTTACTTGATTTAAGATGACCTATGACTCACTGGACTCTAATTATGCAAACTACTGTGAAAACAAATAAATTATTCATTCATTTGCATAAATTTACTACTATATCACAAAGCTTTGTATGATTTATGATGAAACAAGCTTTTCTTTTCAAATTACTATGAAAATTGTCAAATATTAACACAATTCTTCATACTTCCTTCAAATGTTAGACAATTTTCTTAAAATCCTATGTTGAGCTAAATATTTCAAATGTTTGGGGAAAAGTTTGAGAAAATTAAATTGAACATCACTTTACTATAGGATCTAATTGCTCTGTTATCCACATTGTAAGAAATACATCAAACTTGATCAAATCAATAGATTAAATCTCCAAATGTGAAGCCCTGAGTATTTTCATGAACAAACATCCAAGATTGCAAGATTTTAAATAGATAGTACATTCAAATATAAGTAAGAGTCAGAAAACACTCAGAAAATAGATGTAGAATCCCAAATTTACTTGTATTTAAAGTACATAGTCATATATGGTTTACAATGTATGAATAACCAGTTTGCGTCATTAATCAAATCAACAGAAAACTTACAAACATCTTACAAATACAATAAGGAAGCTAGACACTTCGCACATTCCTCAATGTAGACATAGGCGACCTCCTTCTACTCTAAACTAAAATACTCCTCTATTTAAAATGTTCAAACAAATTACAAGTGCAAGCTATATTTCATAAATCCCTGTATAAGTAATATACAAATAGCAAAGCCTCTTATATAGAGTTTGAAGCTGCATTTTGCTAAGGTTACAAAATGCAATCTATGGTCAGAATTTAAACTCTCTCAATCAAGGGTGCTCATTCCTTTCTAACCACCTTCCAAAATATCTTTGTGGTATCTTTTTTGCCTCTAAAGATGCCATTGGAATCTTTTCAAAAATAATATTCCTCTCCTTTGACTTTTGCTTTCCTATAGACTTTGCTCGCAGATACCCTTTCACTTGACTCTTTCAATAGTATTATTTGCTCCCTTTAACATTTTCTTACTCCTTCAAATATGTTTTGAAATTATTAATTACACCTTCTATAAAGGTGCGATCTCCTCCTAGACTCTTTGTCCATACATATTCCTGCATTGTAACCCCCTCTTTCAGTTTCTTTTCTTCTTTATATGAACCTTCACTCTTCTTCTTGTATTTCTTCATTTTGGCATTTTCCTCCATCAATGAATCAATCATTTGTTTACTTAGATATGCCTCCAGACTCTCCATACATGGTGTAAAAATGGCTTTGAATTCTGTTAAAGCTATTTGCAATTCATATGCTGGTATATCCATGCACTCATGATCCAAGAGCCTTTCCACTATCCCTTTATGCATTCTGATCATGTCATCTGCCTTTTCTTCTAAATCTTGAGTGACTGTGATGCACCTTCTGAGATTAGCCTCCTCAAATCTCAATTCCAACTTTGCTTGTGGCACTTGATTTGCCATTGAAGGGGTAATTACTCCTTCATTTATTAATTCCTCTATTCTATCTTCAATTTCTTCTAGTTGTTCCAATTCAAATTTGCACTCCTCTTTTCTAAATTGATCATTATATACAAGCATAATGCATTTATTCTTTTCTATTGTAGCTAGTTCCCATCCTGTCACTACTTGTTTAATTACTTCCTCTCCTTCTTGCATGAATTTTGTGAAACATTCCTCAAAGACATTGGCCTTAAGCCTCTTATTTTCCATATCGTTTATTTCATCCTTAGACAAAACTACAATATCACTAGGCAATTCTGGCACTGTTGTACTAGGATCAAATATTCCCTTAATGAATTGTTGTAATTGGACAATGTGTCCTTTCAAATATTCCTATTTATCTTTACCCTTAACATTTCTACTGTAACTTGATTCATATCCTCCCATTCACTTATGTGTTGTTCTCTTGTTGTATGTCCTAGGTCAAAATTGAGTATTTTATATTCATCTAAAGCTATTTCTCCTTTTGCCTTCTCCTTCTGTGGTATGGCCAGGTTCAATGTTCTGGATCCATCTGGACCCCTTTGTATGGCTGACATAATCCTAGCCTTTCTCTTTTCTTTTCTTGGAGTTGTATCGCCTAATAGACTTTTGATGTCTATAGGTACTAACTATACCTCTACCTTTTCTCTCCTTACCTCTGCTCCTATCTAGGTTGGAACTTCTTTTGTGCCTTCAGCAGTTTTTTCTTCATTGATTACCTCTTCCTGAAGCCTTTCTACTTCTCCCTACTCTTGTTGTTCCTGTTACTGTTGTGGAGGAGGTTGTTGTTGAGGGGCTAGTTCTTGTACCATGGGATCATTCTGCTGTTTAGACTCACCCTCATTTTCTTCTTCAATTTCTGTGTCCCCTCCACCTTCATCCTCTTCCTTGGGACCTTCGCCTTTCAATGATTCCTTTTCTTGGTCTTCTTACTTATGTGCTTGTTCTACATTTGTCATGTCTATATCTTCTGCTTGTTTTTCAGTTTTACCTTCATCAATATTTTCTATATGTTCTTTACTTTCAGGTTTATTGGCTACATCCTCTGTAGTTCCACTTTCTTTTGGTACCTTTTCAGACATGCTAATTTGCTCTGTATGTGAAGGTGAGCCCCCCATTATATCAGCCCCTTTTATTTCTTTTTCCTATTCGTTTCTGCTTTCTATATTCTTTTCTTCTTCACTTTGCTCTCCATACATATTTAGAATGTTTAATACAACTACACCTGAGGTAGCAAATCCTATTTCTTCCTTGGCTTGAGCAGGTGTTTCCTTTACTGCTTCCTCAGGGGCATCTTCTTTTTCAGACTCTTTAATTTTATGTGCTTCATCTGGCACATCCTTTATTATTTCAGGAGAAACCAGGGTAACAAATGGATCTACTGTTCCCAATTCTTGTTGTACCCTTTCTTTTTTAGACATTGAGCCTTGTTCAATTTCTATCTACCCTAAGTGTCCTTCTCTTCTTCACTTAGAAATTCACTAGATTCTTCTTCCTCAATTCCAACTTCTTTTCCTGAATCCATCTCTTTCTCTTCACCTTCACTACTGTCATCTACGATGTGGATAGTCTTAGTGACTTGTTTGGCTTCATGCACTTTTGACCCTTGCAACATTTCTCTAGCCAATACTATTTTTACCTAAGCATATACTTGTCTTTTTCCTACTGAGGTGGATGCACCAGGTACATCACTCAAATTAGCACCTACCTACTGTGCCCCTATGACTTCACTCTTTTTTGAAGTCTCCCCTTTTGATATGCTTATTGGTACTGCTTTCTTGACCTTCTCTCCTGTTATCTCTTTGGAGGCCTATGCTTCTTCTATACTAATATAATTGGTTAATGACTTTGCCTCCACAAATGTACCAAATGACACCGCTACAATCACTCCCAATGCATAAGGATCCATCAGAGTAGCATTTTTATCCTTCTCCACTATTTTGGCTTCCACAATCTTTCTTTTCTTTTCATAGAAGCATTGGAGATCAATGCTATGCTCTCTTACTCTCTTTTTCCCTTTCTTTGGATATGTGATCTCCACTCCTTCAACCTTTAATCTGCTCAATTCTATCTTTTAACCATGTTGTTGAAAACAAGATGACTGGTTTGGACAATGTGTCCAAATATGTGTTCCACGGTTGTGACCAATCAAGTTCTCCTATAGGAGCAAGCCTGGCACTTTCATAACTATGATGTAGCAATTTATCATCTTCTTTAACCTCCGAGGGAACATAGATGTCTCCCATAGACCTCATTTGATCAGCTGTTAATCTTTTATGAGCCCTCTTTCTTACCTCTTTATCATTCTTACAGTTTGACCAAAAGTTTTCAATATGTAATTGATGTTTGAACTTAGAATCAATTGTATTTTAGATTCTATGAAAGGGACCAAACCTTCGAGCCAACTCAAACTCCTCAAATCCATAATACCTCAACTCCCTTTCTGAGTAACTAGCAACCTCTTCACTGTAGCATGAGTATCTACCAATTGCCGAAGGTAATTTAAGATTTCCTCTATTAAACTTCTTCTTATACATCTTAAAGGCATTCAAATTATGCCTTGAGAACTCCAGAACAATCAATTTATTGGAAGGATACCTAGGCAGCATGAAAGGTCTTCCTTCAAATTCCTTAGTTTTTATATAGGTAAAAATTTGAAATTGAATATACCTGGAACTGTGCAAACCAATTGTATCCTCTACATCTTGAGACAATCTCTTATCTGGTTCCTCCCTTAAAATTCTAACCATGTATGTATAGAACACATCATTTACTAGAGCATACTTCCTTAATGCATTCTCTTCCTGTATATCAGGGTAATGTTCATATACCAGCTTCTAATCTGGACCATTTCCTAAGGTTCCAACCCTATCTATCCCATGTATGAATGGTTGAACCTCTACTGCACATGAATATATTAAGTATGAAGAGAAATAGAAAGGCATCAATTTTTACTTCCTTAGCATCGTTTGTTTCCATATGGCTGTGCTTATAGCCTTAGCCCACTGAATTTGTCCTTGCTCTTTTTTTGCTTCCCTCATGAACTGGATGACAGTAAACATCCATGGCTCACACTTAGTGCCATCTCTCAATCCCACTAATCTGCTTAACATTGTAATCATCAAGCATATTTCTTCTTTAAAGTATATTCTTTACAGATTCTTGTGCACTCTTGCCATAGCTTTGGGCTTATTTTCTACACTATACCAACTATAGAAGATCTTGCTTCTATAGTCCCTTTCATTGTTGTTGAAATCTTCATTATATTCATCTATATCAATATCCACCATTTGCTCTTGTATTTCTAAACCAAATATTCTTGCAATCCATTTTGTGGATAAGTTTGCAATGAGTCTATCATGGAACATTATTTTCCTGGTAGCTATATCATATAAGTATATGCAATCTAGACACAAATCCCTGGCCTCCATAGCCAACGAAAAACCTGCAGCCCTATACAATCCACTCTCCCATATACACCTCATGTCAGGTGTAGCGTCAGCAGCTATGATCTTTTGCAAAACATCATTCGCATCATAGCTCCTGATGTTGGTGTCTATCCCTACTCCACTCGTACTGATCAATGACATGCACCCTCTATGTAGTGGCAACTCCTCTTTCTCTATTTCCTTGTGTGGCTTCCTTTCTTTCTTAACTTCACTTCATGTATCTGCCTTTTTCTGCTTTGGGGTCATCCTACAAAAAATGCACTCTTTTAACCTGTTGTTTTACCTTCTTAACTAGGGTTTTACTATGACTTTTCTATTTTTTTACATTTTACCCTAACCCCTGTTTGTCTTTTCGTTTTGACTTTCACATTGTTTAACCCAACCTAGCTAATTAAGAATTAAACACAGTAATTTAATGGATGTTTATATTTCATAATGAAATTATTAAAATTTACTTGCATTTTCATTAACTGGACTGTAACGGTGTTTAAAATAAATACTTGTATCCCTTGATAGCTCAACCTTACGTCATTGACTTACTTTACCATTTTTACTCCGTTCCAGCCTCTGGAATTTAATCCCGCAGTGAAATTCTCATTTAATTTTCGTAGCAATCCTTCCTTCTACAATTTTTAATTTTGACAATGCAAATCTGAAAGAAAAATAACTTTAAATTTACCCTAACCCATTGAATTTTACTCTTTTAGGTGTTAGCTCGACATTAATTATAGCAATTAATGCGCTTAAGGCTTTAGCTTTTTATTTCAGCATTTTGTTTTAAACTTCTATCCGTTAGTTTATTTTCTGCATACATCACACTTTCTTGTATCCTTCTTTGTATATTGTTCTATGTATGTCCCCCTTGTATCTTTTCAATATACAAGTCTATATGCAACGAGTTCTAAACAATGTTATCCCTTTTCCTTTATATCCGTGTTTGTATCTTTTCTTGTATATCACAATGTATGTGACATAGATACAAGTGCACATACAAAGAACCCATACGAGCTCGTTTTTACCTTTTATCTTCCCGGCGATGTCTTTTATTTCCTTGTATATTGGCAAGGTATATTGTTAACATACAATTATCCCAAACATACCAAGCTTCTCCTTTATTTAACTTCTTTTTCTAATCCGTCTTGCATCCTTTGTTTGTATCCTTTCTTGTATGTCGGCTTGTATATTTGTTTGTTGATACAATACAACCCTGAGATACAATCTGCGAGACCTACTTTACTTTCCCACTTGTATCTCAGTGATACTACAATACTTGTATCTAATCTTAGATACAAGCCTCGATACATGCAAACTCCTTTGTATAATCATCTCGGACTCCTCATCTTTTATAAACCAACTTACATAACTCTTCAGCTCCACACGTGTATATAAAGTGAATGCATCTTTCAATATACATTAAGGTACGATGTATCACTTATATCAGATTTTAATTCTCTTTGACTTCCGTGTTGTATGTATATCGAAAGGTATAAACCCAGAGCATGCAACATACAAACCGCGAAACATACCTTGATAAAGCCAAATTTCATATTCTCCTCGGGTCCATGACATGTATATCGTGTTGTATATCACCTTGTATCTTTCTTTTCGCCAAACATACAACCTGAGATACAATCTGTGGACTTAACCAATTATCCATTTTATCTCTAAATCCTGTCGGGTCCGATTTGTATGTAAAGAATAAAACAATAGCAATATGTATACAACTATAATGTTTCATAAACCCGACCAACTTATGCGACTAATATAATGACCTCACATACAGACGGCCTTGTATATGTAACCTACAACCTTCTTATAATGCATTTTACCAAAACATGCATATCTTGCAAAATATTGAGAATTTTGAAATGGTTCAAAAAGCAACCCTTATTCATTTTTGACAAAGAATTCACCCCTATTCTACTTTGGTACTTAATGCTAGCTTTCTTCAATTTTCACCAAGGTTTGTAATCTTTCCCTCTTTTCCTTTTACCACCAAGCAAACCCACACACAAGTTAAAAAAGCCATAGCCACATCAAGGGTCCTCATTTTGCTAAGAAGTTAAATGGGGCATATTGTGAGCATCACAACAACTAGAAACCAAACAAAACAATTAAATTAAAACCATTAAAGAATACAAAATGAAATAAATTCATAACTTCCAACTTTCTTTTCTGCAGATCATTACTTAGCCTGAGACTTAATGTATTCAATACGGTGCATGAATCTCCCAATTGAGTTTAAGTGGGTGCACGTGATTAATAATCCTCATCTTGAAAATAAGTTGAATAAACTAGTGACTGATATTAAACTACATAGTTGATGTCATTCCCTCATAGCCAACTAGATAGAGCCTTGCTACCAATGGGAGTCTATAGCCCCGACAAGGTTATCGTTACAATTCTCCTAAGTAGAGGCCCACTGCCAGCAAGCGTCTATAGCCTCGATAGAGTTACTTAGATGGCTTAATCTAGATTTTTAGTCAAATCTATTTTATTTATTTACTTATTTTTTATATTTTATATAAGATAGAGACTTTATAAGATATTACTTATTATAACTTCATGATGCAAGATGTGGTCGCTTGCTGAAATTAAGCTGAGAATTGTAATGGTAGCAAGGGTGACCTCTAATTTTTCACCTAACACCTACACTGGTATGTTCAACAAACGCAAGCATTTTAGGTGTGTCATTGTGATAAACCTCCTATGAATACTCAACCCACAGTTATTGAATACAAAATTTTACAAGCCAAACCATTTTCTACATTTATGACAATCACAACAAGTTATGTATAAGTTTCAAATAATTAACCTGAATGTTCTAAATTTCTATTATTTTTCAGTGGTTGTTAATCTGCTCCTATATACTTCAAAACAAGACAAACATCCCTACCAAGGTTACACAACACACATACCAGCACAACAAAACTGTACATTATTTACACTATGATACACAACATACCAACTACCCTCACCTCAAGCCTGAAAGTAGTGTTTCAAATGTTGGCCATTAACAGGTAATGGCACATCTTCCCCAGTCAAGGTCTTGAGCTTGAACATATTATCTCCTATTATTTCTGTGACCTGTAATGGACCTAACCATAATTTGTCAAACTTTCCATGATTTCCTTTCTTTTCATGTGCTTTATCCCAACACAATACTAAGTCTGATATTCTAAATGTTTTGACTCTTGCTCTTTTGTCAAACCATGTTTTAACCACTACTTGATGTTTGGCAAATTTTTCAATGGATTGATCTCTCTTCTCATCCAATTGGAACATTTGGATTATCATGGCCTCTCTGTGATCATCAAATCCTAAATACTCATTGTCAAACTTCTAGACAGGTATTCTTAAATTCACTAGAAGTGTGGGATCAGTCCCATAAACTAGGTGATAAGGTGAATTGCCTAAGGCTAGCTTAACCTTAGTCCTATCTACCCATAGTGCATACTTTAACAATGTATTCCATTCTCTAGGATTTTTCACAATTAGTTTCTTAATTATATCCAATAAAATCTTGTTTGTGGACTTAGCTAAACCATTCCCTTGAGGATAATAATTTGAAGAAAATTTTAAAACTATCCCATATTCAAATTCCCATTTAGAAAAGTTAAGAGAAGAAAATGCAAGACCATTATCACATACCAGTGAATATGGAGCTCCAAACCTTGTTATGATGTTTTCTTCAAGAAATTTGATGACTACCTCAGTAGTAGAGAACTTGCAACATGTGGCTTCAGTCCACCTTGTACAATAGTCAGTCACTATCAATATAAACTTATGTCCTGCAGATGATGGAGGATTTATAACTCCAATGAATCCAAGCCCCACTGTGCAATGAGTAGTTCCATACTTGTCATGCAACTCTGACAATTACTTATCTGCTTCAATTCTGTTTAAACATCTTGAATATATACCTTCATGGTTCTTCTTGAATAGAAGACCTCCTTGTACCATGTACCTTTGTGCTTTAATCTTTAAATCTCTCCTCTGAGAAGACTTCATCTTACTTGGATATTTACCTAATATTAGAAAAGTATTCAAATCATCATACCAGTCTGATGCATCATTAGAATTTAATACATATTGTTGCTTCACCAAATTTGGATCTGTGTTTTCTATGGTCTGTACTAATGCTTTCCCTCGAACCAACTTCATTGGAATAATCTCCATATCAAACTCTTGCAATATTGTAATCCATTTGGCCCTTTTCTCTCCAGGTTCATTCTGCATTAGTAACATTTTCACTATTGCATCTGGTACTATGGCCTTGACTTGACTTCGTAAGATGTAATGTCTAAACTTTTTAACTACCCTTACTAGTGCAAATGCCTGTCTCTCTGTATCCAGATACTTCAGTTGTGCCTCTTTTAGAAGTGCACTCATGAAAGCTATGGGTTTTTCCTCATTATCCTCTCCCTTTTGTGTTAAGGCAGATGCAACTGAGTGTGTAGATGCAAAAGAATATATGTAAAATGGTTTGGTATAATTTGGACTTGCTAACATAGGAGCATCAGAAATGGTGTCCTTAATATCTTCAAATGCAGCTTTGGCTATTGGTGTCCATTCTATCTTTGCATCCTTCTTGAGCATGGCATTCAATGGTTGCACAATCTCTGCAAATCTTGTAATAAACTTCCTGACAAAATTAATCTTACCAAAGAAAGATTTTAATTCCTTCTTACTATTAGGTAATTGCAATTTCCTTATTCCTTGTACTATGTCAGGATCAATAGATATCCCATTTTTAGAAATGACATGTCCTAACAATTTTCCTTCAGTTACACTGAATGAACATTTCTTTAGGTTAAGAGAAATCTCGTACCTCTCACATCTTTTAAGTACCCGTCTCAAATATTCTACATGAGTGGATGCATCTTTGGAGTACACAGTTAAATCATCCATATAAATAACAATGCATTTACCTGACAATCGACGAAACACAATGTCCATGGCTCACTGAAAAGTGGCACCTACATTGATTAAAACCAAACGGCATTCTCGTATATGCATAATTACCCCACTTACAAGTAAAAGTGGTCTTCAACCTATCTTCTTTATCAACTAAGACCTGGTTATATCCTGAAAATCCATCTAAGAAAGACATCATCTTGGCACCATTTACCACTTGCAGTACTTCATCTATTGGAGGCAAGGGATAATTATCTTTCTTAGATGCTTTATTTAGATTTCTAAAGTCAACACATAATCTAATGTCTCCACTTTTCTTTCTTACGGGTACTAAGTTAGCTACCCAGGTTGAATGTCTTACAGGGAAGATTACTCTGGCTGACAACAATTTTTTCACTTCCTCAAAGATTAAAGGCTCTAAAATAGCATTCACAGGCCTTTGTTTCTGTCTAAATGGTTTAACTTCTGGTTTCAAGGGTATCACATGAGTTATGATGGACATATCATATGTCTTCAAATCTTCATATGTCCATGCTATTATATGTTTGTATTCTTTCAAAACATCTACAATTTCTTTTCTTAACTTCTCAGAGCAAGCCTTTCCAATCAATACATTCTGTGGACTTTGTTCTATTCCCAAATTATAGGGATCACATTTACCCCCTTCAATTTTGGGCAAATCTTTCTGCCTAACTACCCCATCAAAGTCAAAAATCTTTTCTAACTCAATTACCCCCTTAGGTATGAAATTACTTTTCAAGTTTATTATGTCTTCTTCATCCCAAGACACATCAGGCCTTTCCTGTTCATCAATGATTTGAGCTTCAAACACTTCATTACAAGTGAGAAAATCCATAATCTACTGGTCTCCCTCAAATACCTAAAAATGAGTAACATTATCTGGTATACTCGGAACATTTACTAATTCAACAACAAATCTTTTAAAACCTGACAATGTTAAGGGTTCCAAAGTGCTAGCAGCAACTGCTAATGCATCTGGTCTATGATTCAACTCCCTAGGGATATGTTCTATGTTAAAGGCATCAAGTGAATCTATTAAATCCCACACCCTATGCCTATAACAAACCATCTTCTTATAATTGCATGCATATAACTTTCTTACTTGTCTGACCACTAACTCAGAATCTGAGAACACTCTGATCATTTTTACCCTTTTCTTGATAGCCATAACAAGTCCATAAATCAAAGCTTCACATTCTGCTACATTATTAGTACAAGGGAATTGTAGCCTATATGCTGCTAAAAATGACTTACCATTAGGATCTATAAGTTCCACACCTGGACCTTCACCTTGTTTAGATTTAGATCTATCACACTTCAGTGTCCATGTGCCCTCTTTATTCTTTTGACCTTTTATCTTCACATGTCTTACCTTTTCTATTATGCGTGCTCTACTATCTTGTTTCTTCATGGGTAATTCATTTTGACGTACTTGCATATTTATATTCTCAATTTGTAGATCAGAATGATAGACACTTTTGTCCTTTGTTCCTTTCTCTAAATCTAGAATTAATACATCCATGTTGTCCTAAAAGATATCTCTGGTTGCTTAGAATTAACCTTTCCTTCCTGCAGTTCTATCCCTTTTGTGCACTTTATGTATTGATATTCTATAAGGTCTCTGCACATTCCACAATTCTCTTCAGAATGAGGCTTATTATGGACTCTACACATGTTTTTGTACAACTTACATTGAACTGGAACTTTTTGTTCAATGCACCTTTCTATATCCTGCCTAATGATCTGACCAAAACTATTTACAACATTATCTTCCTCATCAAAAGAATTTCCATTGGACTCAATGAACACTACTATTTCTTTACTGACATGTTTTTCTTTAAAATTTAGCATCAGGATTTCTTCAATTTGTACTCCCTTATTAGTGACTCTATAAACACCTAGTTCAACAGAAGCATATAATATCTCATTTGTCCTATTGTATTATGTAATCATGTGTTTCATTATGGGTTCAATTTCTATCCTAATTTGATTTGGAATACCTCTCCAAGGTAACCACATGTGTGAAAAGTCAGTGGCCATATATCCATTTAATGTTTTGGACCAGTCTCTACTCAACAACATCCCATAATTCATAGGTATATCCACTACCTAAATGTCAATAAACTGACTCACCCTAGGATCTGAGGCTAACTGCATTTGAATATGCATTAATTCTCCTATCACATTGACCTCAGTTTTGTCTAATTGTGTAACAACCTTGGCAAATTTGGTAGGAGTTAGCCCTAAAGTATGGCATATCCCTAAAGGCATTACATTGGCTGATGTACTAGAATCTACCATGCAATTATGTATGTTCTTTTCCAACATCCTAATGGTTAATAAGAAAGGAGGGGCTTCCCTCTTATCTGCATACATGACCACATTAGTGTTGGAAGGATGTTTAATTTTCTTATTCCTTTCTTTGGGCTGTGGATCTTTACTAGGAACATTCATATCAACAGGGATCTCACTTGTCACAGATGTATCTAATGACTTTATGAAAGCATTTCGGACCCCTTTACTTTTCAATAATTCACATAAAGGTATACTGACTTTGATTTTCTTTATCTCTTCAAACAAGTAACTCATTAACCTCATTGTTTCCATTGTCTCTATTTTCCCTATTTGGATTTTTGGTGCTCCTGTCCCACTATTCACATGATGCTTAGCCTTTAGTATAGCAGGATTATTACTAGCATATTGATCTGGAGGAGTATTGAAATTGTTAGGGGAGTGGAAGTAGTGAAAGGACCTCCTAGCTTGGTATTATTTCTCAAATTGTAGGTATGATTTTTGTTAGACTGTTGAAAAGCCTGTACCTCCTCTATTTCATATAATACTTCATTTTTAGTTTCAAAGGGAAACTGAAATGCATTTAATACTAAGGCTGATTCAGGGTATAGGTTTTCACAAAAGTAAGGCTCATCCTCTAACAACTGATCCTCTTCCTGCCTAGTTGCAAAGGTGAAAGTCTCTAAGAATAAAGCAATCTCAAATCCTGAGGGCACTATTTCATTACCTTTGGGAATGAGAAACTTAGAGGTGGGAGCCTATACATCCACATTGAAAATACTTGCGGCCAGATGAAATTGAGGGTAATCTAGTTCATCATGTGCACTAGTATTATGAATCCTGCACCAATTTTTAATGTTACATTAGCCATTTGAATTCTAGCGGTTTGTTTTGTCTTCTGATTATCCAAATTCTCAAATGGAGAAGCTAGGGTGCCATTATTTGGCCCTATGTTCCATGTCCTAGGTGGCCTTGGCTGATTCTAATTTCTATTGTTATTTCCCCATGTCTTGTTATCTACAGCAGGTCCTCTGTTTTGCACTGCTTGTCCCTGATTATGACTTTGACTCTGATTATAATTCTAGTTGTGATTTGAACCTTGACCCTGATTATAATTCTAGTTATGGTTATGGTTATGGTTTTGACCCTATCCTTGACTATTTCTACCATAGAAGTTTTCATTTCTTAGTTGTGTCATTTTAGTAGTCAATCTTCTCATGTGGGCAGTAATTTCTTTGATATCTTCCCTATCCTCTTATGCCTTTGCCACAAATGTATCTTGAGGAGGTTGGAAGAATGACTGACCACTACTCTAACTATTACTGGTACCATTACCAGTATAAGGGACTATAGTCTAGATTGGGGAAGGATTATACACAGGTGTGTATGTAGGAATTGGGTTCAATAATGGAGTATGATGCATAGGGACTCCATTCCAAGGTTGTGCTTGACTTTGCATCCTAGGATTTCCTCCATTAAGAAAAGGACTATAGGTTGTTTGCCTCATTTGTTGATTTACTGAGGCTGCCTCCTTATAAGCTTTGGATATTGTATCTATATCAACTTTTCTTTTGACAAACATGGTAGTTAGTGGATCAAGGGTGACATAATACATGGCTAATAATGCATCTGCAATCACTGTGTAAGGAGCCACTATCCTAGAATAAGCCTTTTGAAACCTATCATTAAAGTTATCAATCAGCTCTCCTTCACCTCTTTTAATTGCAGCCAATTTATGATATAAGGTGGAAGGATCAACTGGTCCCCTAAACCTAGACAAAAATTCCTCCTCCATAAGTGCCCAAGAAGAAATATAACCATTAGGCAAGTTAACATACCAGTTAGAAGCCTACTCATTAAAGGTATAAGGAAACAATCTGCACACAACATCTTCATATTCTAACCTAGCTCTAAAGCATGCCTCCTTGAATATCCTAATGTGATCTTCTGGATCTTGTTGCAATTGATATTTAGGACATATATTTTCAGGATTTTTTGGCATCTCATGATAATCAGTGAATGTTATAGGAGAATTGACATTGAAATAAGCCATTGTAGGGCCTGGGCTGGACCTGGACCTCTGGGAGTACCTAGATTTCTAGGTGGACTAGGACCTCTAGGAGGACTTAAACCAAGATTCAAAGATCTAAATGAAGAACTATCAGGACTCACTATGTTATGGATATTAAAAGGTGATCTAGGAGGCATTCCAGATGAGCCTCGTACGTGTGATATTCTAGGATTCCAAATCAAAGGACCTTTACTCTGCTTTCTATTAGGTAATTGCATAAATATATCTTCTAAACTAGATCTAAACCTGGTCACCCTACCACTATTATGAGCCATCTTTACTTAAATCCTACCTTAACTCCAATCAGGCCCTCCTAGTGCCAAAAACTGTTGCTGATTGTTTTTACACATTCATAACAAAAGTTAAAATTCACAAAAATGAACCTAAACTGTTCTTGAAAGATATGAAGAAATCACTTAAGAGTTCTTAATCCCAAGTTTTTGTAAGGTCAGGTCTTGACCTTGTGGACAATTTAGCAGGTTGATGTGAAACTGTAATATTCAAGGGGTCTTACTTGATTTAAGATGACTTATGACTCACTGGACTCAAATTATGCAAACTGTTGTGAAAACAAACAAATTATTCATTCCTTTGCATAAATTTACTACTATATCACAAAGCTTTATATGATTTACGATGAAACAAGCTTTTCTTTTCAAATTACTATGAAAATTGTCAAATATTAACACAATTCTTCATACTTCCTTCAAATGTAAGACAATTTTCTTAAAATCCTGTGTTGAGCTAATTATTTCAAATGTTTGGGGAAAAGTTAGAGAAAATCAAATTGAACATCACTTTACTACAGGATCTAAATGCTTTGTTATCCACGTTGTAAGAAATATGTCAAACTTGATCAAATCAATAGATTAAATCTCCAAATGTGAAGCCCTAAGTATTTTCATGAACACACATCCAAGATTGCAAGCTCTTAAAGAGATAGTACATTCAAATATAAGTAAGAGTCAAAAAACACTCATAAAATAGATGCAAAATCCCAAATTTACTTGTATTTAAAGTACACAGTCATATATGGTTTACAATGTATGAATAACCGGTTTGCTTCATTAATCAAATCAACAGAAAACTTACAAATGTCTTACAGATACAATAAGGAAGCTAGACACTCTGCACATTCCTCAATGTAGACATAGGCGACCTCCTTCTACTCTAAACTAAAATACTCCTCTATTTAAAATGTTCAAACAAATTACAAGTGCAAGCTATATTTCATAAATCCTTGTGTAAGTAATATACAAATAGCAAAGCCTCTTATATAGAGTTTGAAGCTGCATTTTGCTACTGTTACAAAATGCAATCTACAGTCAGAATTTAAACTCTCTCAATCAAGGGTGCTCATTCCTTTCTAACCGCCTTCCAAAATATCTTTGTGGTGTCTTTTCTACCTCCAAGGATGTCATTGGAATCTTTTCAAAAATAAGATTCCTCTCCTTTGACTTTTGCTTTCCTGTAGACTTTGCCCGCATATACCCTTTCACTTGACTCTTTCAATAGTATTATTTGATCCCTTTAACATTTTCTTACTCCAAATATGTTTTGAAATTATTAATTACACCTTCTATAAAGGTGTGATCTCCTCCTGGACTCTTTGTCCGTACATATTCCTGCATTGTAACCCCCTCTTTCAGTTTCTTTTCTTCTTTATCTGAACCTTCACTCTTCTTCTTCTATTTCTTCATCTTGGCATTTTCCTCCATCAATGAATCAATCATTTGTTTACTTAGATATGCCTCCAGACTCTCCATACATGGTGTAAAAATAGCTTTGATTTCTGTTAAAGCTCTTTGTAGTTCATATGTTGGTATATCCATGCACTCATGATCCAAGAGCCTTTCCACTATCCCTTTACGCATTCTGATCATGTCATCTGCCTTTTCTTCTAAATCTTGAGTGGCTGTGATGCACCTTTTGAGATTAGCTTCCTCAAATCTCAATTCCAACTTTGCCTGTGGCACTTGATTTGCCATTGAAGGGGTAATTACTCCTTCATTTATTAATTCCTCTATTCTATCTTCAATTTCTTCTAGCTATTCCAATTCAAATTTGCACTCCTCTTTTCTAAATTGACCATTATATACAAGCATACTCCATTTATTCTTTTCTATTGCAGCTAGTTCCCATCCAATCACTTCTTATTTAATTACTTCCTCTCCTTCTTGCATGAATTATGTGAACCATTCCTCAATAACATTGGTCTTAAGCCTCTTATTTTCCATATCTTTTATTTCATCCTTAGATAAAGCTGCAATATCACTAGGCAATTCTGGCACTGTTGTATTGGGATCAAATATTCCCTTAATAAATTGTTGTAATTGGACAATGTGTCCTTTCAAATATTCTTGTTTATCTTTATCCTTCCTTAATATTTCTGCTATAACTTGATGCATATCCTCCCATTCACTTATGCGTTGTTCTCTTGTTGTATGTCCTAGGTCAAAATTGAGTATTTTATATTCATCTAAGGCTATTTCTCCTTTTGCCTTCTCCTTTTGTGGTATGGTTGGGTTCAATGTTCTGGATCCATCTAGACCCCTTTGTATGGCTGACATAATCCTAGCCTTTCTCTTTTCTTTCCTTAGCCTTGTATCACCTAATAGACTTTTGATGTCTATAGGTACTAACTGTACCTCTACCTTTTCTCTCCTTACCTTTGTTCCTATCCAGGTTGGAACTTCTTTTGTGCCTTCAACAATTTTTTCTTCATTGATTACCTATTCCTGAGGCCTTTCTACAAATCCCTACTCTTGTTGTTGCTTTTGTTGTTCCTATTACTGTTGTGGAGGAGGTTGTTGTTGAGGGGCTAGTTCTTATACAATGGGATCATTCTGGTGTTTATACTCACCTTCATTTTCTTCTTCTTTAATTTTTGTGTCCCCTCCACCTTCATCCTCTTCGTCAGGACCTTTTGCTTTCGATGATTCCTTTTCTTGGTCTTCTTCCTTATGTGCTTGTTCTACATTTGTCATGTCGATATCTTCTGCTTATTTTTTAGTTTTACCTTCATCAATATTTTTTGTATGTTCTTTGCTTTCAGGTTTATTGGCTGCATCCTTTGTAGTTCCACCTTCTTTTGGTACCTTTTCAGACATGCTAATTTGCTCTGTATGTGAAGGTGAGCTCCCCATTATATCAGCCCCTTTTATTTTTTATTTTTGTTCCTTTCTGCTTTCTGTATTCTTTTCCACTTCACTTTGCTCTCCATACATATTTAGAATGTTTAATACATCTACCCCTGAGATACCAACTCCTGTTTCTTCCTTGGCTTGAGTAAGTGTTTCCTTTACTACTTCCTCAGGGGCATCTTCTTTTTCAGACTCTTTAATTTTATGTGCTTCATCTTGTACATCCTTTATTATTTCAGGAGAAACCAAGGTACTAAATGGATCTACTGTTCCTTATTCTTCTTGTACCCTTTCTTTTTCAGACACTGAGCCTTGATCAATTTCCATCTCAACCTAAGTGTCCTACTTCTCTTCTTCACTTAGAAATTCACTGGATTCTTCTTCCTCAATTCCAACTTCTTTTCTTGAATCTATCTCTTTCTCTTCACCTTCACTGATGTCAAAAGTCTCAGTGACTTGTTTGGCTTCATGCGCTTTTGACCCTCGCAGCATTTCTCCAGCCAATTCTGTCTTTACCTATGCATATACTTGTCTTTTTCCTACTAAGGTGGATGTACCAGGTACATCACTCAACTTAGTACCTACCTATTGTGCTCCTATGACTTCACTCTTTTTTGAAGTCTCCCCTTTTGATATGCTTATTTGTATTTCTTTCTTGACCTTCTGTCATGTTATCTCTTTGGAGGCTTGTTCTTCTTTTGTACTACTATCATAGCTTAATGACTTTGCCTCCACAAATGTACCAAATGACACTACTACAGTCACTCCCAATGCATAAGGATCCATCAGAGTAGCATTTTTATCCTTCTCCACTATTTTGGCTTCCACAATCTTTCTTTTCTTTTCATAGAAGCATTGGAGATCATCACTATTTTCTCTTACTCTCTTTTTCCCTTTCTTTGGATATGTGATCTCCACTCCTTTAGCTTTAAGCTCTTCAATTCTATCTTTTAACTATGTTTTTGAAAACAAGATGATTGGTTTGGACAATGTGTCCAAAGATGTGTTCCATGGTTGTGACCAATTAGGTTCTCTAATAGGAGCAAGCCTGGCACTTTCATAACTGTGATGTAGCAATTTATCATCTTCTTTAACCTCCAGGGGAACATAGATGTCTCCCATAGACCTCATTTGATCAACTATTAATCTTTTATGAGCCCTCTTTCTTACCTCTTTATCATTCTTACAATCTGACCAAAAGTCTTCAATATGTATTTGATGTTTGAACTTAGAATCAATTGTATTTTGGATTCTATGAAAGGGATCAAACCTTCGGACCAACTCAAACTCCTCAAATCCATAATACCTCAACTCCCTTTCTGAGTAACTAGCAACCTCTTCACTGTAGCATGAGTACCTACCAATTGCCCAAGGTAATTTAAGATTTCCTCTATTAAACTTCTTCTTATACATCTTAAAGGCATTCAAATTATGCCTTGAGAACTCTAGAACAATAAATTTATTGGAAGGATACCTGGGCAGCATGAAAGGTCTTCCTTCAAATCCCTCAGTTCTGATATAGGTAAAATTATGAAATTGAATATACTAGGAACTATGTAGACCAATTATATCCTCTACATCTTGAGACAATCTCTTATCTGGTTCCTCCCTTAAAATTCCAACCATGTATATATAGAACACATCATTTACTAGAGCATACTTCCTCAATGCATTCTCTTCTTGTAAATTAGGGTAATGTTCATATACCAACTTCTGATCTGGACCATTTCCTAAGGTTCCAACCCTGTCTATACCATGTATGAATGGTTGAACCTCTGCTGCACATGAATATAATAAGTATGAAGACAAATAGAAAGGCATCAGTTTTTGCTTCCTTAGCATAGCCTGTTTCCATATGGCTGTGCTTATAGCCTTAGCCCTGTTGACATTCTTTGAATCAGCATTAGGATTTGCCACTTCTAATGCACAGGCAGATTCAGCCAACTGAATACAGGAGGTTGCGTGAGCTCCTCCCCTTCACTTCTGGTTCTGCCGCACCAAGGGGGGTATCCCTATAACTCAAGATATAACCTTGACTAGCTCAAAGATAGAAAGATCTAACTTGACAACAACAGGCAGAATACTCTCATGTATAGACCAAGATCTGCATGATAGATCACAAGGCTGGCAACATTCTTGGACATGATGTCTGGTTGGGTATGAGAGCATGCAGGGGGTTCCTAATCCTACTCCTACAACTAACAGGTGGAAGTATGAAATGGTTTGATATGAATTTGGATGCAAAGCTGGACATGGTGTATAACACAAGAACACAGCATGATTGGTGCCTATCCAGGGCTTGGAGTCGGTAGACATACACCTGTGAATGATCAGCATGAATAGCTAAAACTGGATTTCAGGGGGATACACATGATATCTGCCTTACAGATATCTCCCAATGAAGAGTGTTAAGTTATCTCTACTTATGGCATCCCTACTGCAGTATACCCTTCCCAATGTTCAACCTGAAAACAGTTTAATCTGCCCCTTGAGCAGAGGTTAAAAGATCAGACATTCAACATAGGAATTCTATGCTCTAGAATCTAAACATTACGCAAATATCCAGATCCAGAAGAAGAATACATGCAATACTGGAGACAGAATTAACAAAACACATGCTAAGATAGCATTACTCATATAAGATCAACCATGAAACCAGTGGATTCATGCCAAGTCGTACAACAGGAGATACATAAACTCACAAGATCAAGCTGTACAGAGCAACCAGATCAGCTGGTTTTGGATTACAGAGCCAAAAATCCACAACTTTCAACAACCTTGAATGAATAACACCGTCTGCCTTATATAGCAGGAGGGTGTCTTCAGCATTAACTACCAGGTTGACCAAAAATCCCGCCAGATATACAGTATCATAGAAATGGCGCTAAAACATTAATGCAGCAGGTAGGGGAGGAGACAGGAAGATTTCTCGAGCCCTGCGCCACCGCCTAGGGATCCAGATCTTCAATCAGGTACTACATCCGTCCACGCCATCGCCCATACCTCTGCAACAATCGCCATTGATGGCGCACCAACCTGCGGCCTCGGGAAGAACATTAGTTCTGCATCGCAACCACTTCCCGCCGAGATTCATCATCATGATATTTCGAATATGCAGGATAACATTATCCCACATGCACCCCGCGATGACCTCTTTAACACTTTATATACTAGGTCATAAGCATATATCATGTCGGTGCTTTTGCTCCTGACGACACTAGTATAAGACCTCATCATCATCATCCTCCAGCAGCATGATATCCTGTTGCCCGAAATATCACCCTGACGTCAGCATCATATCGCAATACAACCGCATGATAATCGCCTTCATCGGCACAACCTGATCCATCGGAGAAACATCCTCCTGCTGAGCCTATACCAAAAGTTTGGCCGATGAACATCCTGATGACGTCATCATCATATCCTGCTGATGTCATCATCATATCTGCCTACTGCGCACCTCCTCATATCCGGATGACGTCATCATCATGTTTGCAAATATCGGGGGACCTCCACAAGATGATCTCTGTTAGAAATATGACCCCCCCGGACCTCGATGACGTCATCATCATATCGACATCAGGATGATATTCGGAAGACAACCGGATATTTGGAAATATCATCCTGATGCACAAACATCATGTTGCACTGTAGCTCCTCTGTAAGATCGGGGCGATAGATGAATATGATGATGCTCGAAAAGATCACCCCCACTAGATAGCGCACGAAGCCGGCAGGCGGATACCTCCTTGATATCAGCATCATCATGATGCTGGAACAAACACACACTCGAGTGATATGAAAATATCACCCCCTCCTTCGGAAATATCATGATGCAGATAGGCAGAAAGAAAGATATCACCCTGATATAAGGATGACGTTAGCATCATCAGGATGACAAAACAACGAACAAGAAGTGATACAACATCATCAGGATGATATTGACTAAGATCATCCTGACGTTCAAAATATGATGACCCCAGTGAATATCGGGTCGCACTTAGAACTCTTCAACAACATCATCAGGATGATCATAACCAAGATCACCCGATGATAGAAATATCACCCCGGCGAGATATCATGATGCAGATAATATGATGACCCCGGCAAGCAACACGGTGATAACTGGAAATATGATGATGATGACGACCCTTAAGAAAAAGCAAGTCAGGTCGAACAACTTAGAGAATAACCCCCTCCGAATAATGGGGCAACATCATCATCATGTTTGGGCAAGGTGATAAATAGAAGATCACCGGACACTTTGAAGAATCACCCTCGCAAGCAGATCAGGGCGCACTGTAGCTCATCAGCATCATCAGGATAATAACCAAACATCACCTGACACTTCAATATGATGATGATGATGAGAAACCGGTCGACGGAGAACATGATGATGCTGACCTTCATCGAAACAAACATGATGATAGTGACCTCCTCCTCAAGAAAATATGATGATGCAGCTGAAAACTGCTGAGGAGGTCCAACACTTAGAACATTTTTTGGATACTTAGGGAGAGTGCCTGAATGAAAATTGCTCAAAAAACTACCAGTCAATTCAGGCACTAACAAGCCCATTGAATTTGTCCTTGCTCTTTTTTTGCTTCCCTCATGAACTAGATGACAGTAAACATCCATGGCTCACACTTAGTGCCATCTCTCAATCCCACTAATCTGCTTAAGATTGTAATCATCAAGTATATTTCTTCTTTAAAGTATATTCTTTACAGATTCTTGTGCACTCTTGCCACAGCTTTGGGCTTATTTTTTATACTGTACCAACTATAGAAGATCTTGCTTCTATAGTCCCTTTCATTGTTGTTGAAATCTTCATTATATTGATCTATATCAATATCCACCATTTGCTCATGTATTTCCAAATCGAATGTTCTTGCAATCCCTTCTGTGGATAAGTCTGTAATGAGTCTATCATGGAACATTATTTTCCTAGTAGCTATGTTATACAATTATATGCAATCCAGACACAAATCCATGGCCTCCATAGCCAACAGAAAACCCGTAGCCCTCTACAATCTGCTCTCCCATATACACCTCATGTCAGGTGTAGCGTCAGCAACTATGATCTTCTACAAAACATAATTCGTATCATAGCTCCCGATGTTGGTTCTGTCCCTACTCCACTCATACTGATAAATGACGAGTACCCTCTATGTAGTGGCAACTCCTCTTTCTTTATTTCCTTGTGCGGATTCCTTTCTTTCTTAACTTTACTTGCTGTATCTACCTTTTTCTACTTTGGGGTCATCCTGTAAAAAATGCACTCTTTTAACCTATTGTTTTACCTTCTTACCTAGGGTTTTACTACGAATTTTCAATTTTTTACATTTTACCATAACCCCTATTTATCTTTTCGTTTTGACTTTTACATTGTTTAACCCAACCCAGCTAATTAATAATTAAACACAATAATTTAATGGATGTTTATATTTCACAATGAAATTACTAAAATTTACTTGCATTTTCATTAACTGAATTGTAACGGCATTTAAAATAAATACTTGTATCCCTTAATAGCTCAACCTTACGTTGTTGACTTACTTTACCATTTTTACTCTGTTCTAGCCTCTAGAATTTAGTCCCGCAATGAAATTCTCATTTAATTTTCATAGCAATCCTTCCTTCTGCAACTTTTAACTTTGACAATGCAAATCTGAAAGAAAAGTAACTTTAAATTTACCCTAACCCATTGAATTTTACTCTTTTGGGTGTTAGGTTGGCATTAATTACAGCAATTAATGTGCCTATGGCTTCAACTTTTTATTTTAGCATTTTGTTTTAAACTTCTATCCATTAGTTTATTTTCTACATACATCACACTTTCTTGATCCTTCTTTGTATATTGTTCTTATTATGTCCCCCTTGTATCTTTTCAATATACAAGTCTATATGCAACGAGTTCTAAACAATGTTATCCCTTTTCCTTTATATCCGTGTTTGTATCTTTGCTTGGATATCACAATGTATGTGACATAGGTACAACCCATACAATTCCCTTTTTACTTTTTATCTTCCTGGCGATGTCTTTCATTTCCTTGTATGTCGGCGATGTATATTGTTAACATACAATTATCCCAAACATACCAAGCCTCTCCTTTATTTAACTTCTTTTTTGAATCCGTCTTGCATCCTTTGTTTGTATCCTTTCTTTAATGTCGGCTTGTATATTCGTTTGTTGATACAATACAACCTCGAGATATAATATGCAGGACCCACTTTACTTTCCCACTTGTATCTCAGCGGTACGACAATACTTGTATCTACTCTTAGATACAAGCCTCGATACATGCAATCTCCTTTGTATAATCATCTCGGACTCCTCATCTTTTATAAACCACCTTACATAACTCTTCAGCTCCACATGTATATAAAGTGAATGCATCTTTCAATATGTATTAAGGTACGATGCATCACTTATATCAGATTTTAATTCTCTTTGACTTCCGTGCTGTATGTATATAGAAAGGTATAAACCTGATGCATGCAACATACAAACTGTGAAACATACCTCGATAAAACCAAATTTCATATTTTCCTCAGGTCCATGACATTTATATCATGTTGTATATCACCTTGTATCTTTCTTTTTTCCAAACATACAACCCGAGATACAATCCATGGACTTAACCAATTATCCATTTTATCTCTAAATCCTGTCAGGTTCGATTTGTATGTAAAGAATAGAACATTAGCAATATGTATACAACTATAATGTTTCATAAACTTGACAAACTTATGTGACTAATATAATGACCTCACATACAGACGACCTTATATATGCAACCTACAACCTTCTTATAATGCATTTTACCAAAACATGCATATCTTGCAAAATATTAAGAATTTTGAAATGGTTCAAAAAGCAACCCTCATTCATTTTTGACAAAGAATTCACCCCTATTATGCTTTGGTACTTAATGCTAGCTTTCTTCAATTTTCACGAAGGTTTGTAATCTTTCCCTCTTTTCCTTTACCACCAAGCAAACCCACACACAAGCTAAAAAAGCCACAGCCACAACAAGGGTCCTTATTTTGCTAAGTAAAATGGGGCGTGTTGTGAGCATCACAACATGAAGCAACTCAAATATGGAATGCAAAGAGTAATTCAAATGCTTAATATATCATAGATTCAAAATGTTGATATGCCGTCAACATGCAGGATACAAAATAAGGGCTCACAGACTTTATTCAAATTACATCAAATATGCAAGATTTTACAATGAAGCACCTTTTTCAGAACAAAAGAACTAATCTAATCTATCATAATCACTAACTAACTTCCTAATACATCCCAAAGATCTATATATATCATCTCCAAGCTCAAGGAACCCTCCACGTCAGGCAAGAAAGAAGTTATAGTCCCTAGTGAAGGTGTAATGTGTGAAAACGGATAGGTCAGCCTTAAGAAACTTGTACTCTTCCACAAGTGAATGAAACAAGGTGTCAATCTCAAGGAAGGTTGGCCATGTCCCGAAGTACCTTGAATGATGTTTCATTTAGCTCTGTAAGTGATGGAAGTTCTCTGCAAACCTTCTCCTTCAGCTGACTATCTGAATGCTATGTTCTGAGAAAACAGTTGATCTTCTAATAGCAATATCTTTCTGGAAACTAATCCAAATGATCTAAATTTTTGATATGATGTGCATGATAATGTCTAGATGTTAAATCCTACTTCGCAAGCTTTGAAATGCAAACATAGCAAAATGTGGTACAAAATGTTGAAACTACTATTGACTAAACTGAACTGAAATGAACTGGAAAATGAAAGAAACAAAGAAAGAATGCAAATATTTTTGGTTGATGTAAGATTGCTCTGCAACCTGGGATGCTCCTGCATCATTGGGTGCCATTTTTTATCAGTGCAATTGGTGAGAAGGAAGAAGATTGTAGGCATAGAGCTAGGTGGGGATTGGAGTTTCTGAAGGTGGTGGATGGAGTATCGGATGCCATGGGGGTGGATTGCATGTTCATGTTGGAGATTGAGGACTCAAAATCTAAAGAAGTACTAGTTCTAGAAGGTGGTGAAATGTAATAGTTGTCAGTGCATAAATATAGCGTATATATTATAGTAATACCAGTGTAATGTCTATATGTAAGACACTTAATATAATAGAAAAATTATGGCCCTCCTATGGAACAACCATTTTTATTGTATATTTTGATTATCTGCTATTATTTCTATGGGGCATGGCTCCCTTATGCCTATTCATTGATCATATATATATAAACAATATCATTATTAAACTTAATTTTATAATATATTATTAATTTAAAAAATAAATATTTAATCTTTAAAAGGGAGTTAATAATTCATACCATATTACCATACCAACCAAATAAATATAATATAATCTTTATCAATATATATTAATCTAAAATTAAAATAACATACAACCCATTAGTATTGATAAATGTGGATCTTATAATACCTTTTTATTCAAATTTATTATAGAATGAGAAGGAGGTCATTTTTAATTTTATATTTACAAATTTTTAAAATTTTTCCTTTTTAAAAATATTAATATTTATTTTTACTAATAAAATACATGTCAATGAAATTGTCTCAAAAATTACCTAGTTGAATTCTATCGATTATACTTATTTAAAATAAATTTATGTAAAAGATGAGAGATATATTACAAATTATAAACCATAAAAAAAATAAATATAAAAATTCAAATCAAATTACAAACTATAAAAATAAATATTAAAAATTAAACAAATTAAAATAAATATTTAATTGCTTTTCTTAAATTCTTTTACTCTTTTTTAAAAATTATGGATAAAAGTGAGTTTTTGAAAGGGCCCAAACCCTTCGACAACCATGAAATAAAAAAAATCATGAAAAAACCATCTAACAAAAAAATAAAAAGAGACGAAGCTATGTCATCACCACCACTGGCTTCACAAGGCAAAGGAGCCAAAGTCTTACACTATCTCTAAGATCAACTTGACAACTTGCATATTCTTGACCTAAGTGTGGGATTTTGAAGTGGATTTAGGAAGACCTTTCTTCCTCCGTTGAATAACAGTCCATGAAGCAAAGTTACCCACATCCTCCAAGCAAGGGGACAGAGGAGGGGAGTCTTCCTCTAGCTCTCTAATATGGAGCATTGAACAAGAAAAGAAGATCCGTAGAATCATAGTACAAGAGGGACATAATCAACAATTACAAGAGCCATAGGGGAAAGATCAAAGGAAGACCACTTGATAGGTACAAAAAGATCAAAACAACAACAAAGGTTGTTGGTGGTGGCTCAATAGGAGCAAGTTGATCCAACATAGAGTCACAATCATCAAGATGAATGGTTAGGTGGTGGGGAATGGAATTTTTCCACCAAGAAACTAAAACCAAAAACTTATGGCTAAAACGAAGGTAGTCAAAACCCAAATGTCTCGTAGTAAAGTATTGTTGATAGTGGAAGGGGAGACCTTTGTAATCAAGAGGTTAGACCCAAGGCCAATCCACCACCTACAAACTACATCTATTGGAAGGAATTTGGATATGTTGATGCCCACTAGAATGCGAATAAAGGTTGTGTGCTCAAAAAATGCAAAGTAATTGAGTTGACCTTCAAAAAATTCCTAATGATATTGCAAGATTTGGTGAGAAAGTTGAATTAGAGAAACTAGGGCTTGAGCATAAGGGAATGATGGCCCCACATCCACAGCCTACCATCCATCACCACATCCCTATTAGAGGACAAATTAAAGGCTACAATAAATAACCACCTAGCACTATGTTGTTTAGAATTGGACTCAGACATAGTGCAAGTGAATCAAACTCCAACATGACACATGGACTGTATCTTTGCTATGGGCAACCTCCTAGTTACTCCCGCTCTTGTGGCAAGAGCCAGTCAAGTGGATGTAGAATCGGGGGGTTGTTTTGTTTGCATGGGAGTAGAATGATATGAATGGTAGTTGGGTTATTCATGCGATGTGTGTTTGTGTATGTTTGATAATTGTTTTGATGGAAGTGTTTAATTGTTGTTGTGATAATGATATGACCTAAAGGGTCACTTGTCCTAAGTCTATCACAAAGACTATTTTGCTCATTCAAGATGCAGAGGTGTTCTAACCTCCTTTCCTCATTTTGAATTGCTTGTTGTATGAGTTCATGTTGATAGATGATTCGTTGTTGGTGTTCTTCAACTTCTCTTATATGTTCTATGTCTTGTTGGATTTGAATTGGTCGAGGGAAGTTCTCCCTAACCTTGTCTAAGATGGGTTTTGTCCAATATTTCCTAATGCCTAGGCACATGGAATGCTAGACAAGAGGGGGAAATGTTTGTAGTGTTGATTTTAGATGTGTTAAAGATGTTGACCTCATGATAGAATTAGGGGTTTGACTTGATTTTTTGTTTTGATTTTTGTGTTTTCTAATATTTTTGGTCTTTTGATGAATGTAAAACTATATGAATGCAAAACAATTTTTTTGTTCTTTTTCTCTGAATTTCAAGATGATCTAATTATCTAGGAAAGGAAAATGAGTGCAATCTATATGATTTTTTGTATGCAAACTAAACTATATTTTTGTGGATTGATTTTTTATTTGTAATCTAATGAAATTGAAAGTTACAACTAATCTAAATGAAATGAAATTAATCTAAGAAAGTAAAATTATAATAAGTAATTAGAATGCAAAAATTACTTTAAGAAAGCAAATTAAATATTCTATCAAGAGAAAAGCAAGCAATATGTTACTTTCTCGAGGGCAAAGTTTGATCTAATTGCTATTAAAAAATTGAAGAACCTGTATGAACTAGGTGGTAGTGCCTAATGTGAATCCTTAGAATTCCTTTGGGTAATAATTCCTTCCTCTATAGTAGTGAGGTCCTCCTCTTAGCAACAGGGAGAAAATGATGATAAAAGCAAGTGGAAATGAGCTTGAAAGCTATGAAAATTGAAAAAAGGAAAATGATTTGAGCATATGGATGATATGAAGCATGAATGGCTTGATTTATGGAGCTATGGATGAAAGAAAAAGGCACATTAGGTCTTATAGTGAGCATAAAAATGCTATGAAGACAACCATTTTCAAAGAAAAAAGTAAGGATGCAATAATGAATTTGCCTCCCAAATGCATAGATGAAAGGGGTATTTATAGGCTATAAATCCACACCAAAGGTGGTGGTGATTAGGGAGTTAAGATAATTGATTGATGAGTGATTTGGTGTTGATTTGGAGTGAACAATGGTTGGAGAGAAGATCACACTAGAATAAATGGAGATAATAAAAGACTGATTGAGAGATAAGAATAGATTGATTGGAAGTCAAGAATAGACTGATTGATAGTCTAGAAATTGTTAGGGGGAGTGGATAATTAGTTGTACATGAGGGAGCTTGCCATCAAGAGCTAAAATTGGAATAAATCACGCATGGAAAAGACAAGGTCACCCCTTTTAGGAAGTGGGTCACCTCTTTTAGTAGGGTAGGTCAGCCATGGAGACTCAGGTTAAGTTGTAGGGTTTTCTAGGGAGACCCTGAAGACAATAGGGGTGACCCAGGCATAGTGGTTGTTAGGGTTCAGGCATACTGGAGCAATAAGCATTAACAATTATATGCAAATTAAATAACCTAAATATAACAATGAAGAATAACACAAAAGAGATCAACACAAAATTTTATTGTGGTTCATCCAAAATGGGCTACATCCATAGAAACTTAGCCATCCAATGATTTTATTATCCAGTACAAAACATATTACAATCTCATGAATTCCATCACGTAACATACATCCCAGCCGCTTATAACAAGCTTTTTGGAAGCTTCTAGAATTAGGGTTTTACAATGTTGATTTTCATTTGTCAGTTAACAAAAATTAACTACCGACCCCGAACGTACAAAAAAGGGGAAAAATTTAGAGGTTGTGCCCCCGAACCCCCGCTTAGGGCATGGTCTAGCCTCGAACCCCGTCAAAGATACATTACGAGTGTACAGTATTTGCATGATCAGTCACCACATACCAACAATCTCCCACTTGGAGACTGATCAGGCTCCACACCAAACAATCTCCCACTTGGAAACTAATCCTGGACGACACCACTACACTTGCAGTTCCCACTGGATTATAGGCCTGGCTGATTTCTTATGTCCACCATTATCAGTCGTGAAGGCCAACAGAAACTGATGAGGAAATCAGTTTCTCACATGTAACATATCTACATGATTCTCACTTGTGTGAATTTTCTCTAGCTTCAACTATCCATCCTCCAAAACTGACCGAATGAAGTGGTATCTGAGTTGTATGTGCTTAGTTTTTGAATGTAGAGCTAAATTCTTAGCAAGATGAATGCACTCTAGCTATCAATGTAGAAATGGCCATCTTCTTGTCATTGTCCCAATTCCTCTAGAAAACATTGTAACCAAATCATCTCCTTGCTGGCTTCTGTAGCAACAACATACTCAGCTTCAGTGGTTGAAAGCACAACAACCTTTTGCAGCCTTGAAATCCAACTAACTGCAGTACCTCCTACAATAAAAACATACCCTATAGTACTCCTGCTATCAATATCACCCGCCATATTAGATTCAACATATCCTTTTCGAGAAGAATTTATTCTTCCAAAACATAGTTTCTTTGAAGTAGTACCTCTCAAATATCGTAGAATCCATTTTACCGCATTCCAATGTTCCATTCCTAGATTACTCATATACCTACTCACAACTCCCATTGCATGTGTAATAGATGGCCTTGTGCATACCATTGCATACATCAAGTTGCCAATTGGTGATGCATATGGTATCTTAGACATTTTGTCTTCCTTCTCTTGTGTCTTTGAACACATCTCCTTAGTCAACTTAAAATGACTAGGCAAAGGTATACTAACTGCTTTTGTATTCTGCATGTTAAACCTTTTCAACACCTTCTCTACATATTCACTTTGAGACAAAAATAATTTTCTATTTGTCCTATCCCATGTGATCCTCATACCAAGGATTTGTTTTGCTGCACCCAAATCCTTCATAGAAAATGAATTTACTAATTTCTTCTTAAGTTCATTAATATGTTGCATGTTAGACACAATAATCAGAATGGTATCGTTTGTAACCTTGTTCAGCCATAAAACTATCAAATTTCAAATAGCATTGCTGAGGTGCTTGCTTCAGGCCATACAAACTTTTCTTTAACTTGCACACAAATTCCTCCTTACCCTTGACCTCATATCCCTGTGGTTGTTGCATGTATATTTCCTCTTCCAAATCCCCATGGAGAAATGTTATTTTCACATCTAGATGTTTAAGATGCAATTCTTCCATAGCCACAAGACATAAAATAGTTCTAATAGAAGTCATCTTTACAACCGACGAAAATATTTCATCAAAATCTATACTTTTTTTGTGTGCAAAACCTTTTATCACGAGTCTGGCCTTATATCTTTTCTTGCCTCCATCTTCTTCCTTCAACCTGTAAAGCCATTTATTTGGCAATGCTCTTTTACCTACAGACAATTGGGTTGTCCCAAGTCTGATTCTGCAGCAAGGAATCCATTTCCTCTTTCATGCCTAGCTCCCACTACTTTTTGGTATCTACCTGCATTGATTCTTCATAACCTTCAAGTTCACTAGAATCAGTTAATAATATAGAATATAATGATGGAGAAAATCTTTCTGGAAGCCTAGTTATCCTTGTAGAATGTCTAACACTTGTAGGAGTCTGTGGGATAACTTGTTGTTGCTAAGCATTAGGTACCACTATCATTTTATTTTTTGGAATCTCATCCAACACCACATATTCCTTTTTCACCTATTCATGCTTCTTTTCCTGCAACTGATCCTTATACATGACCTTCTAATTGAATATAACATCTCTACTCCTAATGATTTTATGACTTTCATAATCCCATAACCGATAACCAAATTCATCTACTCCATATCCAATGTGTGAGGCCTACCTTTACTTTACCATATATTTTTGCTTATGATACTTATGTGATGGATTTTATTATGGACATGTGGATATTGGGGACTGTTGATCCCGTACTTAGACCTTCTTTACTATATCTTATGTTTTTTAGATAGATGGTTTATGCTTGTGGATGATTAGATCACTTGTTAGATTTCATTTGATGATATGATGTTTAGATGCTATGATTTCATTTGATGATTATTGGTATGTGTATTGATGGTGAAATTGATGATTTATCTTACATTATGAGATCCTGATTATACTTGTGAATGGGAATGACTTGAGAGACATATATATATATATATGTTAGCATGTGGTTATTATTGATGTTATATGTGATTATGCGATCATGTGTGTGATGTATGTAGTTCACTTCGCTTTGGCTATTTTACCATGTGCTATTAATGGGTTTGTGGAAGTGTGCAGGAAACTTTCCATGCCCATGGAAAATCAGAGTTTGGGCAATAACCATATGTTATATCCCTGTTAAGCTGACCTAGTCCTAAGTTGGACTAAGGTCACTATTGTTTGAGAATGTGAGTCATGTTGTATTAGATTTATGGTATTTTGTAAGGTTTACCCTTTTTAATTTATCTCTTGTTGTGTTGTAAAAATTGTAATGTTGGGTTTGCACAATTTTTAGTGTTAAATGTTTGAAGCCCTTTTCAAGTGATTTTATGTGTTTCCTAGTGTTATTAAAGGTCAAATATTGACCTAGGTCATACCCCTAGGGTCTAGGACCATTCCTAACATGTTTAAACTTGATTTGAACCATGTATGGTCACCCAAACTTGGCTCTTGAGTCAAGTGACGAGTTTGGAAAGTGTGAGAGGTGGTTGGCATGTCACCATCTCACTTAACCTAACCTCACCCACTTGGGTAAGGTCATGCCCTTGCCTCAAGTGCTTTAGAAGCTTCTCACATGTGTGAGACCTCTTCCCTATGCTCTCACACATGTGTGAGAGCACTTGTGGGGAAGAGTGTAGCTTAGTTGAATGAGAAGGTGACAAGTGTCACCTCCTCATTCATGAGCAAGCTTCTCTTGTGTGCTCACATCTCCCTATGCTCTCACACATGTGTGAGAACATTTGTGGGAGAGTGTGTAGCTTTGTGGAATGGGGAGATGATAAATGTCATCTCCTCATTCTTGTGGGCCTATGAGGAGGGTTATGTGGATGGAGGAGAGGGTGACAAGTGTCACCTTCTCATCCATTAGGGTTTGAGAGCCTTGCCTATTTATCTCTCTCATTGAGATAAGATGAGGGTTCTTTTTTTGTTCTTTTCTTTTGGTAATTTTTATTCTTGTATTGGGGAGGAGAGAAGGACTTGTAGATCTTGGAAGGAATTTGGGAGGACTTGTGGAAAGCTCTTCATCAACATCCTCCATCCTTGAAGCTTGAGAGGTATTTCTTAAGGCTTCAAGCCTATTATTTTACTTGCTTTTGCTTATGCAATATGTATGTACATGGATGTTGCACTTATGTTCTTTTAGTTTTGTGTTTGTGGGTTTAAAATGGTTGTTGGGGTGAGCTCTCCATGTGAGAGAGCCCACCTTTGTCTTGGGTGAGAGAGGTGTGAACCTCCTCAATTTCTCCTCATTGTTTTGGTATGGTTTTGTGGCCAAGGGCCTTTTAATGAAGTTTGGAGAAGTGTGATATTATGGCATGAGTGCCTTGTTTGGAGAAATGAGAAGTTATGGCAAGAGGCCAAGTGATTATGAGCATTATGAGTATATTGAGTTTTTGGGTATTATGAGTGTGGGTCTCCTTGAGTTGATAGTAGTCCACTCTCTCACCCTTCAAACTCATTTTCAAAATGGGTTAGTTTTGTGTTTTCACTTGGGTGGGTCTTAATGTGTTTGATGTGATTGTTTGCATCCTTTGTGGTTTGATCCTTGGTTATTAGAAGGCCTCCTAGCTTGGGGGTGGCCTATTAGTAGGCTTAGGTTGGGAGGACAGCTTCCCATGGGTATTGTGAACCATTTGTTGTGTTTTGTAGGTGCATTTGGTGGCTAGGGAGGAGTTTGGTTTTGTGAAGAAAACATGAGATTAGTGGTTCTAAGCATTTGTAAAAGAAGGCATTGAGATGCCTATTCCCTATTTAGGGGTTGTAATAAGTCTATTCTAGTTTTGGGAGTGAGTTACATAATAGTTGTATACCTACCTTATTGTAACATTGTATTCATTCTAAATGTTTAATGGCAATGATTTTTCTCTTCATTCTCGTTATGGAAGAAATTATTCCCTCTCCCTCTATTCTATCTCTCTTTATTTACTATGTGTTTATGCAAAGAAGGAAAAATGTATGTATAGTTGGTAGTGGAAATAAATCATACTTGCTACTGCCAAAGAAAAGAAATATAGTTTTATGGTTATTTGGAAGAAAAATAAGTTCATAGTTAGTTAAAATTAGACCTCCTTGAGATAGTTTATTCAATATTAATTTATATTAGTTTGCATATTTAGATGGATTTAAAATATGTATAAATATATATATATAAGTTTATACCATACAAACCTTTTTCAATGCAAATTTAATGAGATGGATTCATTGAAGGTATCGAATGGCAGATTCAGTTTTAATTTAGGTCATTTTTTTTAAATGAAAAAGAAGCGGATCTCAGGTGGTCCACAGGGGCCGAAACCCCTGCAGCTGCAAACTCTTTGTGTAGGTGAAAGGGGGGTTTTGGGACCCCATCCCACCTCCACAGAGTCTTAAGGCTCTGTGGAGGGGTGGCGGTGCCCCGACCCCCCTTATATGCTATCTTCGCTGGTGTTAAGCATTGTGGCGCCGGGACAATACACAGTCCACCGGCCTCATTTGGGCTCAACCCTTCTTTGAACATTAGTTCTGGACCTCTTTGCCCTAAGTTTATTACTCTATTTTTTCTATTATAGTTATTATATATATATATATATATATATATATATTACCTGTGAAAGAAAAATATTTATTTAATTCTAGTTCTTGAGAACAAATAAAAATATATATCCAGAGAGCTTTAATGGAAAACTTAGAAACTTATAATCTATTTTAGAATTTGATTATAGCTATAGAAAATTATTTTATTTCTAAAACTTAGTACCCTGTGCATGCAAGCTTTTAGAAAATGGACTATTGTTGTAGAAATCTTTTATTAAAAACTTGATTTTGGAAACCTATGCATATTTGAAAATAAACATAGAAAACCAAACAAATTAGAGAAGAGAAAATAATAAGATAACTTGTAGATAAACATTTAGAAAATTTCAAACAAAAACATATTAGAAAATATTTAAACTTGGAGAAACTTCATTTGGGAAGATGTCTTCCACTTGGGAAGGTACCTTCCCACTTGACCTTCTTTTTGGAACCTGCACACCAACTAGAGAGAGAGATCAAATTGTGGGTGAGAACAAATGAAGGGCTTTGAGTGTATTTATAATTCCTACCTAGGGTTTGATGCCATATCCCTATTACAGGTGTTGTATTTAAACTTAATCAATCTTGCTTAGTATGTGCAAGTCCACTTAGTGAGTGGAAGCTTTATTTTGTCTTATGTGAGTGTGGGAGTTGTAATTCTTTAATTATTAAATGGGTTGTTTCCCTTTTGTGTTCAATTTATTTATTTGAGTATTTGAATTATCCTTTATGTGAAAGTATTAAATAAACTTTATTGCTCTTTAATTTCATTTTAGCAATTGTTGAAATTCATATTATAGTGGAGACTATGTTGCTTTGTTTTGATTACAATTTTGGAAAAGGATAAATAAATTTTAATATGCATTTAATTTATTTAATTTTGAAAGGGGTTAGGGTATAGATTTTATTTTAATTTAATTTTGCAAACCTCCTATAGTTGATGAGATGGCGTTATGTTGTCGAAATCACTATAGGATTTAGTTCCTTTTGACCCGTTATGCTGCCAAAATTTATCTAGATTTAAATGAGATAATTGTTTAATATTGTTCAGTTAATTTACCCCTTTTTGCATTAGATGTTAGCTTAATTGTTTAAGTCAAATTTGTTTATAATATTAGTTTAATGATTAGTTTCCTTAGGTCTATAGTGGACCTAAGGTTAGATTTTGACTTATATTGAAATCATCTCACTTCATATTAGTAACTCTAGGGTTAGAAACCTAAATGGAATCCAACCCTCTTAGTGTCACCTCTTGTGAGACACACCCCCTTAGTGGCTTACGTTTTGTAGGTATGGAGAAGAGAGTATCACTTCATCTCGTTGTGATTGACTTTCCCCACCTTCGGGTGACGTACTTGACATTAGTTGTAGAGACAACTATGTTGCATGCGTGTGTCACCGAGTGCACATGTTGCATGCGAGGGGTTTTTCTAGAGTTGGGTGGGAAATGTTTTGGTAATTTGTGTCATGACCACATGACAAATGTGGACATGACATGTGATTATCATGTCATAACCACATGGCGAATGTGGGCATTACATAATGAAGGTACATTTTTTAGACTTAGCCTCAAGCTTGGTTCTATTTTCAATATCAACATGGATAAAAGCTTCACAACTAAAGGTTTTTAGAAATGAATAGTTTACCTTTTTACCCATCCATGCCTCCTCTGGAATGCCACCATCCAAAGGATTTGAAGGTCCCCTATTTATTAAATAAATAGTGGTATGTACAACATCTGTCCAAAAGTATAAGGGTAGTCCAACATGCAATCTCATGCTCTTTGCACACTCCATAATGGTCCTATTCATCCTCTCAGACACACCATTTTCTTGTGGGGTTCTAGGAACCATTTTCTGCCTACGGATTCTATTATATGAATAGTAATTTTCAAATTCTCTACTGCAATACTTGCCTCCATTATCAGATTTGAGACACTTCAACTTTTTTTCTGTCTCATTCTCAACCAAAGCTTTCCAACTTTTAAAAGTTTCAAATACTTCTGATATTTGTTTTAGGAAATACACCCATGTTTTCCTAGTTGCATCATCAATAAAAGTAACATAATAGCAAGAGCCATCAAGAGAAGATACCTGAGCTGGTCCCTATACATCTAAATGCACAAGCTCTAATTTCTCACTCTTCTTCTCTTTCCCAACTTTGAGAAATCAGATTCTTCTATTTTCAATAAACATAATTTTCACAAAACTCCAAGTCAATCTTCTTCAGACCTGGTAGAAACTTTTTTGGAGTGAAGGATCTTCATCCCTTTCTCACTCATGTGCCCAAGTCTATGTTGCCATAATTTTGTTTTTGTCCTTGTAGCAAGTGCTATAACTATCTTAGTAGCAGTTGTTTCTATAGCAGCTAAGGTAGAATAATTATTACCAGTACACAAATACAATGTGCGTACCTTTTCACCTTTAGCTACTACTAATGCACTTTTAGTGACCTTCCAGACTTTGTCTGAAAAGGTAACTATGCAGCCTTCACTACCCAGTTGTCCTACAAAAATTAAATTCCTTCTCAAATTTGGAACATGCCTTACCTCCTATAGCAACCATTCATTTCCATTCTGTAACTTCATTTTTATCTTCCCTTTCCAACAATCTGAGAGGGTTCATCATCACCCAAATATACCTGTCCAAAATCACCTTGAACATAATCTACAAAATATTTCCTATGGGGTGTGGCATGAAATGAAGCCCCTGAATCTATTACCCAAGAATCATTAGCATTATCTAAACACATAATTAAAGCATCCTGTAATTTATTACTTGCAATATTAGCTTCCTTACTGTCATCATGTTGTTTGTCTCCTTGTTTGCCCTTTCAAGACCAATAATCCTTCTTCAAGTGTCCTAGCTTTCCATAGTGCTAGCATTCCATTCTTCCTCTGGATTTAGATCTACCTTTCTTCGACTTCCCTTGTGACTTCCCATGATTTGTTGGGCTTTTTCCTCTCTCCTTTTTTCCTCCCCTATACTCTATAGTCAAAGTATTATTCGATGTTGAACTCTCACCTGTGCTTTTCTGTTGCATTTCCTCGCTAAGGATAACACCAACAACATCATCAAATTTCAAAGTATTTGAACCAGAGACAGAGTTACTTACAACCATTACCAAGCTATTCTATCTTTCTGGCAAAGAACATAAAACCAAGAGAGCCCTCACCTCTTCATCAAATTTCACTTTTACAGAAGTTAACTGACTAGTAATCATATTAAACTCATTTAAATGATCTGTCACAGATCCACCTTCAATCATTTTCAAATTAAACAAATGCTTCATGAGAAATACCTTATTTGAGGTTAATGGTTTTTCATACAATTTTGCCAAATCTTTCATCAGATCATCTGTTGTGTTTGCTTCTGTTATATTGAACACCACAGATGGTGCTAGGCACAAACGAATGCTTCCCAGTGCCTTTCTGTCCAGAAGTTCCTAATCCTCATCAGTCATTACTATCAGTTTCTTAGCTTTTCCTTCCAACGACCTCCATAAATCCTTCTAATAGAGATAATCCTCCATATGCATCTTCCATAACTGATAGTTCTACCCATTAAATTTATTTATCTTTAATTTACTCTCGTCCACCATTGTTCCCACTTAACCATGAGACTCCCACTCAACCGTGAGACCTTCCTGCAGACGATAATAGAATACAACCTGCTCTGATACCAGTTGTTAGGGTTTAGGTAGATCAGAGCAATAAACATTAACAATTATATGTAGATTAAATAACCCAATTATAACAATGAAGAATAACACAAAAGAGATCAATATAGAATTTTAAAGTGGTTCACCCAAAATGGGCTACATCCACAAAAACTCAGCCATCCAATGATTTTATTATCCAGTGCAAAACAGATTACAATCTCAAAAATTCCATCATGTAACATACATCCCAGCCACTTATAACAAGCTTTTTGGAAGCTTCTAGAATTAGGGTTTTACAATGTCATTTTTCATTTGTCTATTAACAAAAATTAACAACTGACCTTGAACATGCAAAAAAGGGAAAAAAATATATTCGGGGGCTACGCCCCCGAACCCTTGCTCGGGGCCCAGCTTGGCCCGACACCGAACCCCGACAAGGATATGTTACGAGTGTACAGTATTTACATGATCAGTTGCCACATACCAACAAGTGGTTTGAAAAGGTGGTTTGAAAGTGGAAAAGCGATCTTGGAAGGCTAAAAATGGTTTCAAAGGCCTAAAACAAGGAAGAGGACATCAAGAAGGTGGGTCACCCCTTTTAACAGGGTGGGTCACCCCTAGAGACCACACTTTAGCTGTAGGGTCACCCAGGGAGACCATGAAGTTAATAGTGACAACCTAGAAAGAAAGGTTTGGACATGTAAATTAAAGGTACAAAGGGCTTTGGAAGTTCAATCGAATGATTATGGAAGAAAGAATGATAAATAAGCCCTTAGGGAAAATAAATTTCCCCTCTTGTGAGGTGGATTGGTTATGTCATCAGGGTTGGCAAGCGATAGGAGTGATTTGTCAAACATGGGCTAGGTGGTAAACAACAAAGCATGTAAAACCTTAGAAGGTTAGCTTAAAGGTTAGGGAGGTAGAAAGAAAGAGAAAAATAATCGAAAACATGTTGTCAATAGAGAAGATACTGAGAGGTCTACATATTTCATGTTTATAGGTACATGATTAAGACTATAGCTCATCATTGAACTATCATATAAGCATGTACATATTTTCTATAGTTATAGACATTTTGTGTGGTTACACAACATGCCTCATTTTGCCTCAGCAAAACAAGGACCCACTTTTTGCTTTCTTGTCTGTCCTCACTTTGGGTGATATGGTAAAATTAGCCTGAGATGCATATTAGGATGTTATCCTCTACATATTGAGACCTCAAGATCCTGGTCAAAATCTAAAGTTAAAATTTACTATCATAAATCTTGCCATGAGAAAGAGCATAAAATTTTAAGTAGGTTTGCTTTTTCAAGCACCTCAAAATCCATTGAAAAAAGTAAGTTATAACTAGTCAAAGTTTGGTCAACTAGTCTTCAGGATCTTCACATTTGTATATCATCCGGATATTATCTTAATATCCGGATAATAAGCATGTACATCTTTTCTATAGTTATAGACATGTTGTGTGGTTACACAACATGCCTTGTTTTGCCTCAGCAAAACTAGGACCCACTTTTTGCTTTCTTGTCTATCCTCACTTTGGGTGATATGGTAAAATTAGCCTCATATGCATATCAAGATGTTATCCTCTACATATTGAGACCTCAGGATCCTGGTCAAAATCCAAAGTTAAATTTTGCTATCATAAACCTTGTCATGAGAAGGAGCATAAAGTTTTAAGCAGGTTTCCTTTTTGAAGCACCTTGAAATTCATTGAAACAAGGAAGTTATAACTGGTCAAAGTTTGGTCAACCAATCTTCAGGATCTTCACATTTGAATATCATCCAGATATTATCTTAATATCTAGATGCTCAATAATGTCTAGACGTCAAATTTATGAAACTTAGTAGTTTAAACATCAAAGCGATGGGATATTAGTTAATATCCTGATCTTATATAATATCCTGACCTCTGATCGTGTCCAGATGTCAAATTTGAGTCATCGGGTCCTTTGAACGTCACAGTAGATGGATATTACTTAATATCCTAACCTTTCTTAGTATCCCGATCCTGATGACATCACGTCATCTTGGCCCAAATAAAAATGATGAATCTGCTTGTGGCATCCAGAATTTACCTAATATCTATATCTTAACTTAGTATCTGGACACGCTTAACATCCACCTCCCGATGACATCATATTACCCTGATTTAAAAAAGGAATCATATCCTACTTTTATTAGTAGGTATTCGACATACATGGATGTTTCATATTCTAATATCCTGATCCGTCAAAATGTCCATGCCTCACATAACCACTGACTCATGTTATGTCATCTAAATATGTCCTCCAGATCTCCCCTAGAATATTCCTTAACCAGATATCCCCATACTAGCGCTTTTTGTGTTTAATGCAATAAAGCAGTCATTGGTGTTTAAATTCAAAAGCATGCCAACGGATTCCTGTAGAAATCTTGTTCCATCTTACTAAAAGAGGGTGTCAAATCATATTTCCACCATTAATGTGCCCTAAAATGACAAATTGCCTAAGTTAAAAGGGCATTTTCATTATTATAATAGATAACATTGCATTAGAAAACCCTAATCCCATTGTTTAGAGATTACGGTGAATCAAAGCTAAGACAGAGAACAAAATCACAGGAGAACGCTTCACTCAGAAGGGTAATTCAACTATTGTTACACCAATCATAGGCTAAGAAAGCATACTAGGTATGTATGAATCACAGGCTTTGATCATTTTATGAATCATGCCCTAGTCAAGTTGAGAAATAGTAAAAGGGAATATATCAATAGTAATCATGCAATGTTTAATTTCATTCTTGATATTTGGATAGAGATGTTATTATGCTAACCATGGACTAGGATATGCTATTATTTAAGACTAGTACATTTGAATCGCAGGACAAAATGTCTCAACCACGGATTGAAAAATACGATGAAGAGTTTAAAGCCCCAATGTTCCCTAGAATGTGTAGTGTGTATTGTAAGTTGGGCAATCAAGAGGATACTTGTTCTAGTGGTACAGACCTGGAAGAATTCAAAACTAGAATTGAGGCTAGAGAAGATAACCCCACCTTACAAAATATAGTAGCATCTAGCTTGTTCCATGCAGCTGGCTTTCCATAATTCATTGAAGCTTTTGAGGTCATGGTAGAATTTGCACAAAACTACAACATTAACACTAGAAGGGTGGAGAAATAGGAAAGGCTCTATGTTGATATCTCAATGGGTGGCATTGCAGAAATTCTCCATCTACCAGTAACACAAAACATGTATGTGCCTGATTTAGATGCCTTGGCCAAGGAATTTGAGACCAATGATAAGAATTACAGAAAGGTCATCTATCAAGGATGGAGAAGCCTGGATAATATAGCTAGGGAAGCATCTAAAATGGCAATACATTTATACAAGTTTGATTTCAATGAGGAAGTCTAATATATAATGTGTATGCTCAGCCAGATGAATGGCTTGATCAATTACAGAACATTCAAACCATGGATGTTTGGGCTGATAAGGATGGTAGTGGAATACAAGCTAGAGAATGCAAATGTCCAGTGCGCCAAGATTATTAGTGACACCATACATGATCAAATGATCAAATGGAAGGAAAATAAGATCTCTATTTTCAGAATGACTTCATATCTTGTCTATGCCTATGCAATAAAAGGCACATTTGATGGATTGTAGACTGTGGGAAAGTTGGGAAAGTTGCCTAATGAAAATACTCCTTGGGATTATTATCCCTAGCTAGAAAGGAGATTATCCATATAGAATTACAAACTTGTAAATGATGCTTTCATAATGCATATAGTTAGATTGATGAATGGAGATAGAGCTAAGAGATTTTCAACCAGTGCCACAAAAGAAATCAAACAATATGACTCATGGTTCATACAAGCCAAGACTTATTCGTATATCAGGATGGAGGATTTTAGTAGAAAACCTTATATGTTGCCAAGATATCCTTCAAATACAGTGGTGTTACTAGAGATGATGAGGCAATAGTTGCCTATATTTGAATTGTCCAAAGTCAAAGAAGGGAGCCCTTATAGAAACTTTCCCATTGATATCAACTAGTTCCTTGTTGGATCCATGGAGACCGTAAAGAAGGTAGAGATAGATTTAAGAAGCTTGAATTTAAAGTTGTTTCCTCTTGCCAGAGATTATGATCCATATCACAGGATAGAGAAAAGGTTCAACAAGAAGTATAAGCATAGTGTCCACCTTGAGGACTATTGGGTAGATTGTGATGATGATCATGAGGTATGAAGAAGAGAGTACCAAAGATTAACTCTAGATCAGATGAGGACCATAGGAAAACTTGAGGTGCCTCTGCAAATCAAAAAAGATGATGATGACCTCATAGATCCTAAATATGAAGAGAAAAAGGTATATAATGATACAATATCATCTCCAGACTTGAAACAAAATGAGGAAACTTCCATTGATGTCCTCACAGCCAAGGTCATGGCGAGGACAAAGAGCTGGGTTGATAAGAAAATCAATGAATTAAAAATGAAAGGTATCATAATTACCTCTAAGAAGAAGATGATGAAATAAAGAGAAGAACTAGGATTTGATGATTTTGTGATAAGGAAGAGACAAGTCCATGAAGTAAAGACAGAAGAGCCTAGTCATCTGGAGATGTAGAGCAGCTTACGACTGAAGGAATTTCATTAGCATATGCACCACCCTCACCTCGTAAGAACTTCCCACTGAAAGCTATAGCTATATCTATACCTAAAATAGTTACAACACAAGGGGAGACTTCAAAAGGTGCAGAACAAAATCTAGTGAGGACTATTGTTGATAAGAACACTAAAATATTCAAACATTGAAGAGAAAGAGGGATGATTTATTATATGGTGTAAAGGTCCCCAGGCATTCCAGATATCAGAGTCCACTCATGTGAGGTGCCCTTTCACTAGAAAAGGTAATAGCATCTAGATCAGCTAACCCAACTGAAAGCATAGTTAAGGGGTTACAGCATGAGGTGCCCATGGAGAATATAATAAAAGTAAAGACCAAAATGGTAGAGGAGTTGAAGAATAAATCTCAAAGAGAGAAGGCAACTTGAGCTCTTCCACTAAGTTCCACAATTGATCTAACTAAAGAAGATGAGTTGGTCAAAGATATCACCAATCACCCTATTAAAACCCTGCTACAACATACAAAAACAAAAGATAAAAGTGATGCAGTAGGGGAACCACATGATGAAAGAAAAGAAAGAGAAGAAACTCTAAAAATAGGTACATATGGGATCCCTTGACACATCGATTGGGAATGTGACTAATCAAGCTGTGGTGGACCTGACATATGTGCCTAAACTGGCCAATCTCAAGAAGAAAATGTTCCCATGGAAATAAACATTAAAGGTGATAATGTGCAAGAACAAATGGTACAACAGGATATAGTAGTGGATAATCCTGAATAGGATAAGGTAGAATCACCTACAACTACAAGAAGAAAGGATGATGAGCATAAAGAAGATAACTGTCAGGATGATCTAAAGGATAAAGACCAAGAGCCTAGAACTGATGAGTCTCCAAAGGAACATAATGGTTTAGCACTAGATAATCAACCTTCTCCAAAACAAAGGCAAGAGGAACAACTGCATGAGGAGAAAAATATGGATGCCAGGGATGAACATGAAGAAAATGTGACAGGTCCAGGTGATCAAGAGAAAGAGAAAAATAAAAGAACTCCAGATGCTCAAATTGAGCAACCAGATTAGGATAAAGGATCACAAGCCAATGCTTTGTCTTTGATTTCCTTAGAGGTAAGCCAAGAAGAAGTACAATAGGTACCCTTTGACTTCAAGTCTTTTTTTACTATTGATTCTACTAAAGAAAAACAGAGAGCTAGGACATTCTCCAGTATTAAAAGAGATTCAAAGACTGGGAAGAGGACAACTCAAATTGTTGTGCCTCTAGTTGATAAGGCCAAAAGAGAAATCAGACCAGAGGAATTCCAGGTCACCCATGTTGACTTGGGTCATGCTACCACATAATAGGAAATTCAAGAACACCTGGAGAACACTGAGGCAATAGTGGCCAAATTGAAAAAGTTAAGGGCTAGAAAAAAAGAATTGAAAGAGTAGAATATGCAATTACAACAGTTTATACAAGGGTTGGTGAAGCCAGACAACTTAGCATCTACATTACAGGCTACTGAGAAGTCGACTGCATTAACTTTAATAAGTGAAGCAGAGATGACTGGTCTAGATATACAAAAGCATCAGGGTCACATAATGGATAAATGTTCTCTAAATTTGTAACCTCTGGAGAATAGTTAATAGGGATATCCATATCCAATTGGGACACATTATCCAATTTAAAGGAAAACATTGATTCTTTGAAGAGTGAATTCACTTAGCAGATACAAAAGTGTAACTATGCAATGTCAAGACTGAAAAGAGCCAAGGTCATGCCAGATAATGAACTATTGAAAAATAAGTTTGTTACTAATGTGACTCTGCCACTCATGGGGACCTGGATGATAGAGATGGATTATGAACTGAATGTATTAATAGCTAACATGAATAAAGTAAAGGACATCCAGACTAAGGTCCATGATTTGTTAGCTGAAGAGTTAAGAGTAATGGAAGAATTACTAGATGATGATATAAAAGAGGAAGTAGTGCCATCACTAGATGAAGCCATCCAGATATTCAAAGACAAGTTTAAAGAAGTGGCTAAAGATCCTAGGGAGCTCTTCACTATAGATGTTATGGATGAAATGGCTGAAGTCAATGTGAAATGAAGACATACAGTAAGGAAGTGGATAAAAGGACATCCATGTTTGGACCCTTGGATGAGCAAATAGAAGCATTGAAATATGCTAAATTGAGAGCTACCACAATAAGCAAATTCCAAGTAGACACTTTTGTGCAAGAATATGATGCTTATAAGAAGACAAATATAGGGATGCAAATACATGAAGAGGACCCATTTGCATGAGGAAAGAATTGCATTATGTGTTTTCTAGGGCATTTTGGTCATATCGGCACTTGTAATCTGACTGGCTAGAATGGAAGATCATAGAATATTCGAGGACAGTTGTCCCACCAGAGGATTCCAAACTGGCAAATTGTGCAACATGTCTTGTATGTTGATTTTGTCAAAGGAATATGAACCATTGATGATAATAGATAAATCTTGATGGTAGGATCTTTTGTATCTAATTATCATTCTTGTCCTATAAAAGGATGCAAAATCATAGTAATATTCATTCAGAAGCTTAATTGAGATTGGATTGCCAAAATTTTAGGACCAATCCTCAAAGTCAATTGTAAATATATACTCTTTTGCATACTTAATGAAGATGAAGACTTATGATTATAGCTAATCGTAAACTTTGAGTAATTTGTGGATGAATTCTAGACATTTTACTTTGATTTGCTACATCTCTTGGAGTGCATTTCAGTCTATGCATGTTGTCTTCATTCCTTTCCTTTGAAGTTAGCATCAATCATATCTAGCTATGGAATGACTTGGTGAAAATATGGTTTGATTTCCTTCTCTTCATGATAGTGTCAAGAGTATATGTGGATCAATGGCTCTAGATTCATTCATTTCCATAAATTTAGAAAGCATTAAGTCAAATTTCTTTAATTTCATTTTACTCATCATCATAATTGCAAATAATTAGAAAATAATACACAAATATAGAAAAATATGCTGACATCTCATAGGTAATTGAATATATTTAGCATATTTGAGCAAATAGCATGTCATTTTGAAGATACCATGTAAATAAACATAAATAGTGGTAAAAATCATGGAAATACATACTTATAGGCACATCATTTGAATAAATTCACAGTGGAGAAGTGAAATCAAGTGGAAATAGTTCATGATAAGAGAATTAAGGATAATTTCATAAGAATTAAACACAAATCATCATGAATCACATTAATAAGAATGATATGCAGAAGAATTGATCAAACTTATATAAATATTTGCATGATCTGGTTAAATATAATAGGATATAACCTTGTTTGTTGAGAAATCACAGAAAGTAGGTGAAAGAGAGCATATCCGAATACAAATCACTTTGAACCAATATGTAAGGCCCTTGAATGGAAAATAATGCACATCAAACCACTGAGTAATGACAGACGATTATGAACTAATCTACAGAGACATGGGATTATGAATTCTCTAAATTCATCATATCTTTCATGATGATAAATCTTTGATTTACATTTCTTTATCTATGTTTGTTTACTAACATCATGATCAACATAAAGTGGTGCTAGATGGAGGGCAATGAAGCATTCTAGTTCGACAATTCGTTGTTTGGATATTATTTTCTGAGTTTCAACGAGGTGATATTTTTAGATTTCATAAAATCATGTCAATTTTTAAATATTTGTGCAAAGATTCCATTTATCTTTCATAATTTCAGGAATATGTCTACAAATATCATATCCTTGTGCATAAACACACCAATCTTTACAGTTAGTTGCCTAAAATTCATTAATCTGAGTCAATATTTGCATTTCCTACAATTATCTTGCAAATATCTGGTCACTTTGACCTTTTAATCATAAATATCCACTTCAGAGGATTAAATACCCCAATCTTTGCAAAGATCTAGTCAAAATATCCATATCTGGTTATAGGTCATGAAGCTCTAGCTCACTGACCTAATACTAGGTCTAGATCCATTGGATCTTTTGAAGCATTGCCAATTCATGGACTTAGACACCGTACGACAAATATTCACCATAGTCATGGTCCTAGTTCACCAACATTTCTAGCTATACCTATTGTAACACCTCCAATATCTCTAGTAGTGCCCCAAATACCTTAGGTACCCCTTACAATGTCATTCTTTGTAGTGGAATCACCACTTACCTTTCCAGCATATCACCCTTTGCCAAAAAATCTAGACAAGATTTTTCTAAAGTATCATCTTTATCAGGATGTAGAAGATCACATTAGAACTTACAAAGAGGCATGTTTCAGAGTCCGAATAGACCATGAAGATGTTGTGTGTAGGTTATTTCCTTGCTCATTAGGAGAAGAGGCATACGGTTGGTACATTAGTCTCACCTTATCCTCCATAGTTACTTGGGATGCCTTAGAGAAAGCTTTCTTAGGAAGATTTAAAATACCAATAGATCTGGCTATTGCATATCACATGTTTTCCACAATCAAAAGAGATGAAGGGGAGTTAACCTCTAATTTCAACGCTAGGTTCCAGAAAATGTACTCCAAGCTAGTTGCTCCATATAATGTAGGTGATGTGGTAGCAAGATCAATATATTACTCTGCCTTAGATCCCTTGACATTCATGTTTATCAGGAGAACACATCCTACAATCACTACTTTGGCAGGTGCTTATGAAGAAGCCATCAAAGTCAATCAACAACTGACACCTGGCTTCACTCCTATTTTAGGATATCCTGCATATCCTATACAACCACAAGTTAATTGATCCTTGATACCTATGGAGCCATAATGCCTAGTCCCCTAAAGGTACCTCCATTTAGTAGCATGCCTCCTCCAAATGGAAATGGCTAGATGATATATCATCCTGGACATGCACCTCAAGAGGCAGTGTAAAACAATAGCAGTAGCAGTTCTTTCTTCAAACCTCAACAAGATAATTTAGTTGCCAAAGCTTAAGAGGAGAAGGATGACATTAAGGAAATATCTGCATAGTTGAGAAAATTAACCACTGAAGTTACACACATAAGAAATCAAAACTTCTATTCTCAATCTAATCAAAATAGAGGATATGGAAATAATAATGAGAGGTCTGGATACCCAAACATGGGGTATAATAATGATAGGAATTTCAATAACAATAGAAATAACAATGTTACCCCTAGGCCACCTAGAACTTGGAACACCCAGCCAAATAATAGCTCATTGCCTTCACCATTGGATAATCAGCCTCCTGCAGAACCCAAGCAAACTACTAGGGTGAATTTAGCAAAAGTTTCACTCACAAATTGGTGCAGAATGCACAATACCAATGCACATGCTAAACTGGATTGCCCTCAGTTCAAAATAGTAGCTAATATATTCCAAGCTGAAGTATCAAATACTATAGGAGATCCTCATTTCCCTAAAGGAAATGAAATTGTCTCTCTAGGATATGAGTCTGCTCTTGTACTTAAAAGTGCTGGTGGTCATCAGCATCATCATATGATCCCAACCCATGAGAATTATACGCTGGCATGTGAAGAGTTTGCCTTAGCCTTTGAGCCAAACTATGTGTTCCCTTTTGAGGACGAAAATGAACCTGAGCAGGAACCTGAAGAGGTTCATGCTTACCAACAACAATATCAGCGTAGACATAATTACAACCTAAAGAATAATGTAAACAGACCAGTTGGTCCTTTGACCATGTCTATTCCCCCTAACAATTTTAATACACCACCAGATCCAAAAATCAATAATAACCCTAGACCTCCTAAGGTGAATACTCAGTATCTCACACCCCAAAATATAGTGTAAAAAGCCATTACCCAACTGTTGGAGTCAGATAAACTCATTGCATATCTGGCAGAAGAGATGAAAAAGATAAAGATTAGCTTGTCTTTGTCAGAGCTATTGAAAACCCCTGTCATCAAGAAGGCTTTCTTGAAGTCCTTGGATGAACCCACACCAAAGGATGACAATCTTGGTCATAACCCTAGTCACATCATGACTAGAGATCTTGTATCCAGAGATAACACTGTCAAATCTTAAGTGCAGGCTATTGTTCATGTTGCTGAAATGCCACAGGTGACTCTATACAGAGATAAGTCAGAATCACCTCCATTCTTGCTTACTTTAAGGATATTTGGTAAGAATTTACACAACTATCTAGTGGATTCATGTGCATCAATGAATGTGATGCCCTTATCTATTTGCAATGCTTTAGGTTTACATCTAGCCAAATCCCTCAAAAAGGTGACACAACTTGACAAAACATAACTAAGTGTAGTAGGGGAATTAACTCATATCCACATGTACCTTGCATCAGACCCAAGGGTGCAATATTACATTTGTATCCAGGTAGTAGACATACTTGATACTTATGGAATGCTTTTTAGTAGGGACTGGTCTAAAACGTTAAATGGATACATGGCTACTGACTTTAGTCATATGTGATATGTGGTTACCCTAGAAAGGAATCCCTAATCAGATAAGAATAGAGGCTAAACCTAGGATGAACCACATGATAAATGAGTATAACAATACCAATGAGATATTATACGTAGATGTTGAATTGAGAGTTTATACAATAAGACCTCAAACAGTTAGAATTGAAGAGGTTCTGATGTATAATGTGTAGATGCAAGAAAATAGGGACCAAGAGGATCAGGTGATCATTGAATCTAATTATTGTTCAACTGACAAAGAAGAAGTTGATCATTTTATTGAGTTTGAAAAGTACCTATCTAGAGAAATATAGAGGTGCCAACTGACTAGGATATCCATGGAAGATATCTTGATATACGGTTGGTGTAGGTTACATGAGGAAGCGCATTTAGAAAAGAGTTGTGAAGCATGTCTAGATATGATTGAGTTGGAAGGAATGTGTAGTGAAATTGGATTATCACCAACCAATGTTAGTGAAGTATCTGAAGATGATGATATAGATTCATGTTTGTTCTCCTCAGATACAGAGAAACATGACTAGGTGATACATAAGAGTAATATCTGCATGCATAACTTAGAAGAGATTTCAATATGTGACAAGGCACATCCCCATGACAAAAAGATAAATGGTATCACCCCAGGGACAAACTACTTTATTGAGTCAGACTATCAATTATTAGATGAGGATAGAGAGAGTCACTTAACCAAATTTAAAGAAATCTTATCTAAACATATTCAAAGACATTCTACAAGGAGTTCCTTCACATCATGCATTGATTGAAAGGTGGTGCAGACTTCACGAGGCACCACATTCAGAAACATGTGCCTTATGCCTACATATATTGAATAAAGAAGATCAACTATGTTCCAAAGATATAGTACATGATATTAGGGATATCCCTAAAGAAGAAAGAAAAGAGATTGCAATATATCCTAGTGATAAAGATGTTATTGCCTAAACCTATGATGAACTAAAAATGTATGATACTTCTATCATCACTCATACTTGTTGGGTGAATATTTTGTCATCAACTCACTGACGGCAAAATGGTTATATCAACCACAGCTATGAATAGACAAAGTCTCTCCTCCTAGCAAGGGGAGGTTCCCTTTTACAAACAATTATCACAAAGTAAACTTTTCTTATACTAAACTATTTTGAGGATGGTTTCATATCACAATATTCTCTTTTTTCAGAATATATGTTCTTTATTCACAACAATAACTTTCAAAAAATATCACTAATTCCAAGAAATATGAGTTATTATGAAGCTCACGAAAATCCAAAGTTTTTCGAGACTTCTTCCACTTGAATGATAATAAATTGATTTGAAACAAAATGAAACACAAAGTCTTCACCTTATATCAACTATGAAATATAGTCAAGTTGAAGACAACAATTGATAACACAAAGTCTCCAATCTGTATCTCCTTTACTAACTAAACACAAACTCCTTTAATGATATAATAGCACAAAGACTATTAAAATCAAAATCAAAACACTCTCTCAATTGATTGATAAAATCTCCACGATTCAAATAACTATTCAATATAATGTAATATTAACGATGTAAGAACATCAATATCACAATGTAATTTGATTCAACACAAAGTTTGATACTCAAAATGCCTTCTTATATTAATAATTTCTTGAATAATTGATAAACACAATAAAGCTCAAAGTCTTGATATGCTCTTCAATTTGGCAGAGTTTACTTGCAATAGAAAAAGATAAAAATTACAATAGAGGCCCTCTTTATTTATAGGGAGAGACCTGGAAAAAAATAGGAAATCTACAACTACTATGACTTATTCCACAAAAGAGTCCTTTTTGACTTAGGACTTCCTTTGTTCCACATGTATTTAGATTTTGGAAAAATACATATGGATATGTCTGGAACTAATGACAAATTACATATGCAAAAACTATGAAAAATAAACTAAGGTATGAAGAAAGAATTCCAGCTACCACCATCATTCTTCTTCAGGAAATTATGGTACTGTTATCCTATTTTCCTCTACCCAGAGTCAAATGGTTAACCTGGTACTTTTCTTGAAAATCCTTTGGAAAATGTTCCTATAAAGCTTAAAGTACCATTTTTCCCAAAATCTTGCCTAAGAAACCTTACCATTGGAAGGAGCTTGGAAAAATAGGCAGGTTTGCTTTTTACACCACCCTGAAATTCGGCCAAATAAAGAAGTTATTCATGGTCAAAGTTTTGGTCAACATGCAGTTCAAATGTGCATTGGCAGGCTTGCAGGTTCTCTATCAGCCTTTGAAAAAGTAAGTTATATGCATTTTTGGAATGCATATCGGGCTCAAAAGATGCATGTACATTTAGGGAATCTGTTGCAAATTCTTGGAATATTCTCGGTTTGTATATCGGGTCACATGAGGGATATGCAAAGAAATGTACAAGGCGAAATGTACATTGGCAAGCAAAAATCTCAATCAGCTTGCAAAAAGGTGGAAATGATGTTGTATGCATCCTGATCACATATCAGGTTTGTATATACATTTGGGGAATCTTTTGCAGATTCCCCAGAATATTCTATGCTTGCATATCAAAGGTTTGTCTATCGGGCTTGTATATTCGCACATACAACCCAATATACAAAGAAAATATACAAGGCCGATTAATATGCATGTGCTATAGTGGAATGTATATCGGCGCATATACAAAAGAGAATGTATATTTCGCTTGTATGTTTGCACATACAAGCGAAACATACAAAGAAAATATACAAGGCCAAATGTACAAGAGGTGGGGCCCACGCACATACAAGGCCGATTGTATGTTAGAAGTTACAAGGATGATGTACATTTTATAATGTACATCAGTGGAATATACAAAGGACCTTCGCCTAAGATACAAGACAAAAGATGCATCGGCTATAGTGGCTTGTATATTTTGCTTTGTATGTTTTCACATACAAAGCTGATATACAAAGGAACAAACATACAAGCATGCAAAGTCGAAGATGCAAAGGTAAAGGAACAGTGTATTGTATATTGGCAGGTTGCTACAGTGGCTTGTATATGCGATTGTATGTTTTCATATACAATTGCAATATACAAAGGTTTACATACAAGCCAGACCCGATTGCATTTTTAACTTGTTTTATAAAGTTTTGGGGTCCGCCTTGTATGTAGGCGATTGTATATTGCGATTTACAAGTTAGAAATACAAAGGCTGTATAGAAGGCGAACTTGAATCGAAGATCAAATCCAGCATATAAAATTCTTAGGTCCACCTTGTATCTATAAGTGTTTTGTATATTGCGATATACAAGCCGGATTTCACAGAGGTCTGTAGTCTACTTTATAAAATTCTTAGTTCTGCCTTGTATCTATAATTGTTTTGTATATTGTGATATACAAACAAATGTACAATAGGATACATACAACCTGGACCTGACCCAAAAGATAAATCTCACAAATTCAAGCAGGGAGTCCATGGCTTGTATGTTCGCACATACACAGGAGATACAATTGGTGGGGTCCTCAAATAGGTGCAGATGTAAGTTTTTTGAATGTATGTTTTCCTTGTATGTTTAAACATACAAAGGCATTTCAAGTGAAATATACAAGGCACCATGCATATACAAAGGAGTTGTAGAGAAGGTTTTTGAAGGCCGATTCAGGCAGTAAATGCAAGCGATATATACATAGATGCAAAGCGATATATACATGCAGTTGACCAAAACTTTGACTGCCTGTATCTTCTCCATCCTTGCAAATTTCAACATGCTACAAGAGGCAAAGATGCATGTTTTTGTCCCCTCTTTCATTTGGTAGGGTTTTTGGGAGTTTTTGTCACTGTCCATTTTCAGATCTGGATTTGTATGTCTTAGGCGACTAGACATTTCAATGACTTTTGGGGCAGGTTGTAGATATTTTTTTGCATTCATTTCTATAGGTTATGGAAGCTGCTCACATTCATCACCATAATATCTCCCCACTGATGCGTTGGTTGAAGATCAATGATGCAGTATCTTGCATTAAAGACTTGAAATATCTCTTATCTACCCAGCGCCAGATTTTGACGCCATAGCTATTGTAGCTGGACGGTCATTAAGGGCAGATATTTTTTCTTTTCCAGCTCATAGAGCAAATTTTGTAACCACCCTAGGATAGTTTGAAATGCTATATATATATGCATTCATGAGATGTAAATAAGGTTGGAAATTTTTGGCATTCTGGTCGTTCTGTTTTCAAACAGAGTTTTCATATACTGTAACCTTGCCTTTCATTGGATATATGCAAGTTATTTTACCTCCTTTGCTGATTTTCTAGTTTTGTGTAAATCTGCATATGATTGTCTGTGAATTTCTTTTATTCCTCTCAATCATATTGCTTCTTGCCTCTGTTAGGGTCATTTGAATTTGTGTATGTTTATTTGCTATATCTGATCATATTGTGCATTTTCTTAGTGTTGTGAAAGTCTCTCTTAATCTATCTGGTGCATCACCCTTTTATTTTTTTTTTAAGCTTTGTTGTTTCATCTTTCACTCTAAAGCATTCCCTCACCCTTTTCCCCTCAAAATCTAGTAGTTTTTAGGTGATAATCAGGCAAGGAAGCTGACCTTCTCCAAAGGTCTAATCTCATTTAGCAAAGTCCCACACTTAGAGATCATTCCCATTGTGTCATTGGAATGCTTGGAATCCTTCCAAGCGGGGTGCAATTTCATGTGACAACAGTTTTTGGCATGCCCGGTGGGACCAGTTCAATGAACTTCTCATCAAGATACTAAGAGATTTGGTATTTCTCCTAGTATTACTAGCCTTTGGAGGCAATACAAAGAACACCATGGTGACTCTACTGAACAAATCAGCTGGTGAAGGTAGCCCAAGTACCCGATAAAATTTCATCAAAGGTTAGGATTTTGGTCATTTTCTTAGTCTATTCAGCTTCTAGAAATGTTTCAATCACCTGGCGACTCCCTTTTTGGTATGTATCCAATTTTTCTTTGGTTGCAGACCTATTTTTCTCTTATTCTGACATATTTATGAATATCCAGCATTTAGATGCTTTAAGATGTCATAATTTTATGGTAAATATGGCTATTTCCCTAGCCCTAACTCAAATACAGTTTGTTGGCCCCCATATCAACAATACCAGGCCCCAAATGCCTCTATATTTATGCCAAATAGCTCTTTGCCTCATTATGATCAGCCTTACCAGCAAGAGCATTTTCAAGCCAATCCTGTTTATCCTTGTTTGCAGCCCATTCATACCTATAGTCAGCCTCGTGAAAACCATTCTAGTCTAAATCAAACACACAACCTCCCCACTCAGTCCCAAAATAATACTGATTTGGGTAGCATTAAGAGTTTGTTAATGGATTTCCAAAGGCAAATTTCAGAAATAGATAGAGAAGCACAATATAACAGGTAGCAAGAGGAGTTTACATATCAAGCTTATTTGTTAGAGCAGGAGGCAGAAAATAGAGGGGTGTATGAAGAGAAATTCTTGAACATGCAACTTGCAGCTAAAAAGAAACAAATAAAATAGTCGCTAGCTCAAGTGCAAGAGCCCAAAGTGAAACATTTTTCTCCTAGTCCTAGTTTCAAGAAAGTCCATCCTTCGAACCAAAGTGAATCTGTGAAAGTGGCTCAAACTTCTCTACCATGGCAGCCTTCTTGGATCAAGCATCCTGCCTTGTGAAGGCCAGTCCTCTTATACCAATTCAAAATCAGGTAGAGGAAACAGTTGTAGAATCTAGGCCTATCATAATTCCAAGTTTCAGGCAGCCTTCTGCCTTTAAGGTTCCAAGTTGGAAAGGGCCATCTTTTTCACCCTGTGAAGACCCTCCACCAAACACACAAATGGAACCATGCTCTAGTATCCAGCTAGCAGAAGAACAAAAGAGGCTTTCGTTGGCTCCTTTTCAAAGGTTGGAAACTCAATCATTTCCAAATCCATTCTTTGAAGAACAGGTTTCCAGTTTCAGAACACCAAGCTTCAAGCAAGATGAGTCTCCTAAGTCTCTTGAATTGAATATTCTGAGTTTTAGGGAGTCTCATCCGCTGAAGTAACCTATGTTTGACCAAGAGCAACCTAGACTCCACAAGTTTCCATGTTTCAAAGCCTATATCCCTCTACAAGAGCAATCTGTTCCTACACTCATAGAGAAAAAATTGTTTGAATCTATTGCACCTGTGAGTATTGTTAAGGTCATGCCAATGATGGATGATGCTGTCCTACTTCATGAGCTACCTGACTATGTTGAAGCTGAAGAAGGTGAGCAGCTAGTTGTAGATTCGCAGCAATAAGAGAAATCAGAAAATCATGATAAATTGCTATAGGTTGAGGCTGAGTGTGAATGTGATTTTCCAAGCCACAAAGAACGCCGGGCATTTTGCTCTATGCTAGATTATCCAAAGGTTGATTATGTTGATATGCTTGGAGAGCTCCCATGCTTTATTGAAAATAATGAGGAGACTGAACATGGATGAGAGCAAGTTGAAGATTTGTTCTTTATTATCCAACAGGGATATCAACCTCTTGGTGGGGAGGTTTTCTCTTTTGAACATGTGCACGGCTCATTTTCTAAGCCTAAATCAGAATATCATGAGCATTTTGTTCATAAGGTGCAGGCAGCCATATTTATAGTGGAATCACAGGGGCTTGAGTTTTCAGACCAGCAAGAGGAGGAAGAATGCAGCCATGATGACATTATGTCAGCCTTCTTGGATTCTTTGAAGGAAGAAGGAGAAAACCATGAGGTCCCAAGCCAGTTGTTTCACACACAACAACAACATGAGAGTCAAATGGAGGGCACTATCATACCAAATGAAGAGCAAGGAGAGAAAGAATCGAAGCAGAGGCGTGAAATCAGTCATCATGATTTGCATGTCATTTCAAGGGGATGCCTAATCAGGCATCTAGCTCAGCTGGAGACATATCAAGAGGAGTCACCACTTCTCATGCTTACCTCTAAGCATGAAGTTGAGCATCAAAATGAGTGGGATCAGCCCATTTATTCACCACAAGCTAGTAACATCAGCAATCAATCTAGGTGGATAGGTGAGTTTATCTCCACTTTGAAAGGGGTGTTTTATCAATTTGTCATATGTACATTTCCCCCTTACCTCTTTTTAACTGCCCACATGAATGGGAAACATTGTAAGTTATTAAGAAGGGGCAGTTATTTTCAAGAACCAGTTAATGGCTTTGTTTAAATTCATGTCTGACTGGTTAGTTTAGGATTGGAATAGGTTTCATTTCTATTTTAGTTTTCTCTTTCCCTAAGTGCTTCTGCACAGGCTGCATTGTCATTAGGAGAGTGCAGGCCCTTTCCCCTTTTGTGTTTTGGAGGTAGTTTCCAGTTTTCTAGCATGTTTTAGACTTGACCCCATGCCCAATGGATGCTTAAGGTCACTGATCATTGTTTAGTGGGCAAACACCCCATAGAGGTCGCTAAGAATGTTATCCTATTTTCCTCTGCCCAGAGTCAAATGGTTAACCTGGTACTTTTCTTGAAAATCCTTTGGAAAATGTTCCTATAAAGCTTAAAGTGCCAATTTTTCCCAAAATCTTGCCTAAGAAACCTTACCATTGGAAGGAGCTTGGAAAAATAGGCAGGTTTGCTTTTTACACCACCCTAAAATTCGGCCAAATAAAGAAGTTATTCATGGTCAAAGTTTTGGTCAGCATGCAGTTCAAATGTGCATTGGCGGGCTTGCAGGTTCTCTATTGGCCTTTGAAAAAGTAAGTTATATGCATTTTTGGAATGCATATTGGGCTCAAAAGATGCATGTACATTTAGGGAATCTATTGCAGATTCTCAGAATATTTCTGGTTTGTATATCAGGTCACATGAGGGATATGCAAAAAAATGTACAAGGTGAAATGTACATTGGCAAGCAAAAATCTCAATCATCTTTCAAAAAGGTGGAAATGATGGTTGTATGCATCCCAATCGCATATCAGGTTTGTATATACATTTGGTGAATCTTTCGCAGATTCCCCAGAATATTTTTTTGCTTGCATATCAAAGGTTTGTATATCAGGTTTGTATATTTGCACATACAACCCAATATACAAAGAAAATATACAAGGCCGATTAATATGCATGTGCTACAGTGGAATGTATATCGGCGCATATACAAAAGAGAATGTATATTTCACTTTTATGTTTGCACATACAAGTGAAACATACAAAGAAAATATACAAGGCCAAATGTACAAGAGGTCGGGCCCGCACACATACAAGGCCGATTGTATGTTAGAAGTTACAAGGATGATGTACATTTTGCAATGTACATCGGCGGAATATACAAAGGACCTTTGCCTAAGATACAAGCCAAAAGATGCATCAGCTACAGAGGCTTGTATATTTTGCTTTGTATGTTTTCACATACAAAGCCGATATACAAAGGAACAAACATACAAGCATGCGAAGTCGAAGATGCAAAGGTAAAGGAATAGTGTATTGTATATTGGCAGGTTGCTATAGTGGCTTGTATATGCGATTGTATGTTTTTATATACAATCACAATATACAAAGGTTTACATACAAGTCGGACCCGATTGCATTTTTAACTTGTTTTATAAAGTTTTGGGGTCCACCTTGTATGTAGGCAATTGTATATTGTGATATACAAGTCAGAAATACAAAGGTTGTATACAAGGCGGACTTGAATCAAAGATCAAATCCAACATATAAAATTCTCAAGTCCACCTTGTATCTATAAGTGTTTTGTATATTGCGATATACAAGCCGGATTTCACAGAGGTCTGCAGTCTACTTTATAAAATTCTCAGGTCCGCCTTGTATCTATAAGTGTTTTGTCTATTGCGATATACAAACAAATGTACAATAGGATACATACAACCCAGACCCGACCCAAAAGTTAATTCTCACAAATTCAAGCATGGAGTTCGTGGCTTGTATGTTCACACATACACAAGAGATACAATTGGTGGGGTCCTCAAACAGGTGTAGATGCAAGTTTTTTGAATGTATGTTTTCCTTGTATGTTTAAACATACAAAGGCATTTCAAGTGAAATATACAAGGCACCATGCATATACAAAGGAGTTGTAGAGAAGGTTTTTGAATGCCTATTCAGGTGGTAAATGCAAGCAATATATACATAGATGCAAAGCGATATATAGGCAGTTGACCAAAACTTTGACCGCTTGTATCTCCTCCATCCTATCGAATTTCAACATGCTGCAAGAGGCAAAGATGCATGTTTTTGTCCCCTCTTTTATTTGGCAGGGTTTTTGGGAGTTTTTGTCACTGTCCATTTTCAAGTCTGGATTTGTATGTCTTGGGTGACTGGACGTTTCAGCGACTTTTGGGGCAGGTTGTAGATATTTTTTGCATTCATTTCTGTAGGTAATGGAAACTGCTTGTATTCATCACCATAATATCTCCCCACTGATGCGTTGGCTGAAGATCGATGATGCAATAGCTTTAAAGACTTGAAATATCTCCTATCTACCCAGCGCCAGATTTTGATGCCATAGTTGTTGCAGCTGGATGGTCATTAAGGGCAGATATTTTTTCTATTCCGACTCATAGAGAAAATTTTGTAACCACCCTAGGATAGTTTGGAATGCTATATATATGCATTCATAAGATGTAAATAAGGTTGAAAAATTTTGGCATTCTGGTCTTTCTGTTTCCAAACAGAGTTTTCATATACTGTAACCTTGCCTTTCATTGGATATATGCAAGTTATTTTACCTCCTTTGCTGATTTTCTAGTTCTATGTAAATCTGCATATGATTGTCTGTGAATTTCTTTTATTCCTCTCAATCATATTGCTTCTTGCCTCTGCTAGGGTCATTTGAATCTGTGTATGTTTATTTGCTATATCTGATCATATTGTGCATTTTCTCAATGTTGTGAAAGTCTCTTTTAATCTGTGTGGTGCATCACCCTTTTTTTTTTTTAAGCTTTGTTGTTTCATCTTTCACTCTAAAGCATTCCCTCACCCTTTTCCCCTCAAAATCTAGTAGTTTTTAGGTGATAATCAGGCAAGGAAGCTGACCTTCTCTGGAGGTCTAATCTCATTTAGCAAAGTCCCACACTTAGAGATCATTCCCATTGTGTCATTGGAATGCTTGGAATCCTTCCAAGCAGGGTGCAATTTCATGTGACAACAGGTACATAGCCTTCACTACTTCCATCTCATAGATATCAGGTCCAGTTGTATTATCTAAAATAACACGAACCTTGACAATTGTATCTTTCACTGCTTTTATTGTCTTCTCATGTTTCCCAAGATTGTCCTTCAAATTACCAAGAGTGGACTGATAATCACAAAGCTTGTCCATTGAGGCAATTGAAAACACTTCATCCTCAAAATTCCTTTGAATCATCTTTTCAAATGCATCATTCATCTCCTCTACAGAAAGAAACTTGTGATTTTCACCTGTCAAGGTGCATGGGAATTCCTCAAGTCTAAGAAAAAGTGTTACATCACCGCCCTCATTGAGTTCACATGCATTTTATAGATCTTTGAGCAAACTCTTCAACACATTGATGCGATCGATCAAAGATTCTTTAGTCTTAATGTAAGACACTCGATTTGATACAACACCAATTGCTATCAAATTCTTTACTTTCATCTTCTTCATTTCAATCCATTCTTCTAGAGTTTTCTCCAGATATTGGAGTCCCTGAGATAATGAATCAACAAGCTCATCAAGCTTAGCTCTTGCCTTTTTCATTTTCTCTTTCTAATCCACTGTGGTCTTCAAAATAACTTTACCTTGTATCAGCATTTGATCTAGAAATTCACCAACAACCCTTCCTATAGCATGAACTTTTTCAACCTTTTGAGTCAGAGGGTCTTCAATGGTAATCGCCATAGGCTCCACAATTTTTGAGGACATAGCTATCTTTTGAAGAACTGCTGCAAGCTATTCAGCCTTGGCTTTGTATTGCTCTTTTTCTTTCTTTTCTTCATCATACTTATTAAGCAAACAACTCATGGTTACCTAAAAATTTGACTTAATACCCTCATGGGTAAGCTTGCCCAATTCAACTCTGGAAATAAAGAAATCATTTAAATTGAAAGTATCTATTGTAGCTTCAAGAGGAGGCCTCGCAATATCTGCATATCTGACTCCCTTATCATTAACAAGCCTAGAAACAATATTTGGTTTTTTCTTTTGTGCCTTTGGCTTGGCAGGCAGTAGCTTTTCCAAACCAATATCATCAGGTGAAATGGCTTGCTTCTTTCTTTTTGGAGTATAAGCTGACAACCACGGAGGCAATGTTGGAACATTTACATTTGGGAATGGATCAATTTCCTGATCAGTAGGATTCATGTTAACACCTGTGATGGTAACAGTCAGAGAAGTGGTAGTAAAAACTGCACCTATAACATCAACATTCTTCTCAAAGCTATTAAGAAATTGATCTAAAATAGTTTGTTCTCCAATGTCAAAGAAGGCGAAGACAAACTTGCTATTGAACCAAAAGAATCAAACACAGTTCCAAAGCCAGTCTTAATAGAAGTAGGAGTAGAATTAGAAGATACAACAATAACAAGAGAGGTAGGAAAATTAGAAACAACTGGAACATAATCAAAAATAGAAATATGTCGGAAGGTGGTAGAAACTTGTGGTTCCTGGGAAACATCTTCCTGAGGGGACTTATGCAAACCATCAAGTTGTTCCTATTCTACACTTGTCTCTATTTCATATCCCTTATCTTTTTCATCTACTGATTTCTCACCCATTTCTACATCCTCAGTATGGGGCTCTTCAACATCTTGCTACTCTACTTCTGCATTTTCAACTTCCACATTATTGATATTCATCTTATCCGAACATGGATCTTCAATATTTGAACTTTCTGCAACTTCTTTTGATTTCCCTCCTTTAGAAACAAACTTAATTTGTGGTTTTGATACCTTGGATGAAGAAGGAACATCACTCTTGTTCTTGGTTATGTTCTCAACCTTCTTCCCTATTTGTTTGTGAGTTTCTATTTCATATCTAGTAAGAAATTATTTCAAACTAATTCCTCTACTCTCTAACCATACATTGGTGTTGGCCAATATGGGCTAAAATCTTTTTCAAAGAGAAGTTTCCTCTTTTATTGACCATTTGATTTCAAGTAATGCTGAGGTTTCAATATTTTTAGTATTGTACTTAGGATCTAAAACATCCCCCTCATCCTCCATGCCTTCAAGAATATCCACCAATCCAAGTTCTTCTATTTGGCTCAAATGCAGTATGCAGTAATCCAACTTACGTATCTCATTTTGAGTCCTCAAGTCGGCCCAAACGTCCTCTACCATAGGAACATGAAATATTGATCTCCTTTTGATTTTATCATGTACTCTGCATAAATCAAAATTATTCCTCTTCTTGAATTGCTTAATGGTAACCAGCTACATTTTAGTTTCAATTGCTTTAGCTTTGGTAGCAAATTGAACTAAATATCTCCCAATTTCCATAGGAAACTTGATTCCAGACTTCTTCAATTCCATTTGCTTATTGTGAACAATAATGAATTGTCTGCACAACTCCATTAGAACTATCTTGTCACTTGGATATCGAGGTAGCATGTATGGATAACCTTGGTAATACCCAGCTCTTAGATATGTAAAAGTAGGAAATTGTAGAAACAAACAACCAAAATAACTCACAATCTCCCAGGCTTCATCAGGCACTCTCTTTTGTTGCAACTCATTGTTCCACAAGCACATGAAGACTGAAAAGAAAGCATTATTCACCCTCTTGAAATGGTGAATGGATCCTTTGAGAGTTATTTGAGGATAATATTGAAAGACTGGCACAACTCTTCGATCTCCCTCTTGAGTTAAACCTGGAAAATTCCTCATTGATGCAGCAACATACACTAGAGAGGAGGTCATATAAAACTTGAAAGTAGTATTAACCTTAAGCAATTGATCATGCAAAGCATTACTTATTTGTTCTCCCCAAAATATCTTTTGTTGCCCCTTAAGAATGACCCTAATTTATAAATACATCCACTCATGGAATGTAGAAGAAGAAGAAAGACCTCTAACTTTTCTTAACAAAGTAATTAAATCACTAACTTCCTCTACAAAGTCACTCCTTAGAAGTACTCTGGACCATCTGGATCGGTTATTTCGAGGACCTTTCTGTGAGGACCGCCCTTTTTACTACTGTTGTTATGACTATTTACAGTACTGTTATTGTTACTTTCATATTTGTGGGATAGCAGTTCCCGGAATTTGTCAGACTATTAAACTTTATGATGTTTTCGAAAAAACTAATTGGGTGATGTTTGGATAAGTTTACTTTTCAGAAAAATGAATTAGGTGATGATGGAAAATTGTAATATGATTTTAATTATGTTAAATTGTACTATGGCATGAGAATGCATGTTTTATTTAAGTTGCTTCGGCTATGGTGAATTTATGTGATTACTGATCTTGTAATTGAGTGTGCAGGGATTACTAATCGAACCACAGATTTCGGAGATCATTCCACACCTTGTTATTTGTTATTCCCTGTTAAGTCGATCTGGTTCCACGAGGAACCAAGATCTCTTTGTGTTTGATGTCATGATGTAATGTGGTCTTTCGTATGGTCGAGTGGGTTAGGTTACCCTCATGTAACATTATTTTTATAATTTGTGTTGTAAAGAGATTGAATTTGAAATTCCTTATTTTATTTAAATTATGAGGCCCTTTTCTTGTGCTTTACCTTGACCAGGGGTGTCTTGTATGGGTTAAAGTTGACCCTGGGTTATACCCCATGGGTCCAGGGGCCCATTTGGCATGGGTAACCCTTGAGTAACCTCCATCTAGTCAACTTAACCTCCCCCTGAAGTTAAGTGGCGAAAATTGGAGGTAGGAGGGGACATGATGGGTTGTACCAACACTCAACCCATCCCCTCTACATTCCCCTAGATAAGAGATGCCATCCATTAGTGAAGGTCACCTCTTCTTTAGTGAGATTCCCCCATGTACTATGGGGACACCCATGTGAAGAAAGGAGAAAGAGGCATGGGTCACCTGTCTTGTTCCCATTTAACTCTTTTTTTTATTTCTCCCATGAGAAAGTGGAGTCACATGAGAGGAATAAGGAGTACCCTTGGGAATGGAGAGTGACATAAGCCACCAGGACAGAATAGTGGTTTTGGGGAAGGGTGAGGAGGTGACAAGTGTCACTTCCCCATTTCTCAAAATTAAAAGAAAGAGAATTTGGGTTATTTATTTTCAAATTTTGGGGATGAGAGGGAGTTAGTTGAATTTTGGGGGAAAAACTTTCATTTTTGCCTTACCAAAAATAGAGAAGTTAGTTTGCAAGATAGAGAAGGGAGAGGGAGTTGGTGGCTAAGGTTGGAAGTGAACTCTGTGGACTCTGTAACAGCTTCATTCCAGGAGGGCTTGCAAGGTTGGTCTGAATTTTACCTTTGTTTTTTGTAGAACTGAAATGTGTATGAAATGTGTGTGAAATTTGTGTTTAGATTTGTTTTCTGCGGGGTTCTTGTCGGGTTGTTTGACAGAGCGTCTCCCACTTGGGAGAAATGCTCATCAAGTTTGGGGTAGGGGAGGAGAGATCCTCCTCGGGTGCATACCTGTTTCCATCTTTTGGGATGTTGAAAGCCTTGAGGGCATGTATCTGTGACTGTATTTTTGACTTGAGAGTCATATACAAATTACTTAAAAATTGTGATCACACTTGGTTGAGACCAAGAGAAATTTATATTGGTTCGTTTATCTGTCAGGGTGACACTCTGGAGTCGAGTGTGTCCACTCTCCTACCCCTTATGAAACTCACTGTAGTTGAGTTTCCGTATTGTGTAAAATACCACGGGTGTATGTGTGCTTTGGGATTGTTGTTGTTTCTGTTGTGAAGTGGAGTGTTTGAGTACCCAGGTGTGAGTATGGTCTCCCTAGCTCGGGGGTGACCCACTTGCGGGTCTACGGAAGGGAGGAGAGCTAGATGCGTGGTGTTTTCTTCTTTGTTTGTCTTTGATACGCAGGTTTTCTCTTGGAGCTTCTGGTTGGATATTTATGAAGAAGCAGTCACTCTTCTTTGTCATGAGAATTAGGCCTGGTTCATTTCATAGAGTTGAAGAGAGAACACCTCTCTCGTTATTGTTGTAATTTAATGTTATTCTGGGAGTGAAGAAAATCACCTCCCTGATCTTGTTATTATTGGACCGTTATTTGGTTGTCATTAAGCTATCAGTAGTATGTTGTTTGGGAGAAGGAAATCTGGGAAGCTCGTTGTTGTATCCCTGGTTTAAATTCTGTAAGATGATTGTGCTTAAATTTTCAAGTTGAATTTTGTGAACCTTGTTCAATAGCAATTTATTTGTGTTTCAAGTATTACTGAAAGGAAAAGTTCATTACTAAACTAAGTTGGTCTACGTTTGAAAGTTTGGAATTGCTTAACTAGTTGAAATGTTAGTTTGTTTTTATAGTTCAATGTTAAAATGGAAAAGACAGTTTTAAATGTTTGAGTTATTCTCCATATTTAGTGGATTCTGTTAATTCAGAAGGATTAGAGGAAATCTAGCATGTATATATATTCTGTTTGTAAATTTAAGAATTCTTAAATGTTTATGAAAATGGAAAGGTATACATATAAAAAGTGGATATATAGTTACCATTTCTACCGAATAAGTGAAACTGGGATATATATATATATATATATATATATATATATATATATATATATATATATATATATATATATATATATATATATATATATATATATATATATATATATATGATTGTTATGAAATGATCATTATAACAGGTTGAATTTGAGAAAATGAATAATGTAGTGAAGAGTTATTTTACGGTATTTATAAAGTTGTAAAACTTGTCTTATTGTTAACTTGCATTGGAAAATAAATCTAAATAGATACTTTTATTGTATTCAAAGTGGTCTTGATTGAAAAGAAAAGTTCATTTGTTACTTGTATTAAAGTTGATCTTTGAAATATAATTATAGAAAAAAATAATTGCTTAACTAATCTAATTTACAGTTTTCGTTTGTTACAATGAGAAATAAATAATTAGCAAGATGTAATTACCTTGAATGTTACTATAAAAAGTTTACATCATATTACTCTTTATCCTAGTTGAGAAAATTAGTTATCTGTAGTTGTATTTCAGTATTGGAAGAAGATGTGAATCTGCAATATATATCTATATATATATATATATGAGTATATATTTAGAAGTTAATGAACCAAAATTACAGTTATTTTATAATGTATTTGAAGAAATTTTATTTCTGTCATACTTGTGAAATCAATATATATATATATATATATATATATATATATATATATATATATATATATATATATATATATATATATATATATATATATATTTATATATTGAAATATCTATGGTTAAAGAAAAATTCATATTCTGTTTTATAACAGACTGAAATTGTACTAAAAATATTGAGTAGAACATTTATATATATATATAAATAAAAATGAATACATAATAGAGTTTGCTGTGTAAAACACAGCAGAAGCGAAGCAAGATCCTTTGGGCGGTGGGGATTAAAACCCCACCGCAACTTTGTTTGTTTTAGATATGAGGTGTGGGGAGGGGCGGAGCCCCACCCACACCCCACATCGTGGGATGTGGGTGGGGCTCCACCCCTCCCCACATCCCCTACCTCCGTTATTCCCCACGGAGCCCCCACCCCAAACGCGGCCCCCGCGACATCTCCTCTGTGGCATAAGCCACTCTCTGCGGACCGCGCCCTAACCCTGCCGCGGCTTCAACCCCCGCGGCCAATATACTGTGCTCCCCTTCGTCCTCAGCCCTGCGACCGCCGCCGCTGCGGCCAGCTCCGCCGCCGCCATGTCTTCCACACCTGCATCAATACAAACTTCACTCATAACAAATAATGAATGGTTAGGGTTTAAAACCCTACTTTACGTTGGACGAAAATATTAAAAAAAAATCCACTACCTTGCTAGTGGTATTTATAGTTATGTTTATATCTATAATTAATGAATGTATATCTATATATATATACATATATTTGTATATATATATAGATATCGATTTATATTCAAAATAAATTTATAAATATATATATCTATATATATATACATATATTTGTATATATATATATATATATATATATAATGTTGTGAAAGGGAATTGGAATTAAAAAAAACTATATATTTAGTTATATCGTTCTAGATGTATATATATTACATATATATATATATATATATATATGGTATATATATATGGTATATGTATACATAGAAAAGGTGTCTTGGGCCATTTTAGAAGGCCCTCTCTATCATTTATAACAAGGGGATGTGGAAAATTAATTAAAAATAAAATAACAAATTATATTTTCACAGTTAGTTTTTTTATTAAGAGTTGAACACAACAACCAAAGAAGTGATATTTCCAGGATCAGGGTTTTATAAAGTGGAGAGCCTCCTACATCTATTTACAACGTTATACGTGTCGCAATCAGTGTATTAATAGTCATTAATAGTAATAGTAACAACAGTAATTATAAACAAGAGAAAATAAAATTATAAGGTAAAAGAGAGTAAAGGAATATTCAGTAATACTCTGGAAAGAGTTTCTCAGAAGTTTCAACTATCAACGTAATATCAATCACCCAGAAAATGAAGAGGAAAATTACACATCACCTTACTTAAAAGAACACTGGAAATAAACTTAAGAAGCCACCACAGACATTCCATGTGGCCATTTTAATCTCAACTGTAGTAAACGACCCCATAAGTAAACCTGTAAGAGAGTCCGAAGAAGAAAAACTAATATTGGAAAACACAGAGGAGAAAATACGCGACATTTCTCACATGGGATAAGAGAACCTATTTGACGGACCCTTCTGCCAAATCTGCTTAGGAACAAGTTGACTAAGTATATACGAAGAGGAGGAACCTAGATCGGGGAAGATTAGGAGACCGAGTCCAGCGAAATAGTAAACTAGCCTTTGTGACCTAGATCATCCTGAAATTAGGTTTAATATCAACAATAGCTGCAGTGATAACCCTGATTGACGTAAATCATGAAGAAAGGACAGGATGCACATAAAGAAAGTATAGAAAACGAAAGAGAGAGAGAGACCGAAATATAAACACACTAAATTAACAGAGAAATAGTTAAGGTAAGGGCGATAAAGATACAATCAAAATTAAGAACTTGTGAAAAGGGAAGAGAGAGCAACCAAACCGCCTTGTTGAAAATGCTAAGTCATAGGAGGAGAATGTTTCAGGAAACAAGAGAGGAGACAGACAACCGTGCCTGGCTGAAAAATGACTAAATAGGGAGATCACTAGCCGGTTTAGTCGGAACAAGGCGTCGTGGGAAGTTGTTAATCTATCAGCGAACCACGTGCGTAAATGAGTGTAGCGTAATTCCCACTAACGCCGTAAGGCATTCTGCTACCGAAAATTACCGAGGTTTAGATGTAGGAACTTTGGTAATCTCACTCTTGCAATGACGTTAGCGGCGTCGTATAGAACCTCTTGTTGATCTATATGCGTCTGGTTGCACGCAATTGTACTTATATCCCGCCGAAAATTGTAGTGGTTCGCCATGAGTGAACACCGTCGAGCATGCGTACACATGCGAAGGGGGTTTTTAGGACAGTGTGAGAAAAGTTTTTCATATCTCGTGTCATAACCACATAACAGATGTGGCTATGACATGTGCGATGTGTGTTGTGACCACATGGAAAATGTGGGCATGACACTTTCAACCACTTGTTATTTATATTCCTCTTGGAAGATTCAACATCATTATCAAATCTTTTTTACCTTTGGCAAAGTTAATTTCTCCAACATTCTCAATTGGTGGGCACATGAATACCTTGTCTAAGAACTCTGCATCTAATCTCATGATATTGTTTCTATTGGAATCAACCACAGTTCTAGTGTCTTTGTCATAATGGCTTGCCACTTGAAGGACAAACTTAGGATTATGGGCTGCAACTAGGAATCAAGCCACCAAGTGTATGTTACTATCAATGATTCTTTGCATATAAGGTGGAGGATTTGGTTGCTTGGTTCTTTCCACAAACTCAGCCATATCAACATGGCCTATTTCAGTGTCTTTGATCTCATCAATGTTTGATTGCACCGAAGTAATAGGGAAAACCCCTTTGTACTTATACTTCATTGTTTTAGCCTTAGATGGAGACGACACAGACATTGGCTTTGAATAAATAACTGGATGTGGTGTTGATCACAGCTGCTACTTGAAGAAACTACAAAAAATAATGATCTCGTAGTTAGGGGAAAAATTGGTATTTTAGGGAAACTATGTAATGATGATCATGTTCATAGGGATGAGCTTAAAATGGCTAGAGAGTGAACAAGTTGAAAAATTGGGCGAAAGCGGCCAAAGGTATTATTTTTTCAAAAATTCCCAATGTTAGAAAAATTTGAGGGAGTCATGGACAAGCGGTCAAAATGACTGCTCCTGCATGTGGGTAATTTTAATTTCAATGTAAGGGTGGCGAAAAAGTCTACCTCTGCATGGAGGTAGGTAAAATTATGCAAAAGATGAAGAGGCGGTGGTTTTAACTGCTTTTGCATTTTGGTTGAAACTGAGAAATTTCATGTATGAGCGGCCATTTTAACCGCTCCTACATGTAGGTAGATTTACAACTCTTTTTCAAGTGCATGGATGGGTAAAATGACCACTTGTGCATGTATGTTAATTTGTCTCATATTATGCATAGTTGGGGTTTTTGACCGACTATACATATGGGAAGGAATCTTTTGTGACCGAGCGGGTAAAAACCCAAACCTCGCACAAGGTTTTTAGGTAAGTCAGAAGGTTATGCTTGGGCAAAAGTGAATATGCTCGGGTGGCAAAATTAGCTGCCCTCACATATCAGTATGGAAAAAAAGTCTAAGTCTTGACACATGATTTTACAAAATAAAAACAAAAACCCTAGGTGCGAGGTCGGCCAAGGAATTTTTATCACACACGACTAAAAATGAAACAAGAAAACCCTATTTGAGAGCATATTGACAAAAGATAAAACAAAACAAGTAAAAATAAGAGCAAAAACAATGAAACATACGCAAGACCATTTCAAACCAGGGTTTGATACATTTACAGTTCAAAACAACACAAACATTGATAACCAAAGCTTATAATGACAAGACAAAAAAGAAAATAACAATAAAAATGAAACCCTACCTAGAAAAACAATGGTGACAGTGGCGGAAGATGGAAACCCTAGGTGAGATCCGTCTAGGAAACAATCAACTGGCGCTCAAAACAAAGTTGCAGGGGTTGCAAGATAAAAGGAAATGATTTCAAAGAGTTTTTAAAACTATAAAAAGCCTAAAAAGATCACGGAAATAAAAAATTGGAAGTATATTAATTACACACAAGTTGAAAAAAAAATATGCTCAGCTGGGTCTTTTGACCGCCAAAGCATGAGGAAAAGGAAGCAAGTGCATAGGCAGTATTTTCAGCCACTCGTGCATGATTTAAAAACAAGTCACATGCAATGTTGGTGTTTTCAGCCGCTCATGCAAGTGAAGGAAACAAAATATATCCAGGCAGTCAAAAAGACCACCCAAGCATATGGGAAAAACAAGTCACATGCAATGTCGAGGTTTTTGGCCAACTTTGCATGATAACTATTAAAAACTTTCTAACACCCTAAAAGGTCAAAATTGATAATTTGACAAGCTTGTAACCTAGTCGAATTTCACAAACTTCAAGGAACCAACCTAGGGGAACATTACAAGACATTTTTAGGTGTCAGAGCACTATGCATGAAGTTGAAGAGATTTGCCTTGAAATGCGTACTTAGAGTGTAGGCTACGAAACAGACAAGTTTTGCAGGGGTCATCTTATAAAAAGAGCGTAGCTAATTTTGAGGACAACAATACTATTTTGCTAAAGCTAGATACCAAGCCATTCAGGCAAAAACAAAGGTTTGTGAATGCATTGTTGGAACCCCTTATCTTTGAAGAAGTAAAAAAGTTACTCAATGCAAGGATCATATTCCCTGTTAGGCACTCAACATGGGTAGCCAATCTAGTTCTAGTTAGGAATTAGAATGGAGACATACGTCTATGTGCAGAATTCAAAAATCTAAATAGAGCATCAGAAAAGGACAATTACCCTTTACCCTCACTAGATGAAGTTCTACAGATAGTAATTGGAGCTCAAATGATGTCCTTCCTAGATGGGTTCTCAGGATAGAACCAGGTGATGGTAGACAAGATAGACAAATTAAAGACAACATTCACCACCAAGTGGGGGATATTTTCTTACAGGCGTATGACATTTGGCTTGATTAATGTTGGAGCCACATTCCAATGTGCAATGGACATAGCATTCAAAGGCCTAGTTGGCTAGTACATAGTCATATACATGGATGACCTGACAGTTTTCGCAAAGAAGAGAGGAGAGCATATTGAGGACCTCATAAAGGTACTTAAAAAGTGCGAGTAGTATGGTGTCTCATTAAACCCAAAGAAGTGCATATTTGGAGTGACCACCGGGAAATTTCTTGGTCACGTCATATCAAAAAATGGGATCACCATTGACCCTACCAGGGTTGATTCTATAATGAAATTACAACTTCCAGGGATTAAAAAGGAGTTAAAATATTATTTTGGTAAGATTAATTTTGTGAGGAAGTTCATCACAGGATTTGCAGAAATTTGAAAGGAAGCTAGGTGTGCAAAAATCACTTCCTACACTAATCTAATGAGGAGAGATGTATGCAAATTCAATTTAATTCTTACAACTACAGCAACATAGAACATCTAACAGAGATATTGCAGCAATACACATACACATAGAAAGTAGACAGAAGAGAGAGAGAGAGAGACAAGATATACGTGGGGAAAACCCTTACGGGTGAAAAACCCCACACTCCAAAACATAGCTCAAATGTATTACAGTAAACAAGAACATATTACAATACAATTTCAGAGCTAATGCTCTTTCAGGAGTCTTCGAATGTCAAATCTAGAGATATTTTGGTAGCATAACAATACTTGTACCAAAGTTATCTATCTCCCATCCAAGCACTTGTTTATATAGAGTTTACAAGGCAAATATGGAACCTTCTAGAGATGGGCATCCATCTTGGACTCATGCCCCAAAACCCATGCCTAAGGACACTTGTCCAACATCCCATCCTGAAGTAGGTGCCTGGTCCCAAGATAGGTTACGACAGATGCTCTTACACACCTTACAACTATCATAGAATCTGTCATACACTGACTAACAATATCATATTCCTCTTACATGTCATAACCGCCCTTGACAGCCCAAAGATGCCTTTCTCTCGTGCAAGGATACTACCCCTGGACCCCGCATGCCCCTTGACCCTGTCTTGGGGGCACTGCCCCCAAAACCCCGTTAATTATTTAAGGGGGAAACCACGGCTGCCAAAGTCACCAAAATTTACCCTGCTGCATATACACAAGGTGCTGACTATGCCAACTCAACATGGGATAAATAAATACAACATTAGGAATTTGCAAAGGTTGAGACACCTTAATTCCTAGCAAAATTATCAGGCCACTCAACACCATGCTTAAGAAGGATGCCAAAATTGAATGGACACCTGAGGCAAAGGCTACATTCAAGGATATCAAGAAGGCCATAGCAGATGCACCTATCTTGATCAACCCAGATTACACTAGTGATTTTTACATCTATTCGTTTGCTTCAGAGCATACATGTGCATCAGTCCTAATGTAGAAGAGTGAAGAAAAGGAAGAGAAGCCAATCACTTTTATGAGTTCTCCATTTAGAGATGCAGAGCTTAGGTACATGGACATTGAAAGGTAATCCCTTGCTTTGGTTAGAGCAGTGAAAAAGTTCAGACACTATATCCTGAGGAGCAAGATAATTGTTGTGGTACCTAATGCAACTGATAAAATGTTCCTAATGCAGAGTGAACCTAGAGAGAAGAGGGCGAAGTGGATAACAGTGCTTCAAGAGTATGACATGGACATAACCCCCACAAAGCTGGTTAGAGGACAAGCCCTTAGCTAGATGATTTGTGAAATTGATTCAAACCTGATAAGCCAACAATATATAGTAAATACAAAAGAAAATGATGATTGGTATTTAAACATCAAACACATCCAGATCTCTGGGAGATGTCCTCCTAAAATACAAGCATCCCAAAGGAGAGCCTTGAGGATTAAATCCAAGAAGTATATGATAAAAGGCAGAATCCTTTTCAGGAGAAATTATGAAGGAACATACCTTAGGTGTCTGGATAAACTAGAAGTTGATAAAGTTCTCATAGAGTTACATGACAAATTTGGAACAACACATGGATCTCACCTAGTGGACCGAAGCCATCAATAGCAAGACCTATACTGCAGATGATGTGATCAGGTTCCTAGAGAGTAACATTGTCACCAGGTATGGAGTTCCTTATGCCCTTGTGTGTGATAATGGACTAGCTTTTGCATCTTTAAAATTATCTAGTTGGGATTTTGATTATGGGGTGATCTTAAAGTTCTCTTCAAACTATTATCCCCAAGGTAACGGTTGAGCAGAGTCAACCAATAAGAACTTACTGAACATCATAAATAAATTGATTGAAAAGAATCATAGAGAATGGAATATCCTAATTAAATATGCCTTGTGGGTAGATCAAACTAGAATGAAGATTGCTTTGGGTAATTCCCATTACCAATTAGTCTATGGGGTGGATCATATCCTCCCTGTCAACCTCAAAATCCCTACCCTGCAGTTTGCACAAGAATACTTAGGGATCGACAATAAACAAGCGGTTAAGTTGTTATAGCTTATGCATTTAGAAGAAAAGTGAGATAGGGCAATTGAGCAATTTGCAAAACATCGGGCTACTATCAAGTGATGGTTTGACAAAAGAACCAAAGTAAAAGCCTTCAGAATATCAAACTTAGTCCTATCATGGGACAAAGCACATGAAAGGAAAGGTGACCATGGAAAATTCTACAAACTTTGGATAGGCCCCTTTCAAATCTTAGGAAACCTAGGTGATAGCACCTATAAGCTTAAAACTTTAACAGGTGAGGATGTCCCATTGCCAATCAATGGACAATTCCTCAAACATTATTTCTAGGCTTAGATAGGTCATGTCAGGACAATTGTAGATCATATGTACATTTCTATATAGTTGTTTGTATAGTCTATTTTTGTGTGTTTGCTTTGCTTCTCTTGTTGGTGAGTCTTTATTTTGGTTGGGCAAAATGATGCACCTTTTCACCTAAGAAATCACTAAAATTGTTGGAATTCAAGAAATGGATAGAAGTTATTACATAGGTTGTAACTCATATTAGTGTAAGTATTTTGATCAAGTCCATGATATCCTGTTCATCAGTGATAACTTTCATTGCTCAAAGATGTCCTCACTGAATATACCTAATAGCCTTGGGTTTGTTGAGCATGTTAATGTAGTGTTCAGTGAAAAATCTAAAGGTTTTCCCTTGCTACCATTATAGATCTCAACCTAAAACAGCAAGTGCTCACACCTTGTAAAAATGTGCTTACATGATCGTATCTTAAAAAAAATAAAACATATTGAATATCTAAAAGGATAATTAGGCCATCCAAGTAACTCTACCAGCGCTATGGACACCTGCTGGCAGTGGGGCTCTACTTGGAAGAATTGTAATAATAACCTTACCGGGGCTATGGACACCTGTTGGCAACAAGGCTCTATCCAGGTTGGCTATGAGGGATAAATCAAACTATGTAGCTTAACACTTGTCATTAGCATTTTCAACTTATCTACAAGATGAAGGATATTAACCACATGCACACATTTGACTCCTTCTTGCATATTGTTATATTGATGAATATGATATCATTCAGAAAGATTAAGATACTTACATTTGATATGAGTAAGACCATTATGTTTCAACTTGTCCTCATCTCTTGAATTGTTTAAATTTTGGTTGTTTTCTTTGCTGGGAAGTTGTTGTGTGGTTACACAACATGCACCATTTTACCTTAGCAAAACAAGGACCCACTTTTTGCTTACTTGTCTATTCTCACTTTGGGTGATATGGTAAAATTAGCCTCGGATGCATATCAGGATGTGATCCTCTACATATTGAGACCTCAGGATCCTGGTCAAAATCCGAAGTTAAAATATGCTATCATAAACCTTGCCATGAGAAAGAGCATAAAATTTTAAGCAAGTTTTCTTTTTGAAGCACCTTGAAATTTGCTGAAACAACGAAGATATAACTAGTCAAAGTATGGTCAACTAGTCTTTAGGATCTTCACATTTGTATATCATCTGGATATTATCTTAATATCCAGATGCTCAATAATGTCCAAACATCAAACTTATGAAACTTAGCAGTTTAAACATCAAAGCACTAGGATATTAGTTAATATCCTAACCTTTGATAGTATCTGGACGCCAAATTTGACTCATCAGGTCCTTTGAATGTCACAGCAAATGGATATTACTTAATATCTCAACCTTTCTTAGTATCCTGATCCTGATGATGTCACGTCATCTTGGCCCAAAGAAAAATGATGAATCTACTTACGTCATCCAGATTTTACCTAATATCCAGATCTTAACTTAGTATCCAGACACGCTTAACATCCACCTCCTGATGACATCATATTACCCCGATTTAACAAAGGAATCATATCCTACTTTCATCAGCAGGATATTTGACATATATGGATGTTTCATATTCTAATATCCCGAACCGTCAAAATGCCCATGCCTCACGTAACCAATGGTGTAAAACTACATGTCCACCCACGCATCCTGACTCATGTGATGTCATCCAGATATGTCCTTCGAATCTCCCCTAGAATATTCCTTAACCGGATATCCCCATACCCACACTTTTTGCCTTTAATGTGATAAAGCATTCATTGACGTTTAAATTCAAAAGCGTGCCAACGGACACCTATAGAAATCTTGTTCCATCTTACTAAAAGAGGGTGTCAAATCATATTTCTACCATTAATGTGCCCTAAAATCACAAATTGCCTAAGTTAAAAGGGCATTTTCACTATCATAATTGATATCATTGCGTTAGAAAACCCTTATTCCATTGTTTAGAGCTTACGGAGAATCAAAGCTAAGACAGAGAACATAATCATAGGAGAACACTTCACTCAGAAGGGTAATTCAACTATTGTTACATCAATCATAGGCTAAGAAAGCATACCAAGTATGTATAAATCTTGTCCCTTTGATCATTTTATGAATCATGCCCTATTCAAGTTGAGAAATAGTAAAAGGGAATATATCAACAGTAATCATGCAATGCTTAATTTCAGTCTTGATATTCAGATAGAGATGTTATTATGCTAACCATGGACTAGGATATGCTATTGTTTATGACTGGTACGTTTGAATCATAGGACAAAATGTATCAACCATAGATTGAAAAATGAGATGCCAAGTTTAAAGCCCCAATGTTCCCTAGAATGTGCAGTGTGTATTGTAAGTTGGGAAATCAGGAGGATACTCATGCCAATGGTACAGACCTGGAAGAATTTAGAACTAGAATTGAGGCTGGAGAAGATAACGCAACCTTACAAAATATAGTAGCATCTGACTTGTTCCATACAACTGGATTTCCATATTCCATTGAAGCTTTTGATCTCATGGTAGAATTTGCACAAAACTACAACATTAACACTAGAAGGGTGGAGAAATAGGAAAGGCTCTATGTTGATATCTCAGTGGATGGCATTGCAGGAATTCTCCATCTGCCAGTAACACAGAACATGTATGTGTCTAATTTAGATGCCTTGGCCAAGGAATTTGAGGCCAATGATAAGAATTGAAGAAAGGTCAACTATCAAGCATGGAGAAGCCTAGATAATATAGCTAGGGTAGTAGCTAAAATTGTAGTGCATTTGTAAAAGTTTGATTTTAATGAGGAAGTCCAATATATAATGTGTATGCTCAATCGGATGAATGGCTTGATCAATTGCAAAACACTCGAACCATGGATGTTTGGGCTGATAAGGATGCTAGTGGAATACAAGATAGAGAATGCAAACATCCAGTGGGACAAGATTGTTAGCGACACCATACATGATCAAATGATCAAATGGAAGGAAAATAAGATCTCTATTTTCAGAATGACTTCATATCTTGTGTATGTTTGTGCAGCAAAAGGCACATTTGATGGATTGCAGACTGTAAGAAAGTTGTGAAAGTTGCCTAATGAGAAGACTCCTTGGGAGTATTATTTCTAGATGGAAAGGAGATTATCCATACAGAATTACAAACTTGTAAATGATGCTTTCATAATGTATATAGTTAGACTGATGGATGGAGATAGAACTAAGAGATTTTCAGTTGGCGCCATAGAAGCAATCAAGCAATATGGCTCATGGTTCATCCAAGCCAAGACTTATTCATATATTAGGATGGATGGTTTCAGTGGAAAACCTTATATGCTGCCAAGATATCCTTCGGATAAAGTGTTGTTACTAGAGATGATGAGGCAACAGTTGCCTATATTTGAATTTTCTAAAGTCAAAGAAGGGAGCCCTTATAGAAAATTTCCCATTGATATCAACTGGTTCCTTGTTGGATCCATGGAGAACACAAAGAAGGTAGAGACAGATTTAAAAAGCTTGAATTTAAAGTTGTTTCCTCTTGCCGGAGATTATGATCCATATCATAGGATAGAGAAAAGGTTCAACAAGAAGTATAAGCACATTGTCCACCTTGAGTACTAATGGGTAGATTATGATGATGATCATGAGGTACAAAGAAGAGAGTACCAAAGATTAACTCTAGATCAGATGAGGACCATAGGAAAACCTGAGCTGCCTCCGCAAATAAAAAAGGATGATGATGACATCATGGATCCTGAATATGAAGATAAAAAGGTATATAATGATACAATATCATCTCTAGACTTGAAACAAAAGGAGGAAACATCCATTGATGTCCTCACAACCAAGGTCATGGTGAGGACAAAGACTTGGGTTGATAAGAAAATCAATGAATTAAAAAGGAAAGGTATAGTAATTACCTCTGAGAAGAAGAAGATGAAAGGAAGAGAAGAATCGAGATTTGATGATTTTCTGATAAGGAAGAGACAAGTCCATGAAGCAAAGGCAATAGAGCCTAGTTCATCTAGAGCTATAGAGCATCATTCTACTAAAGGAATTTCATTAGCATATGCACCACCCTCACCTCCTAAGAACATCCCACTAAAAGCTATAGCTATATCTGTACCTAAAATAGTTACAACACAAGGGGAGAATTTGAAAGGTGTAGAACAAAGTCCAGTGAGGACTATTGTTGATGAGGAGGACACTGAAGAAGAAGGAGAGGGGATGCATATTAAAACATTGAAGAGAAAGAGGGATGATTTATTACAAGGTGTAAAGGTCCCCAGGCATTCCAGATATCAAAATCCACACATGAGAGGTGCCCTTTCACCAAAAAAGGTAGCAGCATCCGGACTAGCTGACCCAACTAAAAGTGTAGTTAAGGGGTTACAACATGAGGTGTCTGTGGAGACTATAATAAAAGTAAAGACCAAAATGGTAGAAGAGTTGAAGAATAAAGCTCAAAGAGAGCAGGAAACTAGAGCTCTTCCACTAAGTGTCACAATTGATCTAACTGAAGAGGATGAGTTGGTCAAAGATATCACCAATCACCCCATTGAAATCCTGCTACAACATACACAAACAAAAGATAAAAGTGATATAGCAGGGGAACCACATGATGAAAGAAAAGAAAGGGAAGACACTCTGAAAGCAGAGATACATATGGGATCCCTTGACACATTGATTGAGAATGTGACTAATCTAGCTATGGTGGACCCGACATATTTTCCTAAAGAAGGGGATAAAGAAGAAGAGGTCATCCAAACTAGCTAATCTCAAGAAGAAAGTGTTCCCATGGAAATAGAAATTAAAAGTGATAATGTGTAGGAACAAATGGCATGCAATAGGATATCCTAGTGGATAATCCTGAACAAGAGAAGGTAGTTGAACCACCTACAACTATAGGAAGAAAGGATGATGTGCATAAAGGAGATAGCCATCAGGATGGTCCAGAGGATAAAGGCCAAGAACCTAAAACTGATGAGGCTCTAAAGGAACATAATGGTTCAGCACTAGATAATCAACCTTCTCCAGAACAAAGGCAAGAGGAACAACTGCATGAGGAGAAAAATTTGGATGATAGGGACAAACATGAAGAAAATGTGGTAGATCCAGGTGATCAAGAGAAAGAGCAAAATAAAAGAACTCCAAATGCTCAAACTAAGCAACCAGATCAGGATAAAGGATCACAATCTGATTCTTTGGCTTTGATTTCCTCAGAGGTATGCCAAGAAGAAGTACAACAGGTACCCTTTTACTTCAAGTCTTTGTTTACTATTGATTCTACTAAAGCAAAATAGAGAGCTAGGACAATCTCCAGTATTAAAAGAGATTCAAAGATTCGGAAGAGGACAACTAAAATTGTTGTGCCTCTAGTTGATAAGGCCAAAAGAGAAATCAGGATAGAGGAATTCCAGGTGACCTAGGTTGACTTGGGTCATGCTACCACAGAATAGGAAATACAAGAACACCTAGAGAGCACTGAGGCAATAGTGGCCAAATTGAAAAAGTTGAGGGCCAGAAAGAAAGAACTAAAAGAGTAGAATATGCAATTGCAGTAGTTTACACAAGGGATGGTGAAGCCAGACACCTTCGCATCCACCTAACGAGCTACTGAGAAGCTGGTTGCATTAACTTTAATAAGTGAATTAGAGATAACTAGTCTGGATATCAAGATGCATCAGGCTCACATAATGGATAAATGGTTCTCTAAATTCATGACCTCTGGAGAATAGTTAATAGGGATATCCTGATATCCAATTGGGACACATTGTCTAAGCTAAAGGAAAAAATTGATTCTTTGAAGAGTGAATTCACTCAGTGGATACAAAAGTGTAACGATGAAATGGCGATACTCAAAAGAGACAAGGCCATGCCAGATAATGAACTATTAAAAAATAAGGTTGTTACTAATGTGACTCTGCCACTCATGGGGACCTGGATGATAGAGATGGATTATGAACTTAATGTATTAAATGTTAACATGAATAAAGTAAATGATATTCAGACTAAGGTCCATGATTTGTTAGTTGAAGAGTTAAGAGTAATGGAAGAATTACTAGATGATGCTATAACAGAGGAAGCAGTGTTGTAACTAGATGAAGCCATCTAGATATTTAAAGACAAGTTTAAAGAAGTGGCCGAAGATCCTAGGGAGCTCTTCACTATAGATGTTATGGATGAAATGGCTAAACTCAATGCGAAAGTGAAGACATACAATAAGGAAGCGGATAGAAGGACATCCATGCTGGGACCCTTGGATGAGCAAATAGAAGCATTGAAATATGTTAAATTGAGAGCTACCACAATAAGCAAATTCCAAGTAGACACTTTTGTGCAAGCATATGATGCTTATAAGAAGATAGATATAGGGATGCAAATACATGAAGAGGACCCATATGCATAAGGAAAGAATTGTATTATGTGTTTTCCAGGGCATTTTAGTTGTATTAACACCTACAGTCTGATTGGATGGAATGGAAGATCATAGAATATTCAAGAAGGACAGCTGTACCACCAGAGGATTGCCAACTGGAAATCTACACCACGTGTCTTGTATGTTGACTTTGTCAAAGGAATATGAACCATTGATGATAATAGATAAATCTTGATAGTAGGATCTTTTGTATCCAATTCTCATTCTTGTCCTATAAAAGGATGTAGAATCATAGTAATATTAATTCAAAAGCTTAAAATTGAGATTGGATTGCTGAAATGTTAGGACCAATCCTCAAAGTCATTTGTAAATATATACTCTTTTGCATACTTAATTAAGATGAAGACCTCTGATTACAACTAATCATAAACTTTGAGTAATATGTGGATGAATTTTGGACATATTACTTTGATTTGTTGCGTCCCTTGGAGCGCATTTCAATTTGTGCATTTGTCTTTATTCATTTCCTTTGAAGTTAGCATCAATCATATCTAGCTGTGGAATGACCTGGTGAAAATATGGTTTGATTTCCTTCTCTTCATGATAGTGTCATAAGTATATGTGGATCAATGGCTAAAGATTCATTCATTTCCATAAATTTAGAAAGCATTAAGTCAAATTTATTTAATTTCATTTAAATCATCATCATAATTGTAAATAATCAGAAAATAATACCCAAATACAAAAAAATATGCTAACATCTCATAGGTAACTGAATATCTTTAGCATATTTGAGCAAATAGCATGTCATTTTGAAGATATGCAAATAAACATAAATAATGCTAAAAATCATGGAAATACATACTTATAGGCACATAATTTGAATAAATTCACAATGCAGAAGTGAAAGCAAGTGGAAATAGTTCATGATAAGAGAATTAAGGATAATTTTAGAAGAATTAAACACAAATCATCATGAATCACATTAATAAGAATGATATGCAGAAGAATTGATCAAACTTATATAAATATCTACATGATCTGGTTAATTATAGTAGGATTAACCTTGTTTGTTGAGAATTCACATAAAGCAGGTGAAAGAGAATATCTGGATACAAATCACTTTGAACCAATACGTAAGGCCCCTGAACGGAAAACAATGCACATTAAACCACTGAGTAAGGTCAGATGATTATGAACTAATCTATGGAGACTTGGGATTATGAATTTTATAAATTCATCATATCTTTCAAGATGATAAAGGTTTGATTTGCATTTCTTTATCAATGTTTTTTTATGACTAACATCATGATCAACAAGACACTATACGCTCAAAATCGTGACCTTAGTTGCCTGGGGTTGTCAAGTCAGATTTTGGCATGCACACGGACCCTTCCCTCCTTGCCACAGGGTGAACCACCACGTCCCTCTCACTCTCATGGAAGTAGCCAATCAAGAGGAGGCGAGACACGAGGGTGGTCTGTCTCATTGGAGAGATGGACTTTGCGGAGAGGTGTTGGCACATCTTGAGGCCTATGTTGTTGTGCGCCTGTGTCGATGTTTTGCTCAAGGATTGTGATTGTAAAGATAATCCTATGACCTAAATGGTCACTAGTCAATCTTCTCCTGCTAGGGTTTTTGATATTCCACCTTTGTGTGGGTAAACTATTATTTTTGTTGATAGCTTGTTGTCTTTCAAAGTATTGGATGAATGCTTGTCGTACTAAGAATTGCTTATGTTCTTCTATTTGTTGGATGACTAGTGGATCTTGCTATGGTTTGGGATGGATTTCCTCTATCTCATCAAGGATTGCCCTCACCCACTCACCTCTTAATCCTGGGCACATTCATGAGCCAAGAAAAGAGATAGGTATATGTGAGCTAACCTTGACTAGACCTAGGGTTTGACTTAGGGTTTGATTGACCTAATGTTTGATTGTGCGTTGACCTTGTTTGACCTTGTGATAGAATCAAGGATTTTGACCAATGTTTGACTATGGTTGACTATGGTTGACCTTGTGATAGAATCAAGGGTTTGCAAATTTTCCAAGTGTCTAATGTTTTGGTTCTTTTTTGGGTTTTATGAATGCAACACTATATGAAATGTAAAACTTATTTTTGTGTTTTTTTTGTGTGTTTGGCAATAAAAGATGCTTTTTAATGTAGAAATCAAAGAATGAATGTAAGCTACAATAAATTTATCTAATGTAATTTAACTATGTTTTTGGGGTTTTTCAAATATTTGGAATGATTTAATCTAAGAAAGGAAATTGCATGTAAATGAGTTAAACTATGAAAACAAATTACTCTAAGAATGCAAGATCTAACTATCCTATCAAGGAAAAACCAATAAGATTACTGATCCCAAGAGGAATTTCTAGTTATCTAATTACTACCAATTAACATAAAGCATAGAGGAACCTAAAATAAAGAAGACTTGTGGGCTTCCACTACCCTCAAATTTCCTTATGTAGCAACCTCATATCCTCTTGTAGCAGCAGGGAATCCTCTTGGTGACAAGATGACAATGCAAGCAAAAGAAGCTTTAGAATCTTTGCAAAGAGAGCTCAATGAGAGCTATTGATGAGAATGATGGCTTGATTTGAGTAGTGTAAGGACATGTGATGAAATTTATGTGAAAGATTGATGAGCAATGAACAAAACAAAAGGCTCCTATGTCTTGTATGAGCATGAGAATGCTGAATGTGGAGAGAAATAACTTGCAAGAGCTGTGTGTAAAATGAGATTGCCTCCCTTTATTCTTGAGGGAGAGGGTATTTATAGGTTAGAAGAAGGGATGAGAGGTGAAGAAGAAGAAGAGTTAACTCAATTTGATTGGAGAGTTAACACAGAGGATTCAAGAGTGATCTGGGCTAAAATTGGAGTGATCTACCTAGCAAAAGCTTATCACTCAAGAAGAAGTGAAGAAGAAAGAGTGCATGGGAATGCATGATAATACATGAGTTGTTAATTGTAGATGAAATGGAGCTAATTATGCATGTGTGGGTGCATGAAATAGTTAACTCTATATTAGGCTCAAAAACCCATGCAAACAAGAAGAAAAATAGGTGAAAATGGAGCTTTTTCGAGTTAGAAACTCAAGTTTTTCCGCAGCTAGAAACGCGATAGGGTCGGCCGAGGGTCACCCCTTTCACTAGTCAAGTCACCCAGGAGGCAACCCTGGGTCACCCAGGGGGAGACCCATGGGCGACCCTAGAGGGAAGGCACATGGGTGGTCATGCATGATGGGAGATGGAAGAGGAGGAGAAAAGAAGTGGTTCTTCCTTTGGAAATAGGTCAATCATGTGCAAGAATCCAAATCTCCACTTGCAAAGAAGGATCTCCCACTGGGAGATCTATAAATAATAGGGTGAGATTTGGATTGGTTGAGTGAAACTAAAAATCAAAAGTGGGAGATGGCAAGGGGGGACCTCTAGAAGGCTCCTATGGGATAGAGAAGATGAAAAACATTGGGGAGAGGTGAAAACTAACCCACAAGACGCATACAAGGCTTTGGAACAAGGTCGCAAGCTCAAAAAATGTAAATCGACAAGTGTTGAAAAGTATCGAAAAGTGTCGACAACAAAGAGAAAGAGAAAATGACAAAGGCGGAAGAACACAAGATGAAAGAAATGACACATCACTAAGAGGATTGTTGTTGAGAGGATGTTATTTCACGCTTACATGTACGTGACAAGGATTATAAATCATGTCTAGGGGTCCTCATGGAGGTTGTGTATTATTTTTGTGCTTACATATTTGCCCCCTCGGAGATGGCCATCTACATGAAGGGTAGGTACCATTCATGAACTAGGCTTTACTTGTCGATTTTCCCACAATTGTACCTAAAATAACTAGTGTTATCCTGGCATCTAAATATATCAAAATGAGTAATGAAACCTAAAATGATGAACTTACAATAGATCATGAGAGTTCGACTAGTTGTTTGCCTTTGTCGGTGAGACCTATAGGAATGAATGCACGTAAAATGATGCATAAGAGATGCATAAAAGCAAAAAATAATCTAAGAATGCACAAAAGAAACTAAGATAAAGGCAAGCAAAGCAAGCAAATTAGTGAAATTCGAGTGAATCGGCGATGGAATTGATCATGTGAACAGTCATTGGGTAGATATCATCGAGTAGAACATGAAGATGGCCACCGCTTCTTCTGTCACTAAGAATCAGGTATGTAAATAGTGAAAAACCCTTATCTAAACCCTAGGTTGAATTTTGTGAAAAATCTCTTAAAATTGTCTATTTTTGATGATTTTTTTCTTTTGCATTGTCTTTGTTTCGTCATTTAGAGTAGGATAGGTCTTTTGTTTACTAAAATTGGCTGAGAGACAAAGATTTTAGAGCATTTTTCATTTGGGAGATCTCCACATAGGGTCACCCCTTTTGCTAGGTAGGTCACCCGTGGGGAGATCTGGCTGACAACAAGGTCGCCCGGGGGGAGATCTTGCTGAATGTGGGTCGCTCGGGGGGAGATCTAGTCTAATAAAAGGGGCAACCCTATTAGATCAATTCTATCTGAAACTTGATGCTTTCTAACATTTACTTCACTCCATTTCAATCTAATTTAACTACTATATTCACCTGTTTATTGTAATTTTGATGGTTTATATGCTTTTTTGTGGGATTTTCTACAAGTTTTACGATTTTTAGGATTTTTACAAGTTGATGAGATCTAATCTAAATTTCTTTTCTAATTTGTAGGACATGCACATTCGATGGAATACTTGTAGAGAGTAGTTGTGGCCTTCAGAGATGTTTGCTTCATTGAGTGATGATGATCGTGTCGTCTTGAGGAGAGCGGGCTTAGCCAGAGTTTGTCATGTGCCAGTTGTTCATCATGTGGCACATATCTATTGTGATAGCCTGACATACTGGGATGCAGATAGGAACACCTTCAGGTTCCCATAGGTTTTAGGAGAGTGGACTATCACTCTTTTCAATGTTTACCGTATTCTTGAAGTTCCTATGAGAGGGCATCCTCTCATCCTACCTACTAGCGAGTCCTTTGAGGACAAGGTTTCTTGGGCACAGTTCATGGGGGTGAGTCACCCGAGGATTAGACAAGAGTCTAGCTTACCTCTGTGCCACAACATCACATTCCTCACTTGAGGAAGTTCCCAAAGAGCTTGATTGCATCAAGGTTGTCTGGAGACAAGGCCTCAACTCTCTTGAGATGGTGTTGGGCACCAATTATATAGGGTCTTGAGAAGGGCAGAGTCTATGCTTGGGGGCCAAACATTTTGGTCATGGTATACAGGGATTTCTATCATACCACACGACGAGGGGCTCTTGCTTTTAGCCATTCTTCTTTGATCATGACTTGGATCTTTGAGCACATTAGGCCTTATCAAAAGCTGGTTCCAATTCCTAATAGGTGACTACCAATTGTAGCTAGATGGGTTTAGGTGGGCCACTTTGATACCTCTCTATGGGCTGCGGCTACTCTTATAGATGAGGACATGACTTTTTATGCTTATGTGGATTTGGAGGGATCATGGTCACATGATGGCAAGATTAGGGAGTAATGCCTTGGGGTATCATAACTTTCAGACCGTAATGGTTTGGTCGTGGCTCATTGTGTTGAGTGCATCTTGCAGCAGTTTTGTGAGGATTTTTCTGAGGAGTTGCCCCCAGTGCCTACCTACTATAGATCTATCCAGGAGATGGGCAAGGTTAGTTGGAGGATGGTTACTTGGGCTCCCTTGACTCTCAGAGTCTCCATTACCAGAATTCCTAGGTCTTCAAGAGGACAGAGGAGAGGGAGAGGGACTCCTTCCGATGATGCAGTCAAGGTAGGAGGGTCCGATGAGGGACTGTCCAACCTTGTAGCCTTAAACTACTAACAACATGATCAATCAGAGATGCAACGGAAGTATATAGCTAACAACAGAAATAAAGAGACATTCATAAGCACATGACACAAGATATATCCTGGGAAAACCCAAAAAGGGAAAAACCTAGCCTTCAAAGCTCATTCTTCTTTATATTATAATCTCAAAACACATTACATATGCCACTCGGGCTTTACAGATGCTAGGCCATAGCCCAGGGTTACAAAAGATTCATACAACACATCATCATGTCCTCTAATTTCTCCTTCTCAATTCCCTGCTCTGCAACTTCGTCTGCTCTCTGCTCTACTCGTTGCTTCAATTTTGCTTCTTCTTTAGATCAAAACACTCATCCTCTTGCTTTATATCTTTACATACTTGATCATTATTCCTTCACTACCTTGAAACAATCATTTATCCTTCATTTATATCCTCTGCAAGCCTTCATAATATTATCAAGTCGGCCTAATTGCAACGACTAGTATGAAACATGTAGACATGAGTAGGTCAGACATAAACATAAGGTATTGCTCCGCTGATGCATAGAACTTCATACAGACCTCCATGAAGGCTGGCCAAGTCCTAAACTTCTTTGAATGATGTTCCTTTTAGCTCCACAAGTCAAAGAATTGCTGAGTCACAAACCAATTAGACTCCACTAAACATTGTCGGCTCCACTATGTGAAAATAGGTAATCTTCTGATAGCGATATCTCTCCAGAAACTAACCTAAATGATCTAAATTTTGGATATGATGTAGATAAGGGAGAGGACCCGATCGTGGGCATAGGACATATGGTGGGTATAGTATGTGACAGCCTGGGGCCCACTTTTGGGCAATAAAACTGCCAGCAAAAATGTCAAATGTCTTTTTTAATATGATAGGACAGGTTCATATAAAAATCACAATATGTCCTATCATAGGTAGACTATTTTTTTACCACCTTCTCAATATTAGGTGAATGCAACTTGACATTTATTTGCCACCATCGCAATAGTAAGTGAATGCAAGTGGATAAACTTATTTCCAAAATATAAATAATCTTTGCCACCTTCCTAATAAAAGGTTATTGCAAATGATTTTTTTAATCCAAAATATATGTCTTATTGCATTAAAAGTGAGTTGGCATGCATTTAATGTGCGTTGACATGTACAGAATCCATTGTCAACTGACCAAGATGTAAATATATTTTAACAAAATACATTAAAACATGTTCCATTTCTCATCTTTTGTTTACATACTACTGGTTCCACCATGTCCATAATCACCAATCTTTTTATGAATTTACCTGCAAAAATGAAAAAAAAAAAACTCTCAAGCTCACTATGCATTTCAATTTTTCAATAAAACACATAATTATTATAGTATTATTTCCAAATAAACATAAAACTAAAATAATAAAAAAAAAATATTAAAATTGGTTGAAAATACAATTTTTTTTAATATCATTTCAAATCACCAACCAGAATTCCTACATACCCATTCCCTATCACTTCTACCATTAATTCCTTGAATGCCAGATCAAATTCCCTCCCTAAATTCAAAATTCAAATTCTATCAACCTATTTATTTATACAAGCAATGCTCAATTGTGTGATGCAAGCTACCTATTCACAAATTCAAATTTTTGACTTTGTGCTATATATACCTAATCGACAATGAGCTCCTCCAAAGCGATGCACTCTCCTCCTTCAGCTTCTACGGTAAGTCTCAAACCTACCTTCAGTATTTCTTATGCATTCATGTATGATTTCATTACTTTCAAATGCCTTTTCCATTTACATTTAAATGAATCAAATTTGTTGTTTCATAGCCCATGTTTATGATGTCACATTCTATACCTCCGAAACAACCCCTACCCAATATCGACCACTCTCCCTTAAAGATAACAAAATTATGTTTATATACCTTCAAATTGCAGTATGGTACAAATATTTCCAACCCTTTCCAATACAGCATTATGACACACACACACACATTGCAAAGATACATAGATACATATGTTTCATATAGCCTTGTTCATTTTCATTAAACTGCAATATATATATATATATATATATATATATATATATATATATATATATATATATATATGATGCCTAATACTGAAACTGCATACTGAAATTTTTATAAATACTATATATTTGACTATATAGATAGATATAGCTGAACTCTAGCCTTATGTGTTGGGTTAGAATATTATTTTTTCATCTAGCCAAAACACTATGCATGTTAGATCGGATGAGCTTGATAGGGAAATCATCAAGGCCTTCATAGCTGAGCCAAATGGATAGATAGATATAGCTGAGTTGTATATATATATATAGTGAAAGGCAGAATGTAAAAGCTCAAAAAATATAGATAGATATAGCTAAGTTAGCTATATAGATAGATAAATAATTTGATATATAGATATAGTCAGATATATAGATAGAGATGAGTTAGATATATAGATATATATAGCTGAGAGGTTTTCATATAGCTGAGTCAGATATATATATGGGGAGGTGCCAGCTCGACTGTCAAGGGACGTGGCCAAAAAAAATTCTGACTCGGACGCTGCTGACGTGGACCCCTCGCTCAACATCTCCCTACCCACCACCGGTCCCTCCTCCTTACATAAGTTTCCTACCTAGATATAGTTTCCTATACATAAGTTTCCTATCTAGATATAGTTTCCTATACTAGGCTGTCACATACTATACCCACCATATGTCATATGTCACATACTAAAGAGGCCAAACCTGGTATAGTATTTACATTCAACTTAATTAGATGTATGCTTTGTTTGTTCTTCAATTAAAGTGACTGTAAATATCGGCCCCTCTCCCTTATAGCCAACTGTGATAGTGGCTGACTCCTACTTATGTTATAACCATTTTTTAAACAACATATATAACTTGATATATATATATATATTGTAGAGATAGATATATACATAAGTTTCCTATACCCTTCTTCATTTACATTCAACTTAATTAGACGTATGCTTTGTTTGTTCTTCAGTTACCTGTAACATATATGGTAACCATTTCTGAAACAACATTATGAAACATTTAGATAACTTGAAACATCAGTATGATAGAAATATTTCAAACCCTTTCCTGTATCATACTGCTCTTTCAAGATATAGATATTTGTATCATACTATTGTTTCAAGTTTATATACATTTGTATCATTATGCTGTTTGAGGAAGGGTTTAACATGATCACCCAAGTGTTTATAAGAGGTAGAATTGGGGATATGATAGCATACCATGCATTGCTTGTTTCATTGCACACATACCATTAATCATTTGCAATCAACTCAATTAGATGCATGGTTAGTTTGTTCTTCAATTACACTCGCTCTTACATGTATGAATTTGTTGTTTCAGTTTGTATCATTCTTTTAATTGTAAGAGTTAGAATTGTATGTTGTTTACTAATTACTAAGTTGGTTCAATCCAGAGGAAGAATAAAGCGACATCAAATACCATGTGACCTGTAATAAAGTGACCTCTAACAAAGCAGAGGCAGACAAATGTGCCTGCACACAAGAGAGGTGTACAACTGCCACATAGCGATAAGGAGGACATAGTGATTCCTATCCAGTAGCCAACTGAACCAATACACCAAGTTAACCTAGCTGTAACAACTAAAAAGGCTGTAGTGTGGTAGGAATGGACAATGGATGACATGGAACATGCCCTTGAAGATGTCAAAAACAATGGCATGTCAACAAGAGGGGAAGCCAAGAAGTGGGGTGTTCCAACTACAACATTATCAAATTGGGTGGGTGGTGTCACCACTACAAAAAGGGAAGGGCCCCCAATAGTCCTAAATGATGAGGAAGAGGAATTGGTTCTCCAATGGTGCAAGGAGATGGTTGCAGTTGGCCATGGTTTGGAGATTGTCAATATCAAAGCAGAAGTGGCCCAAATATGCCAAAGGAGGCCTAATCCCTTCAAAGATGAGATTTTAGGCAAGTCTTGGTGGATGAGGTTCAAAAGAAGGCATCCCGATCTATGTTTGAGAATAGCCCAAGGGCAAGACAGAGAATGTTGTATGAATCTTAGGCCTACAGTTGTAACAGCATTCTATGAAACATTGCAGAAGACATACGTAGCCAAGAATTATGGACCCCAAAGGATTTGGAACTACGACAAGATAGGACTACAAGATGGGCAAAACGGTAATATGAAGGTGCTTTCCAAAAAGGGCAGCAAAAGTGTTGCATATATTATCCCTAAGAGCCAGGAGTGGATCACAATTTTGGCATGTGTAAAGGTTGTAGGTCAGAAAATTCCAGGCTTCTACTTGTTCAAAAGCAAATATCACGTGCACAACTACATAGCCAACTGTGAGCTAGGAGCATTAATGGATGTTTAACCTCATGCATGGATGACCAAAGAGTTTTTTGTGAAATGGATGATATTTTTTCTATGCAAGTACTTGGGGGTTGCTCTCCCAGCCATAGACACCTCATCATATTTGATGGCCATGGCAACCATGTAGCCTTTTCTACCATTTTTGAAGCAAGGGAACTTGGTATTGACTTGCTCACCCTACAAGCCCACACATCACACAGACTGTAGCCTCTTGATGTGAGTGTTTTCTCCTCTTTCAAATCTCATTTCACAAAGGAAAGAATAGAATGGAGTAGTAGACATCCAAATTTGGAGATAAGAAGGGCATAATTGGCTACACTTGGTAGCCTAGCTTTTCAAAAGGCATTGACAGTTTCAAACATAACAATTGGGTTTAAGAGGACAAGCATTTGGCCTCTTGATCCAAATGCATTGGACAACAACATAAGGATTAGAGAGAATTTTCAGTTTGCTGCCCCCGAGGAAGCATCAGTTGTTGAAAATATTCTAAGCTTATCCAGCAATGGTTTGCTAGTGAATGAGGGTGATTGTACATATGGAACAATAGAACTTGGAGACCACCAAAGCCCACTTGAAGCAACTGAATCTGCAAGCCACCAAAGTCCTCCACAAACTTCAAGTTTATCAGAACAACAATCAATACCAACAATAGTTTTGGGAGAGCAAAATAGTATTGGAGACATTTCTCTTACCCTACCAACTCCACCCGAGGTGCCCTCCTCGTTGTTAGAGGGTGTTGCTAATCTTGGTTCTGATCTGCATGTCGACATAGAGAAAAGTCTACAATGCCATCTCCACCGCACAACATGGGTCCAAATACTATAGTTCAATTCTATGTTGATTAGGGAGACAATGAAGTTGATTAGTTAGGAGATGCATTGGATGATATAGCTACTGAGGAATGGGAAACAAATAATGAGGGTTTGATGGAGCCTTTGGGAGGCCAAACAACTTCACACATCTAAAAATTCTTGAAGCTACCAGTTCATGTAGTCAAAGACAAGTCTAAAAAGATAGCTAATCATGGGATTAAACTGCCAAGAGGATCCTAACTCCTGACTGCTGATGACTACATGGCCTTGGTAACTGAGAAAGATGATAGGAAGAAGGAACTCCTAGAACTAAAAAAGATGAAGAAGGAACATAATGAAGAGCGCATGATAGAAAGGATTGCAGCATTGGAGGTCAAGACTCTACTGAGAATTGAAAAGGAAAAGCAATGAGTAGCAGTAGAGGTTGAAAAGGAAAAGCAATGAGCAACAAGAAAGGTTGAAAAAGAGCTGCAAAAGAAGGGGAAGGAGAAAAAAAGAGTAGCAAAGGAAGCTGCAAAAAAGGGAAAAAGAATTGGAGAAGGCACGAAAAGAGGCTACAAGGGAAAGGCGACTCAGGAACCCTCTAAATCCCTTGCCTAGCTATCATAGGATATTCACAGATTTTGTGTCTATTCAATGTCCCCAATATTGTCCATCACCTACCTAAAGTATTAGCCAACCATTTCAGAGTTGGAGTCCTCATTCACAATCCTATCCACCCTCACCTAGCCCAAGCATCACCCAACCATTTCAAAGTTGGAGTCCTCATTCAGAGTCCTATCAACCCTCACCTACCCCAAGCATAACCCAACTAGATCAATCTCGGAGTCCTACTTTGTCACAGGCCACAAACAACTCACAAGATAGCTTGGATTCAGATTTTAGTTTTCCTACCTTTTTCGATTGATTAGAATGTTATGTGTGAATTTTTTTGTCATGAAGGTTGTGAAGGTTTTGTCGTGAAGGTTTTGAACTTTTTTGTTTTGAATGTTTGTAACTTGAAACAACAGTATGATTTGAATACAAACAACATATTCCATCATGTTACAATCATTGACTATTAGAGTTACTGTAATTGAAGAGACAACAAGGCATACATCTAATTAAGTAGAATGTAAATGAAGAAGGCTATAGGAAACTTATGTATTTATCAATCTCTACATATATACTCCTACCATAAGGTTGTTTGAAGTTATATAAACATTTCATAATGTTGTATCAGAAACTATTTGAAATATTTGTACCATAGTGTTGTATGAAGTTATACATAAATTTCAATATGTTGTTTCAAAAATGATTATAACAGAAGTAGAAATCAACCATTATCATAGTTAGCAATAAGGGAGAGGGGGCGATAATTACAATCACTATAATTGAAGAACATAAAAAGAATACATCTAATTAAGTTGAATGTAATATATATATTTGTATCTATCTATCTCTGCAATATATATATGTATATATACGTATCCTTATGTATATACATATGCATATGCATTATGCATTATGTTATACTATCACATCCCTAATGTAACCAAAAAAGCATGGTCCTATGCCCATGATCGGCTCTTCTCCCTTATTAGGTTGTCACATACTATACCCACCATACTATACAACAAATTCATATGTGTAAGAGTGAGACTAATTGAAGAACAAACTAACCATGCATCTAATTGAGTTGATTGCAAATGATCAAGGGTGTGTGTGCAATGAAACAAAAAATATATGGTATATTATCATATCCCCAATTCTAACTCTTACAATTAACAGAATGATACAAAGTGAAACAACAAATTCATACATAGAAATATTAAAAACAATTTGCAGTGTAAAAGTTTGTGCAATGATGAACACACAAATAGAAGTCTTATCTATCTAGGATATACATGATGTCCATGGATCAAAACATCCACGGTAGATCATGCATATCTTGAATAGATAGACATCTTTCACGATCTATCGCTATTTGATGAACAAACAATACTTGCAGGACTGAATTGATGAAGCAGAACCTATGCAAAAGAGAACACCCCCAAATTAATCAATGGCACCTAAAAAAGATACAATAATTAGAGGACTGAATTGATGAAGCATAACTTATAGAAAAGATAACACACTTGAATTAATCAATGGCACTTAAGAAAGCTACAATAGTTGCATGACTGAATTGATGTAGCAAATGATCAAGGGTGTGTATGCAATGAAACCAAAAATGCATGTTATACTATCATATCCCTAATTCTAACTCTTACAAAAAAAAAGAATGATACAAACTGAAACAACAAATTCATACATGTAATTGAGTTGTTTGCAAATAATCAAGGGTGTGTGTGCAATGAAACCAAAAAATGCATGTTATACTATCACATCCCCAATTCTAACTCTTACAAATCAAAGAATGATACAAACTGAAACAGCAAATTCATACATGTAAGATTGCGAGTAAATGAACAAGGCTATATGAAACATCAATTTCTATATCTCTACCATATGTAATTGTAATTCCGCAAGTTGCATATTTATATTGATAGTATTGGAACATTATCATACACTCCATAGTTGAGGGGGCCATGCACCTATATTTTGGTTGAGTATGTATGTATGTATGATTGGTTTCCATACATACATACATACATCATAATAAAATAATGTATGTATGTTACATATGAATGCCATATGTATGGGTACCTGCATGACCTAAAAACACACAAACATATGAACTACCATATGTATGTATGTATGTGTGTATACGATACATACATAATATTATAATGTTTATTATAATATTAATTTGTTAAACATTATATTAATATGTTATTAATAATATAAAAATGTTATGTCAATTAAAGATATTATTACCAAATTGACAATAAAAATCCTTTATATGCATATGAACTATTCACAAGAATTCAACCATTCTGGCTGAGATGATTCTTCTATGGACAGGGTTGAGAGGATGATGGGGGGCGGGAATTATTGAGCGAGGGTTTCACGACAGCGGTGCAAACAGTTAACAAAACTATAGGTGCATGAAACCCTTAACAGTCAAACTGTTGAAACCCTTCAATGGTATGTATATGTATACACACAGTTGGCCAAAGGATAGGTGCATGAAACCCTTAACAGACAATGCAGTATGGAAAAAGTGTTTAATAGCTTTGAATACTACCACTATACATATACAATTTGCAGAGGTACATAAATGAAAAGAAAGGGCTATATTATGGCTGACTGTGTGTATACACAAATACATTTGCATATATATATACATATATATGCATATATATTTGTGTATATACACATATACACACAGTCAGCCATATATATGCATATATATCTATATACTCATATATACACATAGTTGGCCAAAATATAGGTGCAATATTTCTACAAAATAACATTTGTTCACCATTTTTGTGTGTATATAAATGTTTACAAATATATATGTATATATACATATATATCTGTATACATATATATATACACACATAGAAGCGGCCATGTTAAAGCTGCAATAAAGCTTCATTAAACGAGCATATCATTACTTGTACACTGAAGCTATTTACACAAAAAAAGATTGCATGAAAATATGCAAAAATATTGCAATGCGTAGTTTCTACCTATATGAGGTTGGAACACAACCTCACCTACGTAACCAGAAGGTGAATAGTTTCCTTATACCAAATGTGGTGTTGATAAACACCGAAAGTTTGAGAAATGTATCACTAGTATTCTCTCATGGCCTCACCACCGTCGGCATCCATCTGAACTAGAACTAGTCCTCAATCTAACCGCTCCAAATGCAAATGGTTCTCATGAATGGAGTTTTCGTGAAGCTAAAGCATGACTAAGTGAATGGTGTGCATGCTGAGGTGGTAGCCATTAGGACCGTTGGCGGTAGGATGTTGGGTAGTTAATGCACATTAACTGGTAGCATAATGAGCTAGTACTGGCATGGTGCCAACCCACGAAAGGACCCTACACATGTCCAATATCAGTTGATGACACATTTTAGCAATTTTTTGGCAATTTTTGAAAAATGCACCGAAAACATTGATAAACGTTCTTAAAAAATGCTAGGAAAAAAATGGGGGGTGCCAGCTTGACTATCAAGGGATGTGGAAAAAAAAAATCTGACTCAGACGTTGCTAACATAGACCCCTCGCTCAACATTGCCCTACCCACCATCGGTCCCTCTCCCTTAATGATGTCTAGATGCTAAGCCCAACTCCATAACCTCTGATATGCAAATGCGGTGAAATGTGGTAATCTCCAAGGTCGCTCTCCTCAATACTCTACAACTTACTATTAACTATCTCAATTGATTTGAATGCTTCTAGATGCTCATGCATCAAACTCTTGGGGTTATTTGAAAAGTGAGTCTCTTCACTTTGGTATGTATTATGTAAATATCAATATGATCCCTTAGGATAAGTTCGACAGTCTACTTGCAATCCTTTTACTACCTCAATGATTGGTAGTCTAAGAAAGTCTTCTCTACAAGATGCCTCAAGTTCTTCATCTTTTGGTGATCTAGGTTCGGCGGTCTACTTGCAAGCCTTGAACTACCTCAATGATCGATGGTCTGAGAAAGTCTTTTCCACAAGTTGCCTCAAGTTCTTCAACTTATCATGGTCTAGGTTCGGTGGTCCACTTGCAAGCCTTGCACTGCCTCAATGATTGGTGGTCTGATCAAATCTTCTCTACAAGCTGCCTCAAGATCAGTATCTGCTTCAATCAATCAAGAGTTAATCAATACATGCATGCATCCTTCGGAACAATCAAGTTACACCCTTTGATACAATCAATACATTCTTGAATTTTCTCTACAATACTTTCTAATCTCTAGTTCTAGATACATTTCCTTCACACACATCAAAATCTCATCATTTCTTCTCTACATATATATTGTTCCTATACTGTTCTTGTAACACCCAATTTTGTTTTCACCCTAAAAACTAAGTTTAACCAAAGGTAATAATTTTTTTTTGAAAGTTTAAAATAGAAAAATAATTTGTTTATCATTTTAAAACCAAGTAGTTCATCCATCGACTAACAATAATCATGAAATTATAAATTATACAAAGGGATATATCCATCTACAACATTAAACAATATATTGATTAAAGTTACTTTAAACATTTTCAAAATAGAAACTTACCAAAGTCCCTGCATCTTGATTGTTGACCATCCAAATTCAAGTCTCGGCAAGCCTCAGGAATATAGAAGAGAAAATATCTTCAAGGAGCTTAACCTCCAACAATAGACCGTCGGTCTCCCACACTCCTTCCTATCTGAAAGTGGCCCTACCCTACTCAAGAGGATAGACTTAGGATAACCAATGGTGTTTGCCATCTGAGTACTGGTGTTGTGACCTACGTAACTTGTTATCATGCAATCCCCTAGATACCCTCTAGTCAAGCATGACCACTCCACAAGCTATGCCATCCAGTCACAGTGAACTATCAATGCACTTGAGGCACATGCATTACCTTGGCCAAAGGATTTGAATATAATTAGCATTGTATCAACACAAGTAATAAGTTCACCCACCCCAACTCAACTCGAATTAATCGCAATCCTACAGTTACCTATGTAAAAGTTCAGTATAATGACCTCGATACCATCTAGGTGTTCCATACTCATCATGCATTAACACATGGCAGTGAGGTTTACTTCTCTCTTTTTAGCTCATGAAGACATTTCCATCCATATGTTAAAAGAATGAGTTCCTAGCTTACCGATTAATTGGATAATGCTATAAGTTAATCAATTGATCTCTAAGTTAGCCCACTGCTTTAAATTGTTCACTCAAGAGTGGACACTAAACTTAACTATGTTGTTTCAGAAGGGTTTCACTATAAACCAATTTAAAGAATACAAATATTCGAAGACCCTGAGTTAAAATTTAAACACTCTTAAGAATCTTCTTCGACCTATCGAATCTTCGACATAGCTTAATCTTTTGTCAAACTTAGCATTTAGAAATCCTATCTTGTTGTTTCTATTTGCAAGAAGAATGCATGTAAGTCTAGACTAAACAATTGACTAAAGACTCATTATGTTTGTTCTAAAACTTCATTATTTAACTTGTTTGACTGTATAATCCAAATAGCAACTCTCTACCCTCTTTCAAAGACACAATAGTTTGAATATATTTATAGCAAAAAGAGTTATTTACAAAAATAAATAGACTAAAACTGGTTACCACTCGTAGCAAGGTAAGTATATTTTCTATGGTCGACCAACCATTTAAAAAAACTCAGAACTTGTGGAGGACTGTGTAGTCTTACATGCATCGGCATACATTTCACACTATTGTTACTCCTCTGCCGACGGTTAGTACATTCTTCAAGTCTTTTATAAACTAGTTGTCTTTAAATATGATAGGACCAACCAATTGTAGTTAGCTGGCCAACTGAGGACACATCCAACATCTACCTGGTTTTTATTACTACGGCTTGAAAACTTAAAGCTAGCTTTCAACCAAACACTCAGTCTACTATGCGCTCTTCGCATATCCAGATACCTCTTAAAGTTAAACAAACAACTACATAATTAAACTTGACCATCGAAGATGCTTCGAAGAACAATGTATTACACTATGAGTTTTTTGATTGCAGTGTGGTTCAGGGGACAAAAGCCTTGTTTCCATTTTGAAGGTGGTGAAAACACATAGGGCTACAGTTGGTAAACAATTCACACATTGCATGTTCAAACAAATACTAAGTTCCATCGCATTATAAGTAGAGTCAATACTATTAAAAACATATCTGATAACCATGACTACGCAGAGAAGAGATGAAAAGAACCTGAAGTAAATCTCCAGTGACTGCTTGAAGACTGGTCCAAGGAGCTCGTTCTTTTCTTAGTTGTTCACATTCACTTCATGCTCAACCTCCTCTCCGCTTCCTCTCTCTGTTCTCTGTCTAAATTGACTCCCTACTTCTTCTAAATCCCAGTCTCCCTATGAAGGAAAAACTAACTTTCCACTCCCAAGACCACACCTAACAATTTGGGTAACTACCCTGCATGCTTAACCTTCTCCTCCTTTCGCGACCACTCCCAGAAATGGTTTGGTTTTTTCCACTCAATCCATGATTACTCTACAAAGTGGAGCTCCACACTTCGCGAGGTGGCAGTTGACAGTTTGAACAAGCTGTCACACTACTCATAACCGATTATGTGTAGAGATCAAATGCAAAACTAAGAATAATGGCTAGGTCGACAACCATTCATAAGGTTTAAAGCTGAAAGGTAAATAGATTATTTCGAAATAAAAGACATCATAGTAAAGACTTGAGTGAGTCCCTTTCGAGCTACTGCCTGATTACCAACATCACAAAAGAATAAAGGAATTACCTCAAAACGACAATTTAAATATAACTAATATAATTTTGTATATTCCAATACAATATGACCAAACGTATTACACCCAACGGTCTCAAGATTTAAAACATTATTTAAACCTTTTATTATATGATAATAGCCCATAATAGAAATAATTCAACATCCATCAAATTTCGTAAGTAGACGTTTACATCATATGCTCGTAGAGCTTTATGATGATAATGACGAATTGAGCGTAAATGCAAAACAAGGTTTGGGGTCAACTTACGCACAACTTTCAACTTTTGCGCCGAACCACTAACCAAGACACGACTTACAACTTGTTCTCAAGTATATACATTTATATACATATTAACAATATATCAATCGTCCATATTTGATGACATGATATAGAGTATTACGACACCGATGTCGATTTCCCATACTTAGTATGACAACTTATGAAAAGAAGAAAGACCTATTCTTGCAAACCTCGACATCTCGTCTAAAATTGACGTAGCCCAAAATCAAAGCTTAACTCAAGGCTACTAGGTTTATCTACCTGATATTCATTTTCAGTGGCAAGCACCCATGGGTTATTCCAGAGTCTATTCTCTCTTTCTCAAAGATACTTTCTCTTCTTCTTTCTTCCTGGTGAACATGTTCCATCTATTCCTGTCATTGACAATCTCACATACAATTTGTGCTCAGAGTACCAATGTTCTGATAAAAACACATTTACATCTAATCATTTCATTTTCATATCAAAAAGACATTTTAATTCATAACATCATATTGATCATAATCAAGTAAAAATCCATGATTTCATAAAATTAACCTTTTCTAAACATATCATCATTTTCTATGATGTTAAAACATATCCACATGGCTGTATTATTTAAGAAAAAGTAAATAGTAATATTGAATCCAAAAAGGGGATGTAACAATTCTCTATCTCTTTATCCATGTTTCCTTTACTCTGGTACACAAACTTTCTCCTCCGATAGAATTACTTGTCATTCCCTCTTTCTCTGCAATATGAATTTCCTTTCCCTGCTAAGCTTCACATTTGTCCAAACAAACTTTCTCTTGCACTACTTTCTCAGTTCTATAAAATAACTCTCCTTAAGATCGATGCTTCTCCTTCTTCTGGTTTATCTATCAAACTTAGTGAGTCAATAGGTTCTTTTTCCTCTGCATAAATCCTTTATGCATCTTTTACTATTCCTCTGGTAGCATCCTCTTGTTGACATTCATTGCTTGATTCTTTTCTCCTCCAAACTTGAAAATATGTTCTTCTGAATTGTCTTCTATCAAGTCCTCTTTCATATCTTATGTATCCCTCACTGTGATAATAATTATGGCTCCTGTCATCTCTCCCTCTTTGGTTTGAATTACTATTCTTGTCCTGCTCTACATAAGGTCATCTGTGTCTATATCCTGATCCTTCTTTTCCTCCAACAGATGAATATTTCCATCTATACAACCTTATGAACATACAAGTAACTGTTTCCATTTTTCTCCATCAATCCATCCATAATCCATTTGCATACAATCTGCCATAGGCTTTCTCCTCATTTTATTCCAACACATCCTTTCAGAATGATTCCTTAATCCACAAAACTTACAAGGGTATAAATCCCAACACAATTCCTTTTCATGTCCATGTCTATTACAATGAGAACAATACATACCTTTTCTTGCCTGCTTTGATTTGTTTGAATTTGCAACAACATCCTTACCTCTGTCATATCCAAGGCCTTTACTTCTTGATCTTATTACTGGTTCAATAGGTTATGTATTTCTTTGTTGATGTTTTCCCAATCCTTGTCCTTCATATCCCATTCTTTGCATGATTTTGAAACCAATACCATCACCAACAACTATAGGTTCAGTTACCTTGTCATCTTCAATATCACTATCTAAAGAAGCTTATGCATCATCATACAAATCATTAGTATCACAAGAAACATCACAAAGTTCAGGCTTAGATCTCAGACTTTCATTCTCTTTTCTACATGCTACAAGTGGCTGCTCTAACTGATTAACCTGTTCCTTCAATCCTAATATTTCACTCTTCTATAGACTATTTTCCTTTTTTAACTCTTCCAAATTTTCCTCCAGATCTCTGTTCCTCTTTTCCACCTTCCCAAACAACTTGAATCCTTCTTCCAATTCTTCAAATCTCTTTTTGTCATCCTCAAACAACTTTAGCTCCGCCTCTAAATCTTCATTCCTCCTTTTTACATTTTTTAGTTCTTCAAGAGCATCATATTTGTCTTCTCCTAGTTCTTTTATCCTTTCTATCAATTTTGAATTACACCTTTTTATTTCACACAATTCTTCTTCCAAAATATTTTTTCGCATATTAGGTTTTCATTTTCTTTCTTCATCCTCTTCCCAATCTTCCCCATCGAAACAAATCAGATAAACAACTTAATTTGAAAAGCTTACCTAAATCTTTCTTGCCTTGATCTCCTTCAGTGATGACACTTGTTACTTCTAGGATTTCACACTTCTCTCAACACTTTCTTCCTCCCCAATAGATTCACAACCATCCTAGCAGATTTGCAACTAGCTTTGATACCACTTGATGTAGTCAAGGTAGGAGGGTCTAATGATGGACTATCCAACCTTGCAGCCTTAAACTACTAACAACATGATCAATCAGAGATGCAATAGAAGTATATAGATAACAATAGAAAGAAAGAGACATTCATAAGCACATGACACAAGATATATCCTGGAAATACCCTAAAAGGAAAAAACCTAGCGTTCAAAGCTCATTCCTCTTTATATTATAATCTCAAAACACATTACATATGCCACTCAAGATTTACAAATGCTAGGTCACAACCCAATTTTACAAAAGATTCATACAACACATCTTCATGTCCTCTAACTTCTTCTTTTCAATTATCTACTCTACAACTTCCTCTTCTCTCTGCTTTGCTTGCTGCTTCAATTTTGCTTCTTTTTCAGATCAAAACACTCATCCTCTTGCTTCATATCTTTGTATATTTGATCATTATTCCTTCATTGCCTTGAAACAATCATTTATCCTTCATTTATATCCTTTGCAAGCCTTCACAACATTATCAAGTCAGCCTAATTGCAACGACCAGTATGAAATGTGTAGACACGGATAGGTCGGACCTACACATAAGGTATTGCTTCGCTGGTGCATAGAACTTCATGTGGATCTCCATGAAGGTCGACCAGGTCCTAAACTTCCTTGAATGATGTTTCTTTTAGCTCCACAAGTCACGGAATTGCTCCGCAAGATAATTAGACTCCACTGAACACTGTCAGTTCTGCTATGTGAAAATAGGTAATATTCTAATAGTGATATCTCTCTAAAAACTGACCCAAATGATCTGAATTTTGGATATGATGTTGATGATGATGTTTAGGTGATAAGCCTAGCTCCATAGCCTCTGATATACAAATGTGGTGAAATGTGGTAATCTCCAAGGTTTCTCTCCCTAGTACTATGCAACTTACTATTAACTATTTCAATTAATTTGAATGCTTCTAGATGCTCCTGCATCACTCGATCACTTATTGTGGTCGAGGACTCAGATTCTACCAACGAGGATTATATTCTTGATGGGCATGAGTTTTCAGACGAGGGCTCACTAGAGGATGCACAGGACGACGGTTCTAATGGTGCCAATGATGCGGATGATGCTCATGATGTTCCAACGGGTCCATCAGTGGTTCCTAGACCCCCTCACTCTGATGAAGTGATACAACAGTTTGACCCTACTTGGAAGCCTAGTGACCCACATAAGTCTATGTTTGATTTACTATTTTCTTACTTAATCCTTCCTTTTCTTTCCTTTCATGGAGAACTAACACATTTTTTTCTTTTGGTTCACTTCACAGGTAATGTTGAGGAGTGGAGGGCTTTCGTTCATGAGGTAAATATTAGCTTGGTTGCCCCCTTCACTAGGATGACTTGGGAGGGACTTTTGACTGATCCTGCTGTGCCCCCTACAGCTGGGCAACACACTGACATTTATTCTCCTACCTATTATGGATGTTAGGCAAGTGTGGATTTGAAGGCTGAGAATCTCATCCTTAAGGGTGAGAATCAGGTGCTTCATGAGATGGCTTATCTTGGATTTCGACAGTGAGATGCTAGTGTTGTGGGGCCTTTGCAATCACACACTCATAGTAGGGTACGTCACTCCCAAAGATCTCATGGAGCGACTAGTGGTGTAGTTAGGCAGAGGAGCAGGAGTCTTGAGGGTTCCATCAGAGGGAACCGTCCTTGATTTTACTTTGCTTTTCCTTTGAGATCGTCCCCCCTTGCATGGGGAGCCTTTACTTTCCTCGAGAGCATTTTGTCTTAGGTCTTTGTACTCTTATACATGTAAACTTTAGATATATCTATGAAAGTTTGTCTTTTTATGGTTTCAGCTATCAAATGGGTACTCATCTCTTGTACATTTTGGGAGGTTTAAGAAATCTTTGATTATGTTTTTGACCTTCAAATCTAACCATGCAAGTATGATAACGATGCCATCTTTTTTTGTAATTTTTGGCATATATATGAGATGTAGTTTACGATATGCAGATGCAAGAACATAAGGGATGATTGAAATGAAACTTTACTTCTATTGAATGTCACAAGTCATGACATTGATTTTATTGCTTTGAGAATCTTTTTCTGATTTTGATATGAATGCAATGCGGAACAAACAATATGACTTCTCTTTAATATGATTTTCAATCCAAGGGATTGCAAGTTGTCCTGATATAAGAGACCTATTCAAGGCTATGAGATAGGAATTTTAGAACTCTAGTGGGGAGTGGGAATGAAATGGAGTGTTTCTGAATTTGGACTTTGCTAATGGCTAAACATTGATCCTTATCTAGATAAGACAATCTGACAAGCTTTCAACTTTAGACAAGTAACAAATTTTATTGATGTTCGCTAGACTTAGATCATAGATGGCCATCAAGATAGACCTGGGGTAAAGGATGAGTGGGAAAGAACAAGGGTTCCTAGATAAAAGATGATCCTAAAGACTACTAGACTCTTGGTTTTTCTCAGCTAGTGTGTGTGTGTGTTATTTGTACCTTTCTCTTTTATTTTCTCTATTAGAATGTCACCCTTGAGGCTTCGAGCTTAGACTGATCTCCACCCAAGAGTACAAGCATTCATCAATCTTCTCTTTTTCACTCTTTTTTTTGTAACTCTCCTTTTTTTTGTTTTTTCTCTTTTTTTTTGTATTTTCTAGAATGCCTCACTTGATTTTCTCATTTTTTTGACTTTTTTAAGAAATGAATGTTTTTGGAACTTTTGATATGCAATAATTTGATCTCTCAATTCAATACTCTTAATTTGATCACTCATTTTTTTTAATTCACTCGGATTTTAGATTGCTTCCTTTAGAGTTTTAATCCTCCTGACATTTTTGGCCAGGAAAGATAAGGGGCTGAGCACCACCTAAAGTTTTCATAATCCAATTGGACTTCTCTTCTACTAGGGAAGAATTGGGAAGGTCTACTTGCAAGCTTCCTTTGAACATTGTAGGTTTGAATGCTGACCTTGTTTAGACCCGACATCATGGCTCATTAAGACTGAGATCAATGTAAAGCTAAGAGCTAGGCTTTGATTAGAATCACTAGGAATGAAAAAGGACATGGTGATTGTGAAAAATGGGGAATCTCTAGGACCTGAAAGGATCGCGTATACCTAGGCAAACTTAGACTCCTTACTGAAATGAAAATAATATAAGAGAAATTCATTGACTATCATGCAAGATGAACAAAATGATACTAAAATACAAGAAACAAACTATTTTTGGTAATTTTTTTATAACTTTTTTGTATTTTTTTGGAATATTTGTTTTTTTTGGTATTTTTTATGTTTTATGATTTTTATGATTTTTGGACATAGTATTTCCTGAGGTGAAAGACATTGACTATTTCGCCAAATTCTTCCCCCTCCATTGTGCACAAGAGATAGGCATTGTTTCCGACATCTTCTTTAACCATGTAAGGGCCTATCTAGTTTGGTCTAAACTTGCGTCCTTCACCGGCTCTTTTATTGATCAAGCTGTCTATCCTGAGTACTAGGTCTTCCACTTGAAAAGTTCTTGGGATGACTTTCTTGTTATGCTACTTTTTCATTCTTGCAAGGTAAGAGTCATGTCTTTGGACAACTCTTAAGCATGTTTCATCCATCATTTCTAGTTTAGCTAATCTTATTGCTCGATACTCCTCATTATCCAATAGTCCTTGTAATGATACTCTTAGACTAGGCAGTTCTACTTCCAAGGGTAACACCGTCTCCGACCCAAAAGTGAGGACATAAGTGGTGGTTCCAATTGGAGTTCTTACACTTGTTCTGTAAGCCCAAAGAGTTGGATATAACTGTAAATGCCAATCTCTTTTAGATTCCTTCACAATTTTGACCAATATTGATTTCAATGTTTTGTGTGTGGCTTCTGCTTGTCCGTTCCCTTGAGGATAGTAAACTAAGGGAGAGTTATGATTGATGTGGAACCTCTCACACAACTCTCTAAATTGTAGATTTTTGAATGATGACGTGTTGTCTGTCACTATGACTTGGGGAATCCCAAACTGACATATGATTTGATTTTATATGAACTTGGCAATTACGGTCCTTGAAATAGTAGTGAGAGACATGGCCTCTAGCCATTTGGTAAAATATTCTATCGTGGTGATGATGAACAAATGTCCATCTGTTGATGGGGGAGATATCTTTACCACTAGGTCCAAGCCCCAGGTGGAGAAGGGCCAAGGGGTGACTATTGGTTGCAAATCTCTTGTTGGTGTGTGGTGGACATGGGCGTAGGCTTGACATTTCAGGCATCTTTTTATGAATTTGATTGCATCTCCTTGTAAACATGGCTAAAAACACCCCATCCTATGTATTTTCCTTATTGCAGCATGACCACCAAAGTGTCCTCCACATATTCCCCTATGGCATTCTTCTAGGATTTTGTGTGCCTCTTCTTTGTCGACGCATCGAAGAAACATCCCGTCTAGGGCCCTTCAATAAAGCACACCGTCTATTAGAACATATCTTGTAGTGAGGACGCACAATCATCTTTTTCCCAAGGGAGTCATGTTTCAGGGTAAGTTTTGTTTGCAAGGTAGTTCACCATATCTCTGTACCAATATGAAGCGGCATATTTCTCAAGATCAATTACGCAAATCTCCTCGTCAAGGAAGTCTTCATTTATGGGCTCCTCTTGAGGAACTGAATTGTCTGCTAGCCAATCTGCTATCACTTGTCCTTTGACTGACTTTTGATTGATGTAAGTTAATTCAAACTCACTTAGTAATGTCACAAACCAGCGAGCTCTTTTTGATAGCATTGGATGATTTAAGAAAGTCCTCAACTATTCAGATCGTATCATAACTTTGGTTTCTTGATTCAACATGTAATGTCACAATCTCTGAGTTGCAAGGACTATGGCCAGACATTCTTTTTTGTCTTGAGTGTAATTCTTCTCATATTCCAACAAGGTTTGACTTATGAAATATATGGCTCTCTCTCTCTCCCACCTTCATCTTCTTGAGCCAACATGCATGCTACGGAGATATCAGTTGTTCTAAAGTATAAGATGAAGGCTTTTTCATACTTTAGTGGCATTAGCGTGGGTGGTGTCAACAAGAATTTCTTTACTTGCTCGAATGCATTTTGATAGTCCATCGTCTAGGTTATGCCGACTTATTTCTTCAGTAACTAATTGATCAGGTGGATCTCGAAATTCATGTGCGATATGAAATGCCTGATCCCACCTAATTATCCCAGAAAAGTTCTTACCACCATCTCACTTGTTAGTGGGGTTGCATTTAAGATTGCTTTAACTTTTGCCAGATCAAAGTCAATTCCTCTTTGTGAAACAATGAAACCCTATGACTTACCTGCCGTGACCCCGAAAACACACTTTTCAGGATTTAGCCTTACTTTGTATTCTCCAAGCCTATTGAAGATCTTACGAAGGTCTTCCACATGTGTTGATCTTTGCTCCGATTTTGCCAGAAGATCATCAACATAAGTTTCTACTTTTTTGTGAATGTAATCATGGAAGATATGTGTCATTGCCCTTTGATAGGTAGCTCCTATGTTTTCCATCCTGAATGGCATGACTACATAATAGAAGGTTCCCCAAGGGGTGGTGAATGTCATTTTATTTTGGTCTACTTCTGAGATCTTGATCTGATTCTATCCTGAGAACCCATCCATGAGAGAAAGGACTTCATATCATGTCATTGAATTGATGATTTGATCGATGGATGGCAAGGGAAAATCATCTTTAAAACTGGGATGATGTTTGATACCCAACTTGAATAATCCACTAGTTTGATGAAGCCGACACCATTTCATCTACCTACGGCTTTATGGGCCTCAATTTTTGTTTTACAGGTTTTGCATATGGTTTTGTTACCAAGTTATGTACTACGACTTTTGGATCTAACCCTGGCATGTCTGAATATGTTTAGGAAAATATGTCTGAATATTCAATAAGGAATTATGTGTATTCCTCTAGTTTTTCATCATTTAGTTCTCCTCCTAGTTTCAACATTCTAGGTTTTTTGGGTGTTCCAACATTGATGTCAATGGTATCCCCGCTTAGGGATGGGTGTCCCTCAAATTTTTGAGGGGCAGGTGGTACATCTAAATTTGCTTCAATCTAGAGGATTTCCTTGTCACTTCCAAAATTGTATTCCAAGTGAGGAAGGAGAATGTATCCTTTCTTGTGATATACTCTTGGAAGTCCATCATAAGCGTGCAACTATTCAAGGATGGCTTCATCATTTTTGGTGTAATCTCAGGTTGGTTTCTCTGTTTGATCCGTAGCATAATTTAGAATGCTTGGTAATTCTTCACTTTCCAACAATGGCTCTCCACACACTGACATAATGTATTTCAAAATTTGAAGTTGAGCGTGTGGCAAAAATAGTGTTGTTGACATAGCCATTGAATCTACTACTCAGTTCTCTTCTCTGGGTATACCCTTTATAGAGAAGAAGTCAAAGAATTGAACCAGTTTCTTGATGGTTTCTTTGTAAGGTCGTAGTCATTCTAATTTTGTTTCGTAATTCTCTATAACTTGGTTGATCACTAATTGGGAGTCTCCAAAGGCAGAGAACCTCTTGATCCCCATTCTCATGGCTAGCATGACTCCTAGAGATAAGTATTCGTACTTAGCAATATTGTTTGTGCAAAAGAAATCCAACTTGAAAGCAAAGGGGAGGACTTTTCCTTCCAAGGAGGTTAGGATTATCCCTATCCCTGCTTTGGTTTTACAACTAGCCCAGTCAAAGTGTAGAGTCCATAATTTTTTATTATTTTACAGTTGAGATGTTACTCCAAACTCATAGGTTGAGTTCCATTTTTCCTTTTTTTCTTCTCCTTCTTCGATGATTTTGATTGTTCCAACTAAGAGGTTCTTGATGTCCCATTCATCAAAGCACGGTATGGCTGCTAAGCCAAATGAAGCATGAGACTTGGTGGTGTGAGGATCAAAGGGGAACTCTCTGAGATTGTCCATGCTTTGATATGATATATTGTGAGTACTTGTGTTTGGTTGATAATCTTGGGTTTCTTCTTTTTCTTTCTCTTACATTTTTAACTTTTTGTCCTTTTCTTCTTGTTCCTTCCTGAAAACACTGAAAGGATCAGGATATGTTTTGACAATGTAAATCTTTCCCAAATGATGGAAGTGGATTTCTTGAAACAAGGTTGAGGCGATGGCCTTCATAGCGTGAATCCAAGGTCTTCTAAGGATCATATTGTAATTGGTTTCTTTGTTGAGGACATGGAAGTCTGCGGTAGAAGTTTTATCTATTAGAGAAAGTGGTAGGATGATTTTCCCAACCATTTGAATATCATGACTGTCATATATCCTCAAGGTGGTGCAACTTGTTTCTTTATTCTTGTTTTGCTATATCCCATTCTTTGTAGGAACATTGGCAAGAGATTAACTGTTGATCCTTCATCCACCACTACTCTCTTCATGGTGACCTCTTCAACTTCAATTTGTATATATAGCAGTGAATCCTTTTTCTTACTTCCTTCATTTTGAGGCAATTTGGAGATATCAAATATGAGGAGTTGGTTCCTCTTGTGTTGAACATCCCACTTCTAATACTTCCAAGAATGTTTTCTGGTGTGAGGGGGAGGCTTTCAAAAAATTTATTACTTGTGAGAAGACATTTTCTGTTTGATCTATTTGTTCTTCCTCTTGGATTACAAACACTTATTGGTTCAACTCTCTGTGATTGGAGTTGTTTTGATTGGCCTTCCCTTTCTTATTTTGAGGTTCCTTCTCCTTCCTTTGGGATTGAAGGAGTTTGAGGAAGTTGTGTTGCTGGTTCGGAGTAAGTTTTGAGATAGCTTTGTTGTATCCATAGCAAGTTTTTGTTTCATGACCTTTTGTTCCATGGAACCAACAATACATATTGGGGTCATAGGAGTGATGCTTTGATCCTTGGTTGCCTTTTTGTTGGCACCAGTCATTACTTGGATTGCTATTCACAACATTGACATTTTTGTCGGAAGAGACATTTGATGTAGTCTTTTCAAGTCCTTTTGATATTTTGAGTTTTCTATTAGTATCGTAAATATTTCAGCCATTGTGGATGGTAGCTTGATCAATCCTCAAAGCACTTTCCAATGCTTCTTCATAGGATTTATATGGTAACTTTTGAATGTCTTGTCTCATGTCCTTGTTTAAGGCATGTAAGAAAAAGTTGCATAACTCGCAATGATCCATGTTTGGGGCACTAGTTGAAGAATAAAGGACTTGCCTCTAACAGGTGACGAAATGAGCTACGGATTCCTTCGACTCTTGTTTCATGGTCAGGAATTCTCTGATCCCTGTTTTGATGAGTTTGTTCATGTCGAATGCCATGACAAACTCTCCAATTAGTTGTCTAAATGAGTGGATTGAAGCTTCTGGCAGACGATAGTACCAATCCAAAGCTATTCCTTCAAGGGTTTTTGGAAAGATCTTAGCAACTACCCCATCCCAAGGGAGGAGTTCTCTTATCACAGTGGTATAAGCTTTGATATGGGAACTTGGATCTCCCTCTCCTTTTAATTTCAGGAGATCAGGTAATAGCTGAGGTAACTGTATGTTCCTTATGTTTAGATTGAGCGGTTCTTTCAAGTACTCAAGATATGTTCCAAGGAAGACACTTTGCAATTAAGGGGTTGATAGCAACAACCCCGTAGGAGGGTTTTGATAACCCATTGTCTGATTTGTTTGATTTCCCAGCACTGCTAGATTGTTTTGAATAGGAGGGTTCTCATTTAGACATGTGTCGTTACTTGTATTTCTCAAATAATAGTTGAGATAGGGGGATTCTAAGATGCCCCCTAGTCTTATTTGTTTCAAATGTTGTCATAGGATTTTTGCCTTCTTTCAGGAGCAGCTTATTCTACTTCCAAGGTTCTAATCCTTTGCACTAGAGTTGCGATTAAGTCTACAGGAGTGGCAGCTCTAGGTGTTTCCTCATTTCTAGGGTTTTCTCTTCGAGTATTATTATGATGGCATGCTTCTTTTCATGCAGCATTATCTCTTTGTTCTTCTTGCAAGGTGACTCTTAATGCTTCTTGAGTGTCTCTTGCCTCTTGCAAGTGTCTTTCCAATCATTTCACTTCCTCATAGAGATGAGTATTTGAAGTGCTTGTGGAAGGTTGATCAGGTCGATGTATTTCTGACCTTACCCTCCTAGCTTTATGTGGTTCATTTGGTATGGTTGGATTGTGTTCCCAAGCTAGGTTGTTAAATGATAGAGAATGCCTAGGTTCTCTTTGGTCTTGTTCATAGTTAGAATCTTCGTAATCGTAACAATTTGTGATTGGTGCATCTGGGTGAGGCGGCACATACCTATCAAAAAAAGGAGTTTCTGATTCTCTTGAGGGAAGCTTAGATCAGGTTCTATCATAATTGGGGGTACCATAGACACCATAGAATAAATGGAATGGATGATGGCAAAGGCGACAGAAGCTAAAGTGGTGGAAGAGGCTATGAAGATTAAAGTGAAAATGCTTAACGATTGTTATTTTGAAGTGTTGAGTGTTTAGGTTTTTGATGTGATCTGCATGTTTGGAACACAAAAAGCATAACAAGAGTTTTTGCTCTTCACGTCAGGTTCACCAAAATATGTAGTGAAGCTAATGGTGTATGTGACAATGACAATGAGATCCAGTAATGGGAACACAAACAACATAACCAGAAGGCTTTGTAGTTTATGTCGGGTTCACCAAAATATGTACGCTCAAAAATCATGACCTCAGTTGCCTGGGGCTGTCAAGTCAGATTTTGGTACGCACAGGACCCTTCCCTCCTTGCCATGGGGCAAACAGCCACATCACTCTCACTCTCATGGCAGTATCTAGTTGAGAGGAGGTGAGACACGGGGGTGGTTTGACTCGTTGGAGAGATGGACTTCACGGAGAGGGGTCGACATGTCCTAAGGCCTATGTTGTTGTGCACTTGTGTCAATGTTTTGTTCAATGATTGTGATTGTAAAGATAATCCTATGACTTGAAGGGCCACTAGTCAATCTTCTCCTATTGGGGTTTCTAATATTCCACCTTTGTGTGGGTAAACTATTGTTTTCGTTGATGGCTTGTTGTCTTTCAAAGTATTGGATGAATGCTTGTCATACTAAGAATTGCATTTGTTCTTCTATTTGTTGGATGACTAGTGGATCCTACTGTAGTCACAGATGGATTTCCTCTATCTCATCAAGGATTGCCCTCACCCACTCACCTCTTAATCCTGGGCACATTCGTGAGCTGAGACAAGAGATAGGCATATGTGAGCTAACCTTGACTAGACCTAGGGTTTGACTTAGGGTTTGATTGACCTAAGGTTTGATTGTGTGTTGACCTCATTTGACCTTGTGATAGAATCAAGGGTTTTGACCAATGTTTGACTATGGTTGACTATAGTTGATCTTGTGATAGAATCAAGGGTTTGTGAAATTTCCAAGTGTCTAATGTTTTTGTTCTTTTTTGGGTTTTATGAATGCAACACTATATGAAATGCAAAACTTCTTTTTGTGTTTTTGGAAATAAAAGATGCTTTTTAATCTAGGAATCAAAGAATGAATGCAAGTTACAATGAATTTACCTAATGCAATTTAACTATGTTTTGGGGGTTTTTCAAATATTTGGAATGATTTAATCTAAGAAAGGAAATTGCATGTAAATGAGTTAAACTATGAAAACAAATGACTCTAAGAATTCAAGATCTAACTATCCTATCAAGGAAAAAATAATAAGATTACTGATCCCAAGAGCAATTTTAGTTTTCTAATTACTACCAATTGACAAAAAGCATAGAGGAACCTGAAATAAAGAAGACTTGTGGGCCTCCACTACCCTCAAATTTCCTTGTGTAGCAACCTCGTATCCTGTAGCAGTGGGGAATCCTCTTGGCGATAAGATGACAATGGAAGCAAAAGAAGCTTTAGAAGCTTTGCAAAAAGAGCTCAATGAGAGCTATTGATGAGCACGATGGCTTGATTTGAGCAGTGTATGGACGTGTGATGACCTTTATGTGAAATCTTGATGAGCAATGAACAAAACAAAAGGCTCCTATGTCTTGTATGAGCATGAGAATGCTGAATGTGGAGAGAAATAACTTGCAAGAGCTGTGTGCATAATGAGATTGCCTCCCTTTGTGCTCGAGGGAGGGGGTTTTTATAGGTTAGAAGAAGGGATGAGAGGTGAAGAAGAAGAAGAGTTAACTCAATTTCATTGGAGAGTTAACACAGAGGATTCAAGAGTGATCTGGGCTAAAATTAGAGTGATCTATCCAGTAAAAGCTTATCACTCAAGAAGAAGTGAAGAAGAAAGAGTGCATGGGAATGCATGAGTTGTTAATTTTAATTGAAATGAAGATAATTATGCATGTGTGGGTGCATGAAATAGTTAACTCCATATTAGGCTCAAAAATCCATGCAAACAAGAAGAAAAAAGAGCGAAAATGGAGCTTTTTCAAGTTAGAAACTTGAGTTATTCCATGGCTAGAATGCGACAGGGTTGCCCCTTTCACTAGTCAAGTTGCCTGAGGGGTGACCTTAGAGGGAAGGCACCTGGGTGGTCATGCATGATGGGAGATGGAAGATGAGGAGAAAAGAAGGGGTTCTACCTCTGGAAACAGGTCAGTCATGTGCAAGAATCCAAATCTCCACTTGCAAAGCATGATCTCCCAACGGGAGATCTAGAAATAATAGGGGGAGATTTGGATTGGTTGAGTGAAACTGAAAACTAAAAGTGGGAGATAGCAAGGGAGTACCTCTAGAAGGCTCCTAGGGGGTGGAGAAGATGAAAAACATTGGGGAGAGGTGAAAACTCACCTACAAGACACATACAAGGCTTAGGAACAAGGTCACAAGCTCAGAAAATGCAAATCGACATGTGTCAAAAAGCGTAGACAATAAAGAGAAAGAGAAAATGACAAAGGGGGAAGAACACAAGATGAAAGAAATGACACGTCACCAAGATGATTTCTACTAAGAGGATGTTATTTCGTGCTTACATGTACGTGACAGGGATTATAAATCATCATAGAGTTCCTTGTGGAGGTTGTGCATGATTTTTGTGCTTACAGACACAGAGGTAAATCTCAATTCAATCTTCAATGAAAGGTTTCCAATGCTTTAAAATCCGCTAATGCAAATTATGGAAGCCTAGCCAAATATAATTAAATCTACAAGTTAGCTCCCTTTTAGCAAAGAAATCATCATTACTAATTAGCCCCTTCCAATAACCGCAATAGGGGAGGATTGAGCGCAAGGAAGAAAGACAACATTTCCAAGCGAAAGATGTCTAGATGCAACCATGAGAATCACAAAAGATCTACCAACAGCTTCCGCATACGAGAAAGCAACACGATTGTTAATGGAGCCAGGCCCTCATTATTGGAGTAGGGCTTAAAGTTTTGCAAAGAGTCATCAGGTCCACAACCAAATTTGAAGCAAGGAAAACACCAACAATAGTCCTAGAGGGTTAGGAAGGAACCCAAGTGGCCAGTTCAAAAAAGTTGTCAGCCAAAATTGCTCCAAGCATAGACCTGCAAGGAGAAATAACTGATGGAGTCGGAATATGCCCAAGCGTCGCTGAGCCAAGAGAAAGGGCTACAAGAGAAACCCTAGTTGCCGCCACACCACCAACAGGTACCTCAAATCGATTATAGCAACACTAGAACCAAGTGCGAGATAGAAAGGATCATCGCCAAGCAACAAAACCGATGGAACAAGTCAAGGAAGAGATGAGAAGTCTATGTCCAAAGAGACAAGGGCATGGTAGCTGTGAGGGAGTGGAGCAAGAGAAACCTTTCTTTTTAATTTCCTTCTCTTTTTCAATTATATTTTATTTTGTTTTGAGTAGTAAATATTATATTTAAATGTAACTTCTTTTTTTTAAAGATACATTATTTTATTATTATTATTTTTAATCTTTTTTACTTTAGAGTTAATTTATAATTTAAAGTTAATTTATTTTACTATAGAACTATCTTATTAGTACAAAGGTAGTATTATTGTGATCAAAATTAATTAGTGATTATTAGTTTTATTTATGCACCAATTAAATGTTATATTTTTTTCCACCTATAGTTTATATTTATTTTTTATAAACCAAACATGTATTTTTTTTAATTTCAAATGTTTCAAAAAACTATTTTTTTTAATTGGGTTCTATATTTTAGTTGTTATTTTGATTGGTCCATATTTTCAAATGTTATGGAAAAAAAAATACCCATGTGAATATTATAAGAATTAAAACCATATTTCAAGCACACCAATGCCCAATTTTGGGCCTGGCAGTTGCAACTACTACATTTGATGAAATTCCTCTATCCATGGTCTCACTTTTGGCCTGTTTCTTTTCTGTTCTAAATTTTTTGTAAATATATAAACCACTGCACATTTTAATGTATCAAAATATTCAACGAAGCTTCAGGTTTTAGTCCCCTTCCTCAGCGACAGCCTAAATTTTAGGGTTAACCTTGTCTGTCAAATAATTTTTGTGTGATGGTCATCTATTTGAAGTTGCCTTTCAAATATTAAAACATACTTATTTAAGAAAAATAAAAACATATATATAAGAGTAATTACATAAAAATTTTGATAATTTACCTAAAATTTTATCTGATAATTTACTTAAAATTTTATCTTTCAAGTGATACAATCTTCATAAAATTTTAATTGTATTTACGACTAAAATGACTAAATAGCCATCAAATTTAGGCCCTGTCCTCATCAAATTCAAACCCGCGACCTTTCCTTATGATCCCAGTGGTAACTCTCCACACATTTTCTTTTAAAAATTCTTTGGGCATCTTTTTATTGTCTGAAAGAATCATTCAACACTCTGCAGGCTTTGTTTTTCTTTCCTGTGAACTTAGCCTGCAAAATTTAGGTAGCAATTTTGTTTTTCTTAAAGCCTTGTAAGAGATCTTATCCTTTTTATTGTGCTTTCGGCTCAAACATTTTTTGAAAGGGTGGTTGTGTATCCATTCTATAAAAACCCTTTTAAAAATTTTGGCTGAGAATTTTTTTCTAATAGTTGCCTCGCATCCTTGCTATAAAACTTATATACATCATTTTATTTTGGATTTAGATATTTTGTTAAATAGTTGTAATACATCCATGCTACTTCCATTTTGATGGGTTCTGTAGTAAATAACAACAATTTAGCACCCTTTTCAAATAATATCAGGGAACCAATAATTCTAATAATTTTATATTTTCTCTCTTTGTGGTGAATCACATGAAAAGTTAGTTTTTTCCAACTAATTGTTTTTTTCTAAGTAATTGTTGGTTCCCTTTTCTAGAGCTATTGTTGAATATGTCTCCTCAGCCTTTGCCATATAAGCTTACATCTAATGATGTGTACCTTACTGTTGGTTGTTTGCAAGATATACATGTTTGTCTAACAGTATTGGCTACTAAAGACTCAAATATACTTCTACTATGGCCAGGGTTTTCCAGTTTATGAAACATTATGTGCATACAATGGCATTCAAATTAGGTTATGACTTAATTCCACAGAAACATTGGGAAGTTGACTTTGATCAGGAAGAGGTGTTGGTTGATTGCAAAACTGTGGCAATGGTTATTATAAATCCAAGCAATCCTTGTGGTCGAGTCTTTAACTATGAACATTTATTAAAGGTATGTTAAGAACTGATCAAATAATGAAGAAATAGTTTGTATTGTATCTGCTTAATAATGTAACGGTTTCCAAGATTACTTTAGTATTAGTCATCGAAAAGTCGCGTATGTTCCCTCTCTTAAAGCTAATCTTGTCTTGTAGGCTTACTTTTTCTTTTCTTTTTTTTTTTTTTTTTTTTTTTTTACTCTACCTTCCAATTCTAATTCTAGTCTAGGTTCCCTCTTATAGCTAATCTTGTCTTGTAGGCTTACTTTTGTTTTTTTTAGGACTCCACCTTCCAATTCTAATTCTGGTCTCTTTTATTTTTTTTTCAATGAATTTTCTTCATAACTTATGTTTGATTGAAACACTTAAAAAGCCTTTGATAACATCACTTAATAACAAATATTTACTATTTTAATATATAAATAAAAATATTTAGAGCGTGGAAGTTTCAGTTAAAATCCCAACAATAACTTTTTACCAATTAGAACCACACAAATATTACTTATTAAGAGTCGTAAATCCAAAGCAGGTTATAAAGTTATTGTGAACCCTTCTACTACTTTTGGAAAATGTTCCAAAAATCCAAATTACAAAGGTTATAAGAACACGAAGAGCCTTTCAGTTTTACATTAACACAAAAAATTTAATAAAAGTTTCAGCTGAGTGACATCAGATTCGTAGTTTTAAAATTTCAAGAACAATATACACCACAGAATCATCACAGAGGAGCTGTAACATTTATTTGGTAATATTAATTGTTTACTCTCTCTGCAAAATTTAACTATAGTTGTAAAAATATCATAATCTTATAACGAAATTTTAGTTGGAAACTTTCCAACTCCAAACAACTGATATGTTAGCAGACATCTGGCCTCTGTTTGCAAGCTTCCTTGAGTAGTCTACTTTTTTAAGTAGATCTGTAAATAACAACCGTTGTGTGAGTACAAATTAAAATTTGAAAAAATAAAATTATGTGTCAGTATCAAAAACAATTTATAAAAAGAGGGCCTATTATTGCTACATTCTTCTAATGCATGAAAAACTTTGGAATAACGATTACCAAATGAGCAATGCACGCCATCAATATCAATACCAAATGAGAAGTGCATGCCATCAGATTGTATGATAACTGTAATAATCACAACTAGGGTCCAGTTCAAAGGATTGGTCTCTCAGGTATTTGCTATCTAAACACAGAAAGAGCATTTATAACTCACAATATACTTTCCAATTAAATCCATGTTTTAGTTGTATGCATTGTATGGTAAGGATATGAGTGATGTTTGTTTACCAAATCCTGGTTATTTCAAGGAATGTGTAGCTGTGCCAATTCTAAGTAATAAAATAATCTACATTATAGAGTCATTATTCTGCTAACATTTAATGATTACAGAAAACTACCTGTTGAATCCCCTTCCATCAGCAGCAGATATCTGTTACATATAGTGATTTTTAATTACCAGAAGGTATCTGTCATGCATAGTGATTTCTAAGTTCTCCTAGGTTTGCTTTTTTCTGGCATACTGGGCACTGTAAATATTTTTAAAAAAAATCAATGTTAGTAATAAAATTAATAAAAACCATCCGATCTTGTTTAAATAATTCAGAACAAAAAATCTTACCTTAGAAAAATTAGCACCAGTTGCTTTAATCCATTTTTCTATACATGACCTACCAAAAAAGTGGCCACAGGCAAGAGAGCTGCAAATTTTGACATTAAAATAAATTCTTTCAGCTTCAAACTGCAACAAATCGATATAAGCTGAAATCCCAAATCATATACTTTTTCAAAACAAACTTCAAATAATATAACTTTCTCCCTACTTTTATATTTTTTTTAAATAAAAAATGGATATTTGATTAAAATTTTCTGATATATGCCCCTTATTGTATATTGAAAATTTTATTTGTAAGCTATATTAATAATAAAATTTTCTGATATATGCCCCTTATTGTATATTGAAAATTTTATTTGTAAGTTATATTAATGTTAATAAAAATTTATAATTCACAGTTGAAAAAATCTAAATTTTTTTTTTGAGTCTTATAACTAAGATTTTACTATTTTATTTAAATATCATTCACTTCAATAGTCATATAGTTAATAGTAATTTTATATCATTCATAATAAAAAGTAGTAAATATTTGTCTTATTTTTTTTATTGATCAAAATTGACCTTTCACTGTTGAAATGAATGATATTTAAGAATAGCTAGAATTCAAAATGCCTCTAACAATATAAGAGATAAGTTTACCTTTTAACTGTAACTAAAACATATGCATGATAAAAAGGATATCTCCTTGTTGAACTCCATTACAAACAGTTCTTCCTTATATAGTTACACTCTTATCAATTTAGCATTAATGTGCAAATAAACCTTTTACAGTATACAAATTAAATTTATCATGGGAATTCAGAGATTATGCTTTCCATAACTTCTCTCCATAATTTCACAAAGAAAATTGATATAATGGATAAAAATAATGAGCCTTTGTGCCTTTATTCACGAAGAACAGGACATATTATTATTACTTTTATGTGGCCATTATCGATCATTGGTTTCAAGCTATTCTATCATGATGAATACAATTATAATAGACAATAATCTGAAATCATCATAAATATGATGTTTCCACAGTTTATAATTGTGAATCTGAGTGCTTATGATTTAAACTCTGTGTGTTTTTTTGTGGTCAACAAGACAATAATCAAAGATGATTTCTTTAGATTATGGGATCTTTGATTATGGGTCTCAGGCAGGTCCCATGCTTATTTTTTAAAACCTAGGTGCTTCCATATAGTTTTTTTTAATAAGCAAAACTCATAATTTGGAATGTTTCTTACAATTTACCATAAGGCTGCACATTTTGTCTGCATAGCACCCTGCAGGTAGGAATTGAAGATAAGGACACTTTGTCATTGCATTTTTTCAACTGAAATAATTTAGAAAGTAGTTAGTCCCCTTGTCGATCTTTTGGGGGTTGTTATGGCACATTACACACCTTCCAATTTTTATTTCCTAATACTAGGGTTTGGTAGTTAAACTCTTGAGAATTTCTAGGAAACATGGTCCAGCTGTTCCTTCTGGGTGCATATTCTAGTATATACTTGTCAAATTTAAAAAGGTGTTTATTAACCATTTAGGTGTGTCCGGTTGCGCTCTATGTAAATGTCATCCACTTTCAGAGTTGAACCGGTCAAACAGCCAATACCATTTTTCTATTTCATTCACAACAAAAAGTGTTAAATATAGGAAAACTTTTCATTGGCCAGAATTTACCATTAAATATTGAAGTGGATGACATTTAAGATCAGCTGTCAGGTTGAGGCCTAAGAGCAGGAGGTGCCAAGAACAGAAACTTTTACCACTCTTCATTTGGAGAGAATTTGCAGGCTATGCCCAGCTCTTCCTTCACCTTTTTTTAAGAGCAGTTTTTTAATGGATGGGATCATTTGGGAATGGCTGGATCTTTTTGGATTTTTTAGAAATTCTTTTTTAATTGTCTTTGGGAATAATCTCTTTGTTTTAGTGCAATAGTGTCACCAATAAAAATAAAGTTCAAAATTCAGAGAAGGGGCAACAGGGCGGGTGCGGGACTCTGCATCGCAATCTTAACCTGAAAACAAAGAATTGATGAAATGACAACATACCAAATATTATGGTCGCCTGATGCAATGCAAGACTCCATGCAAATAAGGCAATCGAAAGCTTCATCTTTCGCACCTTCATTTGTGCTGCTGAACTCCTCAACAAATTTGGCAAAGGCAATCTCCTTGTGATTTAACACGTTCTTCATCTTCATTAACTCCTCGGGGACATTCTTCATCTTCATTAACTCCTTGGAGACTTAAATTTTATCTTGAGTAACATGATCCAATTCACATTTAAGCTGATCAGATTGCTGCATGTAATGTGCTACTTTCTCATCGGCTTTCTTCAGTTGATGTGATAGCTTGTCATTTTCTTTCAATACTCTAACATTATCTTCAATAACATTCTTCATCTTCATCAACTCCTTGGAGACTTCAATTTTATCTTGAGTAACACGATTCAATTCACATTTAAGCTGATCAGATTGCTGCATGTTATGTGCTACTTTCTCATCGGCTTTTTTCTGTTGATCTGATAGCTTTTCATTTTCTTTCAATACTCTATCATTATCTTCAATAACACATTTCAGAGCAACTTTCAAATTATCAAATTCTTTCTGCACTTGTTCCAATTCATTACACTTCCTCATATGAAATTGAAGCATTTTCTTTGTGTTTTGCAGGATGTCATCTGTTTGGAGCTTCTCCTTGGAAATCCACTTCTTCTGTTGCAGCACACGTTCAAACTCGACCTTGAGCGCACCCAATTCATTCACCTTCCGCTCGTATTTTTGCTTGTAGTTTCTCTGACGAGAAGGTAAACATTCTGAAACGCTAGGCCCAGGTCCCAGCCCATACTCATGATAGCCTGTGTTATAATATTCCAAACTGATTCTTCCCTTGTTTTTCCTCTTTCTACATTTACTAGAGCGCTTGCTGGTGATCCTTGGTTGTTTTTTTTGGCCCTTTGCACATGAGGACGTGAAAGTAAACTCATCGTCGTTGAATGGCAGAGGGATTTCATTCTCTGCTACTCCCCAAACAGTGTAAGCCCACGACCTCATCACACAAGTATAAAATAAATGTTGGTGAACAGATTAAGAGGGAGAATTACAGTCAATCCACAACCAAGGGGCCAACCCTAAGGAGAGTGAAGAAGAAATAGGTACGTACTGACTGGTTGAGATATTTTTTGGAGCTAAATTTTGGTGACGAGATTCGATGCACAACCATATCTTTAAATTAAATGCCAAAGGCCTGACTTTGAGTGTGAAGATACTTTTATTTTTTGCAGCAGTCAATTCCATTTAATGTCAATAGTGTCAAGAAACGTCTTTCGAACTTTGTGATAACGATGAGCTGATTGAATATGAATGTTTCCGTGCATGACACATCTTTACAGATGTGATTGTTTTCCCGTTTAACTTGTAAACAAATATATATCTCCGCGTCCTTTGATGACAATTTGATGACAAGGACATCAATTATCTGTCCACCAGCAAACCCTTAAACCGTGAAATGATTATTTTTTTTCCTCGTTCCAGCTCGGCTTGCATACGTATTCGTAGTCCATTGTTTTTAATTCATGGTTGCTTAACCGTTTATGGAGTTCACCTGTCCCATTCATCCTCGTACCCCTTGATCTATCTATTGCTCATAGGCCTTTTTTTTTTTAAAAAAAAAATCTAGGTTTTAGTCCCCTGTCAAGTCTAAAAATGGTTCCCTAAATCCCCCAGCAGTTTGCTTCACTCACCAATTTAGAAAAGTTACGTTGCCGACGAGCTTTCCCTTGTTTTTTTTTTAGGTTTCAACGGGGTTTCTTGGTTAAAATGCATGGTAGAAGAGTTTGAAAGTATCTTAGGGCATGTCCCCATACTGCTGCTTAGCTTATTTTGACTCGCAGCCACTGCGTAAGTTTTTTAGCAGATTTTTGTGGAGCTAGTGACTCCATGAAAAAATTATTTTCTACTTATCTTAAGCAGTTATCTTAATTTGTAGCTTTTACTATGTAAAAAATTAAAAATAAACTATTTTAATTATTTTAATTTAGAAGAAAAATAAAAGAAAAAGAGAGAACAAATTATATGCAGCCACATGGCATATTTTGATTATGCAGTGGCTGCTTATTTTCAGTCCCCCCTTTTTTCCAAAGCTTATTTTCAATTCTTAAGCAGGAGGTGCTCCACTAAAATAGGTAAAGATTCCATATTATCCCTTTCCCCTGAATGTAAATTTGCATGGAACTGCTTAAATTTACGTAGAAAACTCACATAATCAGCCGCATGGGGACATGGGGTTAGGGTTGCGGCTTTTGGTCTCTTCGGTTGTTTTGGCCTAGTGGACGTCATTAAAATTCATTCATTCATTCAATGTCTTTTTGTCTTCTCCAAGAAGCTTCACCATAATTGAAGCATTGAATATATAAGTACGACTTAGTTACTCACCGTGGCATAAGAATTTTTGTTGGTACTTTCAAATTGAATTTATTGCCTTAGAACTTATACATTTTATTATTAGTTAGGCGGGGTTACTTATCCATGTGATGCAATTTGTTTTGCCCATTTGACCAATGACAATTGAGTATTAAATTCATTTGGCAAAATTCCTAAAGTTGAAAGTTATTTTTTTTATTTAATAAATACAATTAATCTATTGTGCTATTGGTCAATTAGGTGAACAGTAATGGTGAAAAATAGAATTTTTTATTTTTTAATTATATTAAAATTTAGTTGACCACTATAGTTGAAACTTTAAGTTTTTCTTTTTAATCTACCTTTCAAGTACCAAGTTGGCAAGTTGGCAAGTTGGCAAGTTGCCATTGTGCCACAGTACTGGAAACTAGGTGACAAATAGAATATATTGGTGTTAGTTCATATTAAATCATATGTACTGAGTATTAACGATCCTTTGTTAATACTCTGTTTTGTGCCGATAAGAATGAATGAAAATATCTTTGAGAGGCATAGACTAAACAACATTTGCACCTTCTACAATTACAAATGCCATTGGCATCTGCTACTCATCTTGATCCCACAACATTATGGAGAGAAGACCTGCATTTGAAAAAACGCATGAAGAAGTGTGAAAGCATATATAAGGTGCATACACTATTTGGCAGACTACCTCAACGAAATGATGTCCCATAGAATACCATGGTTACAGTTGTTAGGAATAGTAAAGATTGTCTAAAGAATGATAAGATGTTTCTAGAAGTTTTCCATAAAGCTATTTTAGAAAAGAACATTCTAGGTTATCTAGAAGGATAGAAACTTCCAGTTGTTCTAGAAAAGAACATTCTAGGATTTTAGAATCATCTAGAATGCCAGAAGCTTCCAGACCTCAAAGCTTCTGTAGCTATATATATGTGATTAGAGAGAGCTGTTAGACAAGCATTTTGGATGTAATGCAAGTTAGATGAATATATATTTCTGAGTTATTCAACTCTATTTGCCCTGTTTTCTCTCTATTTTGCTATTGCTGTTCTGTTTTCATTATCTTGGGACTGTTTTTACATGGTATCAGAGCCTGGTTCAGCTAGATTTTTTCCCAGGTTCAGCTAGAGATTCAGTTAGAGGCTCGGCTGGAAATATAATGCTGAAGTGATTTGTTTACAGGGCTAATATATTGTTAGAGTGATATCTTTTTGTAGAGTGATACTTGTTTGAAGACTGATCTTTTGGCTAACATGGGCTCTACAAATGAAGTGTTGCCAATATTTGATGGAAGTGGTTTTGTAGATTAGAAGATTGCAGTCAAGAATGCTCTGAGAGAAAAGGCTCTATGGAGGATAGTGAACAAGGAAATTGGAGAACCCCAAAGTGAAAAAGAAAAGGAGCTATGGAAATGCAAGCTGGAACAAGCTAGAGGTATTATTGGTAAAACTTTAAGCCCCAACCTCAATAGAAGATTTATTGATACTGATAATCTAATAGAGCTATGGGAGAGTTTAGAAAAAGATTATAAAGATGCAGATATTGCTAGCATGTTTAGCATAGAAGGAAAATTAGTGAATTTAGATCCTTCTGATTTTGAAAAAATGTCTAATTACTTTAATGAAGTTACATTTTTAAATGCTCAGCTGAAGAAAATAGGTGCTGAATATGCCAAAAAAGATTTTCAGTTGATTGCAATGGTTGAAAGTAAGCGTCCCCAGCCATACAAGGTATTTAAGGAATCAAGGAAAAGGGTTCTCCAACTAACTCCCAATGCCCCTCAGCAAACTTTTGATCAATTTTGTAAGTCTGTACTAGATGAAGAGGTTCAGCTTATTAAAGAAGGGCATATTAAGAAGAATCATGCATATGCAGCCAAGAGTAAATTTTCTAGATATGATGGAAAGAAGAATTGGAAAGGAAATTATAAATTTTGAAATGACGGTTCTAACCATTTTTCTAGAAATGATTCTGCAGAAAAGTAAGTTGGAAGGAAATCAATTATTTGCAGATATTGTGGAGGTGAAAATCACATGGAAAAATTTTGTTTGAAGAAGAGGGACAATGAAAGGCAGCAATACAAGCCCAAGCAAGAAAGGTTCAAGGATGGCAAGAAGGATAGGCATAGCTTCGTAGCCATCTCTCTAAAAATGCAAGAGAAATCAAATAAGGAGGTAATTGCTAGACCTGAAAGTAGTGTTAAGGGGGGATACTTTGCTTTAGATTCTAATAAAGAATGGATTTTAGATTCAGGGGCATCATATCACATGACTGGGGATAGATCTTTGTTTATTAATTTTTATGAAGGGAAGAATTCAGATCAAGAAATTACTATTGGCAATAAAATGAGACTTCCAGTTTTAGGAATAGGCCCTGTTAATGTAACGAATGGGTCTTTGAAAAATGTTTTGCTGGTTGAAGGATTAGGGGTGAATCTTATTTCAGTATATAAAATTGTTCAAGCTGGATATGAGTTTGTTGTCACTGCTGATCAAGTTATTGTTAGAGATAGAAAAGACCTAAGCAATATAATTGCTATTGGTAGAGTTGATCATAAAGAGAGTCTATTTAAATTTGTGGGGTTTGTTGATGATGAATACACAATCTCTCATGCTTTTATTGCTCAGGCTGATTATATGTCAAAACTTTGGCATGCTAGACTTAGACATATAAATTATAGAAAATTACAACATATGGTTAGAATGGATATGGTTAGTGGATTGACAAAAATTTCAGCCTCTAAAGGTGTGTGTGAAGGATGTGTGTTAGGAAAACATCATCGAGATCCTTTTGATTCAGGGAAAGCATGGAGAGCTAATTATCTATTGCAGCTCATTCATAGTGATCTATGTGAACTAGGATATCCTTCTGACTTTTATTAATGATTACAGTAGGAGAGTATGGGTTTATTTTCTTGAAAGAAAAAATGAAGTATTTGAAGTTTTTCAAAAGTTTAAGGCATTAGTTGAAAATCAAAGTGGAAAAAGAATTAAGTGTTTAAGGGCGGATAATGTGGGTGAATATTGCAACTATGCATTTGAGTCATTTTGTGAAAATTGTGGTATTAAGGTGCAAAGAACGGTTCCTTATACTCCTCAACAAAATGGGGTGGCTGAACGAATGAATAGAACTCTTTTAGAAATGGCTCGTTGTATGTTGCATTTGAAAAGTTTGCATAATCAATTTTGGGGTTTGGCTGTTTCTTGTGCTGCATATATTGTGAATAGAATTCCAACTAAAGCCCTCCCAAATATTACCCCTGAAGAAGCTTGGAGTGGTAGAAAGCCCCACATTGGGTATTTTAAAGTATTTGGATGCATTACTTGGACACATGTTCCTAATGAAAAGAGGAAAAAGTTAGAACCAAAGAGTCATAAGTGTTTGTTTGTGGGTTATAGTGAAGAATCAAAGGCTTACATGTTATATGATTTGACAACAAGAAAGGTCTTTGTTAGTAGAGATGTAAAATTTGATGAGCTTTCACAACTTACAGCCACTTCCTCTCACTCTACAACAGCAAATGTTTCTAATTTTTTAGATATTTTAGAAAGAAATGAAGCCAATATTGATGAGGATAAGGTGAGCACTATTGATGATGATAATACTATTGAAAATGAAACTACTAATGCTTGTACTTTGCCATTTTCTGCAGGTAGTGATGATGAAGAAGATATCATTTCAGCTAGACAAAAGACAAGGAGTGTTGAAGAAATATATAGACAAGGCTCAAAGATCCAAGGAAGGAATGGTAGGGCTCTCATGGCCAAAGTATTACAAGTAAATGACCCAATCTCATATGAGCAAGCTAGAGGAAAGAAGGAATAGGAGCAAGCCATGAAAGAGGTATATGATGCATTGTTAGAGAATAAAACTTGGGAACTTGTGCCCCGGCCCAAAGGTAAGAATGTTATTGGTTGCAAATGAGTTTACAAAACTAAATTTAAATCAGATGGTGCTATAGAAAAATTCAAAGCTAGATTGGTTGCTAAGGGGTTCAATCAAAAAGAGGGTGTTGATTATGAAGAAACATTTGCTCCTGTCATTAAAATGAACATAGTTAGAATTATTCTTTCTTTGGCTGCAAGTCTTGGGTGGCATATTCATCAAATGGATGTCAAAAATGCATTCTTCAATGGAGATTTATATGAAGAAATATATACAGATCAACAACTAGGTTTTGTGGATCAGAACATCCTAATCTTGTTTGCAGATTAAAGAAGTCACTTTATGGTCTTAAACAAGCGCCACAAGCATGGAATGAGAAGATTGACAGGTATTTTCAGCTTCATGGATTTAAGAGATGTAAGTCAGATCCCAAACTTTATGTGAAGAAAGTTCAAGATAATATTCTTCTTGTTGCACTTTATGTAGATGATTTACTCATTACTAGACTAAATATTGGGTTAATCAATGATTTAAAATCAGATCTTAAGAGGACATTTCATATGAGTGATTTGGGTGAACTAAACTATTTTCTTGGCTTACAAGTTTGTCGATTACATGATGGATTGTTCATCTCACAATCAAAATATGCTTTGGACCTTTTAGAAAAGTTTAATATGCTTGAATGCAAGCCAGCATCTACTCTGTTTCAATCTAGAGTCAAGCTTACTAAAGAATGTACTTCCAAGAGTGTAGATGCCACTTTATATAGACAACTTGTTGGTAGCTTGGTTTATCTAACTCATACTAGACTAGATATTTGTTTTGCAGTCAATCTTGTATCTAGATTTATGCAGGCACCTAAACAAAGTCATTGGCTGGCTGCTAAGAGAATTTTACAATACATCCATGGAACCATACACTTTGGAATCTACTATGGCTATCAGTCTTCAACTTCTTTGGTTGGATTTACTGATTTAGATTGGGGTGGTGATATAGATGATCAAAAATCTACTAGTGGTTATGTTTTCAATCTTGGATCAGGCCCTATTACATGGAGCAGCAAGAAACAAACAACTACATCATTATCTTCATGTGAAGCTGAATATACAGCAGCAAAAGAAGCAAGCAAGGAAGCAGTTTGGATTCAAAATCTTCTATTTGAGATTGGTTTTCTACAAAGTTCAGCCAGCACTATGTATTGTGACAATCAAAGTACCATATAGGTTGCCAACAATCCAGTCTTTCATGCTAAAACAAAGCACATTGAGATAGATGTTCACTACATTCGGGATCTTGTTCAAGCATCTATTATCAATCTTCAGTTTTGTCCAAGTGAAGACCAAGTAGCTGATATATTCACTAAGAGTATGGCTGAAGCAAAATTCTTAAAATTAAGAGACATGCTTGGTATGTTAGAGGTGAACATTAAGGGGGGATAGTAGTATAATGTTCCCCTCTCCTTTGTATTTCCCCTCTCCTTTGTATTCTCTTTGTATTATTCTAGTCAATCTTAAGGGAGGATGTTAGGAATAGTTAAGATTGTCGAGAGAATGATAAGATGTTTCTAGAAGTTTTCCATAAAGCTGTTTTAGAAAAGAACATTCCAGGTTATCTAGAAGGATAGAAACTTCTAGCTGTTCTAGAAAAGAACATTCTAGGATTTTAAAATCATCTAGAATGCCAGAAGCTTCCAGGCCTCAAAGCTTCTGTAGCTATATATATGTGATTAGAGAGAGCTGCTAGACAAGCATTTTAGATGTAATGCAAGTTAGATGAATATATATTTATGAGTTATTCAACTCTATTTGCCCTGTTTTCTCTCTGTTTTGCTATTGCTGTTCTGTTTTCATTATCTTGGGACTATTTTTACAACAGTAAGATGCATGATGTAAGTCTATTGAAAGAGCCGCATTGTTCTACCAAATGCATGGTAATAGATCGATCTTCAGGTGATATAAATTTATTAGACTGAGTTGTGCCGAAAAGTTAAATCGAACTGGAGAATGGTGTTGGCAAGAAGAGAGGTTTCAATAATGCTGATAACTACAGAGCCCCGCACATACCTCAACTTACCAGTGCTACCAACAGTGTCAATCTCATGCTTGTCCATGAGAATTGTATCAGCGCCATGAATGCACAACACTCATATGACAACATATTCTCTGTTTGCATTCATCTAGTATGTTAGGTGGCCGCTGCCACCATAATATACAGGGGAATGTACAGTAAAATTCATCACATTTCACTGCTACCTGGCTATCATTGTCAGAAGCCCACACAAATCAAGCCACTTTAACCTGTGGGGCCTTTGGATTTTCCTACAACCTTCCTTATGTTAATATATATAGATATATCTTGAACAGGGAATCATTGGGTGATGTATCAAAACCAAGAATATTTGGCATTAAATTGAAGTTGAGTTGGCAGTAGATCAGTTGAGAAATGGGTTGGAGAAAGGGTAGAAACATACATGATTTGAACAATAAATCAAATGTGCATATTTTATTCATTAGAATTAAATACTAAATCCTGACCACTTCCCGCTAACCTGCTTGAATAAAATAATGTTCTAAGAAATCCAGAGGGATAGCGGGCTAGTGACACATGTTGCCTATCAAAGTGGGACCCATCATCCACTATAGGCATTGAACATCAAAGCATTGAAAATCAATATTCAATATAATAATATATAATGGAACAATATTTAGCATTTCTGCCAATATATAATTAATAATTAATATGATGTTGAAAGGGAAGAAACATCCATGATTTCTTTATGTTGAATGAAATGGGAATTGTAATAGATTTTGCAACAGTTCTTGCACAACATTTGTCTATGTTGGCGGTAATTATAGTGGTGTTGGTATCTTGTTTCTGCTACACTTTTTGTCTATCACACTCCATTCCCTGCACTCATATTACCACCAAATTGGCACTACAAATTCCAGACTCTGGTCATGTAGTCAGATTCCCTAACTAGTGCTATACCCATCTGTTCACGTTAAGAATGTGAGTTATAGATTAGGGTATGGACATCAATCTGTCTGTTATTGAGAATGTTTCTTTTGAGTAGGTGCACCATTATACATATATAATAAGTTACTATTAACCTAATTAATAATCAATATGAACCTATAATATAACCATTATAAACTATTACTGGTCTATAGTGCAAAAGTCATTTCGCAGTTGTGCGATGCAGACATGGCATCAACACCAATAGTTTTGCGGGCTTGCGATATTAATATTATACTAGTGCTTGTATCACCAATTGCATTTATTTGAAAGTTTCAAAAGATTTTTCAACAAATCCATTTGAGTTGGTATGTCAAGATTTTTTTAAGTTTAGAATTCCCGACTACGAGGAGTTGGTGGTTCTTAAAAACTCAGAACTCCCGACTACGAAGACAATCGGTAGTTATGCAAAAGGCCAAAATTACCGTGGGAGATGGCATTACACCTGTCAATTGAACTTGCATGAGGGTAAGTGCACAAATATGAGGGACCAAAATGGGGCCTCAAGATGCCACTTTTTTCTTAAATAAGGAAACATTGATGTTGAATGAGAAGTTGAAGATAGCTACGCTCAAAATTTGAAGATGGAACAAAAATAAGAGTCATAGTGCTCTGAGTTTAGTTTCTAAACTACTAATTTTTTTCCAAAAATGGTTGAGATTAAGGTGTTCAAAAAGGGGGAGCACACAACTTGGTTCTATTTGTCTCAAAAAAACATAACATAGCATCTGTTGTGCTCCCCCTAAAATGTTAAATTTTTTTTAGTATTTCAATAATCGCTCCAGTGAGAAATTAGCTAACACCATGTAGTTTATCTCTGATTTTTCTCATAATTTTTCATGAATAATTGATTTTTTAGTAATTTTTAAAGTGGACACATCCTGAAAAATAGAAATTTGAGCATACTCCCCCCTAAAATATTTGAAAACTAATCGAAAATTATTTTTTTTGAATACATGTAGAATGGAGTCTAGTTTCTAAAAATGTAACTTATTTCAAATTTTGATGAACAGTTTAAAAAAAATAAAGTAAAAAATACTAGACACTGGTTTTTGACAAAAAATGGACACACTAACAAAAGAAATTTAAGATGAAACCCTTAACGTACTCAAAATGTGAAAAAAATTATATGGTTAGATAGCTAACAGAGAGATTAAGATTATGGTGGTATTTTTTTGAGTTTTCCTCGAAATAAGTGCAAACCTGAAGGGGAGCACGCTCTAGATTATGTGGTTTTTGCTACAATTTGGAAAAACACATCTTTAGACGTCCTAAACACAGTCCAAGACTTTGGGTTGGAAGCCCAAGACAAATCCAAGCCTTAGGCTTGGAAATAACCAAGGCAACGCATAACGTGAGCACGTTATAACGCGCTTGCATTTTGTACATTCACATAACACGAGTGTGTTATGTGAATGCAGTAAGCATGTTTTGAAAAAGCAAAACTCTCTCTCTCTCTAGGCAGAGTTAGATAGGGAGATAGGGAAAAAGTGATATACAGGGACTCTCTCTCTCTCACCCTCACCCTCACCCTCTGAGAGGCAGAGAGATAGGGAGATAGGGAGAAAGTGATATACAGGAACTCTCACTCTCCCTCTCCCTCACTCTCACTTTCCCTCTCTCTCTAAGAGGTAGAGAGAGATAGGGAGAAAGTGATATATATGGAGAGAGATACAAAGAGAGTCATAGTTTTCTTTTTTCCATTTCCTTCATCAATAAGAGAGAGGGAGAGATAGGGAAATAGAGGAATGATAGGGGAGAAGAAGGTAAGAGATATGGAGATAGTGAGAGATAGATAGGTAGAGAGAGAGGAGATAGATAGGGAGATGTAGAGGAGAAAGAGGGGAGAGATACCTGGTGATAGAGAGTGAGTGAGATGTCTAGAGAGATAGGGAGATAAGGGAGATATAGGGAGATAGAGGTTTGGGGTTGCTTGGGTTTAGGGTTTAGGGATTAGTGGTTATGATTTAGGGGCATTATTTAGGGTTTAGGGGTTTAGAGGGAGAGACTACTTTTGACATGCAACCCTTAACCCAAGCAACCCTAAACTCCTAAACCCTAAATAATGCCCCTAAACCCTAAACCCAAGAAACCCTAAGCCTCTAAACCCAAAATAATTCTTCTAACCCCTAACCCCTAAACCCTAAACCCAAGAAACCCTGAATCTCTATCTCTCTATCTTTATCATACATCTACCTCTAAATCTCTCTCCCTAAACTTGAGCAACCCTAAACTTATAAACCCTAAATAATGTCCCAAAAACCTAAACCTGAGAAACCCTAAACACCTCTCTCTCTCTCTCCAGATAGAGAGTGAGGGGCATGTCCAGAGGCATAGGGAGAAAGACTGAGAGGTAGAGGGATGATAGAGATAGGGAGATAGGGGAGAGATAGGGAGATAGAGATTTAGGGTTTAGGTGTTTGGGGTTTTATGTTTGGGAGTTTAGGGTTTCTCAAGTTTAGGGCTTAGTGATTAGAGCTTAGGGAAATTATTTTGGTGTTAAGGTTTGGAGGTTTATGGTTTAGGGAGAGAGGACTGATAGGGAGATATAGAGGACACTGAGAGGAGAGATAGGGAGATAGAGAGTGATGGACATGGCTAGAGACATAGGTAGAGAGATTGAGAGGTAGAAGGACGATAGAGATAGGGAGAGATAGGGAGATAAAGGTTTAGGGTTGCTTGATTTTAGGGGTTGAGAGAGAGAGAGAGACCTGTGTTTAGGGTTTCTCAGGTTTAGGGTTTAGGGGCATTATTGAGAGATTGAGAGGTAGAGGGATGGTAAATTTAGAGAGATAGAGATTTAGGGTTTCTTGGGTTTAGGGGTTAGGGTTTAGGGGAATTATTTAGGGTTTAGAGGCTTAGGGTTGCTTGGGTTTAGGGTTTAGGAGCATTATTTAGGATTTAGGGTTGCATGTCAAAAGTAGTATCTCTCTCTAAACCCCTAAACCTTAAACCCAAGAAACCCCAAACCTCTATCTCCATATCTCTCCCTTATCTCCCTATCTCTCTAGAAATCTCACTCACTCTCTATCACCCTATCTCTCCCCTCTTTCTCCTCTATCTCTCCCTATCTATCTCCTCTCTCTTTCTACCTATCTATCTCTCGCTATCTCCATATCTCTTACCTCCTTCTCCCCTATCATTCTTCTATTTCCCTATCTCTCCCTCTCCCTTATTGATGAGGAAAATGGAAAAAAGAAAACCATAGCTCTCTCTCTCTATCTCTCTCATTTTCATTTTCTTTGTTGATAAGGGAGATGGAGAGGGAGGAAGAGGGAGAGAGGGGGGAGATGGAGGGGAGAGAGAGGGGAGAGATAGGGAGAGAGGGAGAGAGAGTCCTAGTTTCCTTGTTTCCATTTCCTTCGTCGATACGGTAGAGGGAGAGATAGAGGGGAGAGACAGGGAGATAGAGGAATGATAAGGGAGAGAGCGAGAGAGAGGCAAGAGATAGGGAGATATGGAGAGATAGATAGGTAGAGAGAGAGGAGATAGATAGGGAGAGATAGAGGAGATAGAGGGGAGAAATAGGGAGATATAAAGTGAGTGAGATGTCTAGAGAGATAGGAAGAGAGATTGAGAGGTAGAGGGATGATAGAGATAGGGAGACAAGGGAGAGATAGGGAGATAGATGTTTAGCATTCCTCGAGTTTAGAGTTTAGGGGTTAGGGGTTATTGTTTAGGGGTATTATTTAGGGTTTAGGAGAGAGAGAGAGAGAGAGAGAGAGAGAGAGAGAGAGAGAGAGAGAGAGAGAGAGAGAGAGAGAGAGAGAGAGAGAGAGAGAGAGTACTTTTGACATACAACCCTAAACCTCTAAACCCTAAATAATGCCCTTAAACCCTAACCCCTAACCCCTAAACCCTAAACCTCTATCTCTCTATCTCTATTGTCCCTCTAACTCTCAATCTCTCTTCCTTTGTCTTTGGCCATGTCCCTCACTCTCTATCTCCCTATCTCTCCCCTTAGTCTCCTCTATATCTCCCAATCGGTCCTCTCTCTTCAAACCCTAAACCCTATACCTCCAATCCTTAACCCATAAAACCATAAACTATAGACCCTAAATAATGCCCCTAAACCTTAACCCCTAACCACTAAACCATAAACTCGAGCAACCCTAAACTGCTAAACCCTAAACCCAAGCAACCCTAAACCTCTATCTCCCTATGTCTCCGCTATCTCCCTATCTCTATCATCCTTCTACCTCTCAATCTCTTTCCCTATGTCTGGCCATGTCCCTCACTCTCTATCTCCCTATCTCTCCCCTTGGTCTCGTACATATCTCTACATCGGTCATCTTTCTCTAAACCCTAAACCCTAAACCTCTAAACCTTAACCCCTAAACCACTAAACCCTAAACCCTAAACCCTAAACCTAAGTAACCCTAGGAGAGACAGAGATAGAGCAGATACGTTAAAGAGGGGAGGGAGAGAGATAAAGATAGAGAGAAACCCTAAACCCTAAATAATTGGACCCTAAACCCTAAACCCTAAACTTGAGCAACCCTAAAATCATAAACCCTAAATAATTCCCCTAAACCTTTACCCCTAACCCCTAACCCCTAAACCCCTCTCTCTCTACCCCTAAACCCTAAACCTCTATGTCACGATCTCTACCTAATCTCCCTATCTTTATTATCCCTCTACCTCTCAATCTCTCTCCCTATGTCTCTGGCCATGTCCTCACTCTCTATCTCTATATCTCTCCCCCTTGGTCTCCTCTATATCTCCCTAATGACTCTCTCTCTCTCTCTCCTAAACCCTAAACCTCTAAACCTTAACACCTAACCCCTAAACCATAAACCCTAAATAATGGCACTAAACCTTAACCCCAAACCCTAAACCCTAAACCCCAAAACCTTAAACCCTAAACCCTAAACACAAGAAACCCTAAACCTCTATCTCCATATCTCTCCCCTATCTTCCTATCTCTATTGTCCCTCTACCTCTCAATCTCTCTCCCTATGTCTCTGGACATGTCCCTCACTCTCTATCTCCCTATCTCTCCCCTCTGTCTCCTCTATCTCTCCTAATCTCTATTGGTCTCCTCTATCTCTTTTAAACCCTAACCCCTAACCCCTAACCCCTAAACCCTAAACCTGAGAAACCCTAAACCCCTAAACCTAAGCAACCCTAAACCCCTAAACCCTAAATAATTCCCCTAAACGCTAAACTTGAGAAACCCTAAACTCATAAACCCTAAACAATGCTCTTGACCCCTAACCCCTAAACTCTCTCTCTCTCTCTCTCTCTCTCTCTCTCTCGCATTGGAGTTCAAATCACCCATGTCATTTTCAAGAGAGAGAGAGAGCAAGGAAGGGTGGGAGGGAGAGGGGAGAGCGAGAGAGAGAGAGAGAGAGAGAGAGAGAGAGAGAGAGAGAGAGAGAGAGAGAGAGAGAGAGAGAGAGAGAGAGAGAGATTTACTTTTGCAAAATGCACTCATGTTTTAAAGCACTCGCATTATGGCTTGTATGGGACCAAAAAGTCATGTGGCGACTTTTTGGTCCCTCATCGTTGTGCATATACCCATGAAAATTTTTAAATATTTTTCAACAAATCCATCTAGTGCATATCCAACTATATTATCTAGCAAAATCTGATTGCATTTGCTTGGAAGTTTCTAAAGTGGCTTCAACAGATCCATTTTGTATATATCCTGTGATCCCTTCTTTCATTCACAACCTTCTCCAGCTTAGCTAAACTTTTTCCAACTTGACTGATGTAATTAAATGCTTCTAACTTCTTTCCTAATTGGAGTAAGGGACAAGATTACCATCATGATGAATTTGAGTGACAATCTTCATTTCCTCTGGTTCTGTTCGAGCCATGCCCTCATTAAGAAGGCTGGCTAAAGTATTTCTATTATTACATTTTGGTTGTCCATAATTTCTTCTATGCAAGGATCTTCAAATCTTACAGATTATCCCCTTGTTATCAAAGCTTCCAACTAGATTCACATAATCACAAGCTAGATTCACATAAAGAATAAAAACTAAATTTACCCTTGAGTTTATTATCTTTAGGTAATTCAGTTTCTTTATCAACAATGACAACACATGGGCTTGTAATATGACCATTGAGAATAAGGAAAGCCTCTTGGATTGGACTCAACTTGGAGTCATCAAAGCTATGGAATCCTCTAGCAGTAACTCTCTTAGATTTCTCTGGTGTAGAAATAGGAGTAATAATCTATTTCTCCAAATTAGGCTATAATTTTAAATCTAATGATTGTTGTTCACTTGGACTGAGAAAGTTGCTATGAAAATCATCACCTGCAATTGTTGAATTACTCAGAAAACTTGGATTAGAACATGATTCCACAACATATGTATCTATAGCAGGGCTATTAAGAATTAGCCAAGATTCTTTAGTTGGACTTGTTTTAAAACCATTTCCATATTGGCCAATCATATTTGCTATGTTGCTCTTGACTGAAATGAGTAGGAGTTACATCCCAAGGAGATCCACTCAACAATTTGAATAAGGGAGAGGCAACATTGATAGTATAACCAAACCGAGATGACAACATGACTTAGTAATGGACTTGAGAGGGCAGATTTTGCATTGTAGGTTTTGAATTCAATAGAATGAGATAGCTCAGAGAATAGGGAAAGTTTAAAATTTTCAGGTTTAGAAATTTGACAACATTACTAAATCTTTAAACTTATCACCAATTACAATGTCATTCATTTTATTCAACATTACAATGGCAGGAACCTAACGTAATGTGTCTGAAGATTGTTACCTAGTGTTCTTATATATTTGAAAGTGAAGTAACTATAGTAGACATGATATTTCCACAGTCCATGATATAGAATAGAGCTTTTGGGAAACATGTGTGTAGCTTTTTTGGATTGACGTTTCAGATCATACTCCATGATCCATTATTAGGAAGATGCGAAGTAACTACTATAGTAAGGGTTTCTTGATACAGTTGTTTAAATTGTTTATAACTATATAGGGGTTATCCATGATAAAGATTAAATCCACTCAATAGTACAAGGGTCATGAGAAACCAAGGTGGGACTTTTGTATTTATAACTATGCTTTCGTAATTTTTTAAAGCATATATGATCATTATATCTTTATCAAATTTGATTTGTACTATCTATTATTCTCATGTTTAATATTATTTTTGCACCTCATTTGATAGTTGCTTAAGTTATAATCATATAAAATTACATTTAAATTATTATGTTTTATGAAAATTATACTATGGTTATTACCTCATGTACATATTTAGTTATTACAAGAAATGTAAATTGATGAAAGATTAATAAATCACTGTATGTCATAAATTAAATCACAGATCCATGTTATTATGATCTATAGGTAATAATAAACCTACCAGACATATAAACATACACTATTTTATGATCATAAACTCCAAATATCAGCATGTGAGTCTATGATACTGATGTCAACAAATGGAATAATTCTTAGAATAAAATAGGCCTTATAGATGGAATCATATGCATCCAAAAGAGCACCTACAAAACTTGCCGCAAGTGATAACTAAAATAAAAAAATGGGCATTACATAGACAACCTTAAAAAATAACATAAATTAGAAACTAGTTGGGATATTGACTAATCACTTACCAAAACATTTAGTTTCAATAACGAACATCATCACCTAATTTTTCTTCTATCACTTTAAACTTTTCATATAAAACAACTAAAATGAATCAAAATTTATAAGCATATGTGAGGAGTCGCAAAAAATGTGACCTATAGTGGGCTTGGGTCCATAAGACATTCTAGGTGCAAGCATTCTTACTCAGTTAGAATTAATGAAATCACTAGGTCTATTTGCATACACAAGTTTTGACACTCTTGACAAATGGAAATGAGGTTGCAAGCAAATTCGAGTTGACATTTGGCTTGGGTCAACTTACAACACTAAGTCATGACTATAGAACTTACTACAATATTTTTGAACTTTGAGTTTAGACTTAGGCTGAAGACATGCAATTCAAGATAACACTCTTTTATGAACATCAAATGACATGGAATGAACAATAAAATAAAGACCTTGTTACAAGTAATTTCAAGATAAATTTGACTTCTTGAGAATTCTAAACTATGGATTTTTAGACTAAAATATACACAAAAAACTAAGTCCTTAGTACATGATATGCATAAAAACATTAACATCTAATGTAAAACGAAATAGGTCCACTCTTTTAAAGTTAATTACTTCCTAAAATTTCAAAAATGAGTAAGTTGAATCTATATCAACCACACTTGCATATTTGACCTAGCATATTTTCGCAAGGTTAAAAAGAAGGTACAATATTTGTAGACCTTCACTTTAAATTGAATGAGCACATATCTTGATGCCCATAATGCACATAGCCAACCCACTTTAATGGATCCATGCACACTACAAATGTGTCTTTGATATTAGATTATATTATATGTCTAATATGAGGCAGCTAAAATCATTTCTAAAGATTTATAAAATTACCTCTACATTTCCATTAAAATAAATTGATACAAAATATTTAGATTATTGTGCATTGTTTGCTAGGTTAAGCTAAGGTGATGTTGGTAAAAGAAAATGGTTGAGTTTAGCTACATCATCTTGCATCGAAATGAGTATAGTGGAAAGTTTCCTATTAGTGGAAAGTCCATACTAGTACAAAATGAAGGTTTCATTATTCTTTGAAGATATAGTCTATATAAAGATATCTCTCTTTATATAAAGATATATAAAGGTCTCTTTGTTTAACTCTATTTGTTTATATAAAGATATACTTGATATGTAAATATTGAGAGTAAACTTAATTATAGAAAAAAATCAAGTTAATGTCTAATTAAAATGAAATATGCACCTTCTCCCTTACAATAATTATTTCTATATAACTTCTAATCTTAATACACTAAAACATGGTATTTTAAAATATGTTATGTATTCATAAAAAATACAATGTTTGTTAATTCAAACCCTTTTTATTCGTGAAATGCCATTCATTTTTCATCAAAATCTATATTATTATATATACATTAATAATCAGTATGGGACTAATTGCAAGCTTGAATGTTTCCAATTACAATCCTAGGGATATAGAGGGAAAATGAGATATAGAAAATACAGAAAGAGATAAAGGAAGAGAGAGAGAGAGAGAGACTTTCAATTAGTTGTTCCACACCAACAATCTAAAGATGACATGTGTCCATGGGAAGCTTTGCTCAAGACAACACATCATTTTCTTAAGGACCCAATAATTCACCTTTAATACCTATTTGGCATACCCCTCTAGGATTTAGGGGTACATGTGTTATAATTAAAATAAATTTTAAATATGTGTTTTAAAATTTTTATTTATTTTATTCAATTGGATAGACACTATTAAGTATTAAAAATTATGGGCATACTTTTAATTGTATGGCACAAATTTGTTTGCACAATCAACATGGGACTAATTGCAGGCTTGGATGTTGCCAATTACAATCCTACGGTTATTAGTTTGATTAGTCATGCTAACCATGGTTTCCTTTGGAAAGGATTGAATGAAAGCCTAGAGGATGTGCAAAAAATTAAATTTCATAAAAGAAAGCTCACTTAGATTTACAAAAGGTTTACTATGAAACCCATCACAAGAAACCATTTCAAAAGATAAAGCTCAAAGAAAGTATGTCTTCCAAATGTTTTTTTGTAAAAAATAAAGCTCACCTTATGGATCGGCAACAAAATCTTAAAGAGTGTGAGAAAGACCCACCATACTTTTACTTTGAGTGCGTGTATAGTATGCCAAAAAGAAATAGATAAATAGAGAGGGAGACAAAGAGATATAGAGAAAGATAGAAAAATAAAGATATAGAGAAAGAGATATTGGGAGAGAGAGATTGATATATAGAGGTAGAAATATAGAGAGATAAACAGGCTGAGAGAAAGATAGAAAGATGGTAAGAGAGAGATAGAGAAAGATAGACTGGCGAGATACAGACACATATACAAAATAGAGATAAATAGAGAGAGATAAAGAGAAATAGAGAGATCAAGAGACTGAGAGAGATAAAGAGAAATGGATAGATAGAGAGGTCCAGACAAAGAGTTAGAGAGAGAGAGAGACAGAGAGATAGAGATATAGAGAAAGAGAGAAACAAAGAAATATATATAAAGAGAGAGGGAGAGATAGACAAAAAAAGATAAAGAGAGGGAGAGATATAGGGAGATAAATGGGTGCTTAGTATTAAATCAGTCCCCCACCTTTTTTTGTTTATATCATTTATGTTGACTCCCGAAATAACTACAACCTTAAACCCTAAAACATTCCTAAATCATATAAACCAGGGATAGTCATTCTAGATGAATGGAAGAGGTTAAACAACAAGTTTAAGGTGATTTTGGGAAACCTATAGGAGTGAGTTAACTCCTCTACACTTTGAGCTCAGCTTAAACTTAGGATGGATATTCCTAGGGGATACCCAAATAGGTATTAGGTTCAAACCAGATGAACAACTAAAAATAACAGGACAACCAAACCCAAACTACCTTCTAGGCCCCAAAGACTATCACTGGACCTAAAATGACTGGTTATCACTAATAACTCCTATATAGCTGATAAGAGAGCACTCCCGTTGACAATGGAAGGTGCAGGTATGGTTGTTTGCAAGACATACAAATTAATTACTTTTTTCACACATGATAAATTTGTTTTAATCTTTTAAGAGTATTGGTGATCATGGAAAACTTCAGACCGGTGCTTAATATGTTGGGTAATAGAGTCCACAGTTAAGTAGAAGAAAGAAGACAATAGGGTAAAAGCACAAAGTTGTGTCACACTTTTATAAAGGAAACAATCAACGCTCAATCCAACTTTTAAACTTGAATCACTAAAACGTGACATATATGTTTTGAATTTTGAAATGATGTAAACTAATAAAATATTTATTTTTTAGTATATTTTATGTTTGTATTTTTTGAAAATTTTTTAAAAATTATTTGAATGTAGTTTTTAATAAATTGACACTATAATTTAGTTGCTGATAAAATGCTGAGAAATAGAGTTACATGAGACGTCAATCTTTATATAGTAAATTATAGTTTTTTTTCTTTAATATTTTTGTGTGTATTTATAACTTGAAACTTTAGTGCATGGATATATTTTGTTCCAATTTTGATAAATATATATTTTTAAATAAATATTAAAATGTGCGTGTATTAAAATGTAGTTGTTTCCATTCGACGTCAACTTTCATATTAACTATTTATCTAAAATAGAAAAAAAAATTATACCATCTTGGTATAGATTCTTTTATCTAGTGCATCATATTTTTTTCAATTTTTTTAATAAGTTTTACTATTTTTCCTTGACATGGTAATTGACCTAATGTTTTGTACTAATAACCTACTTTTAGTAAAAATAAAAACAGAAATATAAATAATAATTAAACTATTAAAATATATATATATTTGAAAACTAAACTTATAGATCTACAAAAGTGTATTTTTTATATTTTTAAAAAAAATGTTATTTAAACAAGTAGAAGTTGTTGAAATATCAAGTTTTTCAAATAATTTTATTTTTTTGGTAAATTAGCTTCATAGTGGTGCTACATATGCATTTAGCCAAAAATTTTAATTCGAAAAGTTGTGGACATATCTATCTTCGCTAGAATGAATCTTATAAGATCATATGTTTGACCAAAATTGATTTTTAGTTAGAAATACTTAAATTTGCTTGTGCTGATAAGTTCGCTGAAAGTGTGACACAGCTTTGTGCTTTTACCCAACAAGAAAAATGAAACATGCACTTTTTGGATATTCAGATGCAAGAAGAAACAACAATCAATGTAGGATATACTTAGTAATCCTTTATCAACATAAAATCAATCATCTAAAACCATAGAAGAGATCATCACATAGCATGTAATGTTTTAAGAATTTGTTCATTCATTTGATCAATGGTTACAGTCATGCCACTAAGTGTGGCAAGAGGAAATCCTAAAGAGAAGTTCAGGATTTCCTTGAAAGATTACATAAGAAAAAGGAGAAGTCCATTTATTGATAGTTGAAATCAATATAAAATCTTTCATAACATATGTCTTTACTGCTAGAAAACTGGAACCTTTGTACTTTTTGAAACCCTAGAGAGATCTGCACTTGACTATGTGAAATTGCCAAAAAGACCAAACCTTTTTACATCTTACCTTCCTACATATATAACATTTGATTCCAAACAACCTAATTAGGTTACAATAAAACACCCCATGGGCTCTGTCAGAAAATATCAATGCCAAAAGGGATGCCGACCTATAAGAATTTATTGTAGAAAATATCTGGATCCATTGAGTAGCTGAAAAGATATTTTGGATCATCAATGTGAGTTGCTGAATCACTCACCTGCAACAATTAATGCAAAATATCTGCATTTGAGAAACTTCTACAACACTTCAATTCAGCTCCAGATGTGTCTTGTCGGCCGAGTCTGCATATCCTTCTTTAGTCGACAACCATCCCAGATATCCGGAGGCATATCCAGATCATGAAACTTGGATCATATTTTCAAAGTGACAATATTCCCCCCCCCAAAAAAAAACCTGCCAAATGAAAGAGGAGGAAAATCTAAGCACTTTTGCCTTTTGGATCATGTAGAAATTCCTGAGCGGTCAAAGTTGCGGTCAATAGGCATATGGATATCCATGTGTCATCATCTCATAGCCCCGCACAGAATCTTCTCGGTGAGCAAGATTCACCTGTGACACCGCACCACCATTGATTTATAATGACCCTATCACATCCTTTCCACATGTTAGAATTTTGTAGCCTCATGAAGGGAATATGACATCAACTTCAGTGGTCCATGGGCTATGCAAGATCCGGATGCACTTGTCAAATTTTCCTTTGCAGGAAGGGGAAACCGTCATCTGAATGGATATCAACCTTTAATATTTGAGTGCAAACTTAATATCTAGATGCCCTTTATGAATATCCCAATGATGTCATCAGCATGAATAGATCTGGATGACATCATCAGGTTATTAGCAGTGCAGAATGATATACCAGAGGTAGAACGTCTGGATGATGTCATTGTCATATGCATTTCTTCGGGGAGGGGATTGGATAATGTCATTGGGACATTTGCAAGGGCATGGATATTAACTTAGGATCTAGATATAGGAAATATCTGGATGACGTCATTGTCATATTCACAAGGGTTTGCACATTCGCAAAGGACCCGGATATTAGTTAAGATCCAGATGTTAGGAAACATCCAGATATTAACTAAGGTCTGAATATGAAGGGGATATCAGGATCTTAGTTAAGGTCTGAGATATTAATATAATATCTGGGATGTTAGCTAAGATATGCATGACGTCACCAGGATATTCATGCCAAAATGACTAAGTGTAAAAGATGGAAATCTCTGCGAAGGAAGACTTTAAAGGCAAAAGATTTCTGGGTCTTTCTAGGTTTTTTGCAAGGATTTTCTAGACACATTTTTCAGGGATTTATGCAAGTTGGAACACTAAGATTTGAAGGATTTAAGGCCTATCAGGATAAAATCCAAGGGATATCCAAGAGATATTCAAGGTGAACCATTTGACTCTAGACAGAGGAAAATTAAAACCCTAAAAACTTAAATAGGTGTCAACACTGGCTTCGACTGGGGACATGTGCTAGGAAGTGGCACAACAAGAATCCAGAATCTCCGAGTAGACCAAAACAATGACACAGGAACAAAAACAAAACACCATCAAGACCATAAATGGTCAAGACTACTCGAAGCCAAAATACATCAAGATATAACAAGGTTTTACCACAAAATTTTATGGAAAATCATTACCTATGAGAAGTAATGTTTCAAATGCTGCCTATGAATAGGGAGCTCTAGCAATTCTCCTTCCAGGTTTTTGACATAAAAGGTGTCCTCACTGGCCCTTTTATCAATTTGATATAGGCCTAACTATAGTGGCTCAAACTTACCATGTTTGCCCTTGTCCTCTGATTTGGCATTCTAGAGAAGAACCAAATCACCAATCGGTAAGCATCTTTTGACTATTCTTTTGTTGAACAGATGTTGTACCTCCTACTACCTTAGCAAGTTTTTGTCATGTGCCACCCTTTTGACTTCATCCAACTTTGTTAGCTCATGCATTCTCAATGCGATAGCATCATTTCCATCTTCTCCTATTTGTTGCAGCAATTGATACACAGGCAACTCCAGTGACATTGGCATTTTGTCCTCCTTCCCATACACTAACTCAAAAGGACTCCTACCTATAGCACATTTATATGTGATCCTAACATCCCAAATTGCATATTTTAGTTTGTCATCCCACCTTTTCTTGTTCTCATCTAAAGTCCTCTTTAAAATTTTCATGAGGCTCTTGTTACTAGACTCAGCTTGTCCATTACTTTGTGGATGATATGGTGATGAATGAATCAAGCTTATCCCATACCTGGAACACATTTTTTCAATGTTCTGAGATCTGAAACACATAGCATTGTTTGCAACAATTCTAGATGGCACACCAAATCTAGTTATCAGATTGTTCAATAGGAATTCAATCACTACCTTGGACATGGCATTGCGAGTTGGAACAACCTCAACCCACTTAGTAAAGTAATCAATTGCCACCAATATCCACCTGGATCTATTGCTTGATCTCTCCTAGATCTCCCCTATGAAATCAATGCCCCATTGCTGAAAGGGTGTTGTAATGGTAACATTCATAAGGGGAAGGGCACCTTGAAACTTCAACTTACCTATAAATCTTTGACAAGGATCACACTTTCTGATTTGTTTTGCAACATCTTTGAAGAGGCTAGGCCACCAAAATCCTGCTCTAATGATCTTATGTGTTGTGATTTTAACATAAAAATGCCCACCACAAACTCCTCAGTGATATTCATTAATAGCTTCCTCAGACTGTTGTTGATCTAAACATTTTAACAACAATCCCTCATGATTTCTCCACATTAAAATACCTTGGATCAAGACATACCTTTGGGATTGGAGTTTAAGTGTCCTTTGCTAAGTTACACTCATGCCTGGGGGGCAATGCATGTTGACTAGATAAAAGATAATATCCTTATACCATGGGTCATCTGTCAAAACACACACATCATCAAATTGAGAAACATTTACTTCATTTATCTCAGCTACCTCTAAGGTGGAATTTGCCATCAACTTAGCTAAACCCTAGCCTTTAACCAATTTGGTAATCTATATATCCATATCATATTCCTAGATCTTGTTGATCCATCTGCACCTCCTACCTAAAGCTTCCTGTTGTATGAAAATATCCTTCACAGCTGTGTTTGGCACATATGCTATGATCTTGACACCTATGAAGTAAGATCTGAAATTCTTTATGGATTTAACCAATGCATAGACATGCTTCTCTATTATAGAATAATTCAATTCAGCAGCCTGTAAAGACTTGCTAAAGAATGCTATAGGCTATTCAAATCTATCTTTATTCTTTTGAAGTAAAACAACAGCTATAGTATAAAAAGAAGCAAAGGAAAATAACTGAAGGGGCTTAGAATAATCTGGACTTATCAGTATAGGTGCCTCCTTGATAGCTTCCTTAATATCCTTGAATGCTTCAGATGGTTCTAAATCTCCCATATAATAGATTGCCCTTTCTTAAGCATTTGAGAAATGGCCTTAGTCTTTTCAGCAAAATTAGGAATAAACCTCCTAACTAAAGATTTGCCCAAAAAAAGACTGTATTCCTTTAACTGATTTGGGCTAAGGAATGAGATCAATAGCCTTGACTCATTTTGGATCTATCCTTACCCCATATTTGGACACAATGTGCCCGAGCAACTTGCCCTTTTTGACTCCAAACTGACATTTTTTAGGATTCAAAAAAATCCCATAGTCTAAACACCTTTGAAAAATCACTTCAAGATGCTTGTAGTGCTCACCTCTTTCTTTTGAAAATGCTATCAGGTCATCCTAATAAACCACCATGATCTCATCAATGAGACCAACAAAAGCTACATCCATAGCTCACTGAAATGTAGACCTGGCATTCTTCAAACCAAAAGGCATTCTCAGGTATACATAGGTCCCCCAAGGAGTGGTGAATGTTATTTTGTGTTGTTCAGACTCTTTGACCAGCACCTAGTTGTATCCAGAGAATCCATCCATCATTGACATCAGCTCTGAACCAACCACCTTCTGTAGTAAATCATCCATGCTTGGGAGAGGGTAGTTATCTTTAAGGTATTTGATGTTCAAATTCCTGAAATCAACACACAACCTTATTTCCCCATTCTTCTTTCTTATTGGGACAAGGTTGGATACCCACTCAGAATGTTTGATAGGTTTTATAATGCCTCCCTCTTTCATCTTCAATTCATGTCTAAAGAAAAATCTAGAAAATGACATGGACAAAACTGTATAGTATAGAAATACCTTTCCAACGCCTATAAAAAGTTGAAATTCTGATAAAGTGGGCAAAAGTTGTGAGCTTAGGAGTGAAAAATGCAAGATCCAGATTCAAACGGTTGTATCTTTCACCTATAGAAAAATCTTAGAAAAATACCTACACCACTGCGAAGTGCTCGGAACCAGCTTTCTGATGATATCTCGTTTGCCAATTTTTGATACCGTGGCAAAAATTTATGGCTCCCAAAAAAAATGCCCTATTAGGGCTAGAAGGGGTACCAAAGGGGGCCCCTGATGCTGATGTTAGCACTGACAAAATATTCTCTAGGACTGCAAAACTAGTAGTGGTTTTTGAAAACTGCTCTGTCCCAGGTGAAAACCACCATTCTGGTAAAAAACTGCCTTTCTACAAGTCACAAAACCATTGAATGTGGCACAAAACCACTTGTTTTAGGTTGCAACCACCTATTGTGGTAGCAAAATTGACTTGTAGGTCTGAAAACTATTGATGTCAGGCCAAAACTACCTATGGGTGCTTGCAAAACTGCTATTTTAATGCAAAACCACTGTCAGAAAGAGAACACCACTTGGAAGAGGGAAAAACCGCTTACAACCTGTGCTTTTGGTGAAAATTGCTTAATTCTATCAGAGTTGTCTGAAATCTACCATTGGTATCCATTAAACTATGGATTAAGCTTGTTGACCGCCATGACAAATTTTATAAACCTGCGAAGATTTTTATTTATTTATTAAAGGCCGAAGACTTTGTGCCTCTACAGGCCTATGAGGCCACAGGCCAGGGGACTATACCCTGCTGACTTTGGCAGCCGATCAGCGTTTGTCACTAGCAGTGAACCTATTGACCGAGGATTTATCCCCGGTGGTACTCTGCGGCTAGGGGTCTCATACTCTGCATGGGGGCAGGGTCTACATACTGCGTAGTACCTTGTACCCTGCGCATTAATTTTTTTAAAATTTGAAAAACTATTTTAAAAAAATAGATTATTTTTTAAAAAAAAATTACTCGTACGAAGCTTATGGATCACTAATGCCTACCTGCGTAGACAAAGATTCTGCGTCAGAGAATATTCTGCAGAATTCATACGATGGGTAGGGGCAAAAAAATTTCCTTTCGCTGCAACTACTCTGATTTTGACGATTTTATAGTCGATCTATAGGTTTTGATGCCTTCCAGACACAATGGCAAGGTTGATTTTTGCCCAAACTACTCTGAAATTGAAGCTAGCTCTCAAATTAGGTATCAATTCCCTGAATTGAAAACCTCATAGATTTGGCCTCTAATGTCTGATCTGGACGAAACAAAAGGCGATCTTGACTATCTCAGACCTCTTGAACACAATGGTGTGCTCATATTTGCAACAACATGCTTTAAAATGAACTTGCAATATAAGGCACAAAGAGGAAACCCTCACAAATATGGTATTTCTATCATGTCTTTCAGATTCTCTATGTCATCATTTAATGCAAGAGAAGAGTATACTCAACTATCAAGATCCACCATAAATTTACATTCAAATCTCTCAAAAAATTGACTAATAAGAAGAGATTCCACCTAGAGAGCTTTCATACCATGTAAGAGTTGGCTAGATAGGAGCCACCCAAGATCTAGGACTTTATGAAAGCACAAGAGAGACAATATGAAATAATAATTCTATTCTATCAATGAATGCAAAATTATTCATCTTATGTTGTTACAATGTACATAAAGAGCCTTGATTATAAATGCAAGAATGAGAGCTAAGATGTTGTAGTCATGTGATAAGTGTCTTAATCCTATGACATGTGACAACTATAGCACATGTGTAGGATAAGACAACTATCAACATCTAACAACAACTAAACACAACTACAAAAAACTAGAAACATCTAGTAGACTCACTAAGTCAACTTAACATGTGGATTATGTGTGAGAATATTATTTAAATAATTTAAATTATTCTCACAACAAGGGAAACTAGATAGAAAATATCTCTATTCACACTAACAAGACCTTAGAAGGTTAGCTTAAAGGTTAGGAAGGTAGAAATAAAGAGAAAAATAATCAAAAACATGTTGTCAAGAGAGAAGCTACTGAGAGATCTATATATTTTATGTTTATATGTATATGATTAGGACTATAGCCCATCATTGAACTACCATGTAGGCCCGTGCATCTTTTTTATACTTACAAACACAAAAGTAAATCTTAGTTATATCTTCATTGAAAGGTTTTTAATGCTTTAAAATCCGCATTATGGAAGCCTAGCCAAAAAAATTAAATCTACAAGTTAGCCCCCTTTTAGAAAAGAAATCCTCATTATCAATTATACCCTTCTAGGAACCACAATAGGGGAGGGTTGAGTGCAAGGAAGAAAGACAACCTTTTCATGTGAAGGAGGTCTAGATGCAACCATGAGAATCACAAAAGATCTACCAACAACCTCCGCATATGAGCAAGTAACACGATTGTCAATGGATCTAGGCCCTCGTTATCGGAGTAGGGCTCAAAGTTTTGAATTTTACAAAGAGTCATCACCCACAACCAAATTTGAAGTAGGGAAAACACCAACAATAGTCCTAGAGGGCTAGGAAGGAACCCTAGTGGCTAGTTTAGAAAAGTTGTCAGCCAAAATTGCTCCAAACGTAGACCTGCAAGGAGAAAGAATTGATGGAGTTAGAATATGCCCAAGCATCTTTGGGCTAAGAGAAAGGTGTATAGGAAAAACCCTAGTTGCTGCCACACCATCAACAGGAAACATCAAATCAATTATAGCAACACTAGAACCAAGTGCAAGATAGATAGGATTAGATCCCCAAGCAACGAAACCAATGGAACAAGTCAAGAAAGAGATGAGAAGTCTATATCTAGAGAGACAAGGGCATGGTAGCCGCAAGGGAGTCAAGAAAGAGAAACCTTTTTTTTTTTTAATTTCCTTCTCTTTTTCAATTATATTTTATTTTGTTTTGAGTAGTAAATACTATATTTAAATGTAACTTTTTATTTTTATTTTTGAAAAGATACATCATTTTATTATTATTTATTTTTAATCTTTTTACTTTAGAGTTAATTTATAATTTAAAGTTAATTTATTTTACTATAGGACTATCTTATTAGTACAAAGTAGTACTATTGTGATCAAAATCACTTAACTAGTGATTATTAATTTTATTTATGCACCAGTTAAATGATATAATTTTAAACTAAACATGCAATTTTTTTAACTTCAAATGTTTCAAAAAATAATTATCAATAATTTAATTGGGTTCTATATTTTAGTCATTATTTTTTATTGGGCCATATTTTCAAATGTTATGGACCAAAAATAGGAATGCGAATATTATAAAAAATAAAACCATCTTTCAAGCACACAAATACCCAATTTTACTACATTTGATGAAATTCCTGTATCTATGGTCTCACTTTTGGCCTATTTCTTTTCTTTTCTAAAATTTTATTTCTATCATTTTACACTCTCATAAATATATAAACCACTACACATTTTAATGTATCAAAATATTCAACGAAGCTTTAGGTTTTAGTTCCCCTCTTCAAAAAATTCAAACCCGCAACCTTTCCTTATGATCCCAGTGGTAACTCTCTACACATTTTCTTTTAAAAACCTTCTTTGGGTATCTTTTTATTGTCTGAAAGATTCATTCAACACTCTGCAGGCTTTGTTTTTCTTTCCTATGAACTTAGCCTACAAAATTTAGGAAGCAATTTTGTTTTTCTTTGAGCCTTGTAAGAGCCCTTATCTTTTTTATTGTGCTTTTAGCTCAAACATTTTGTGAAATGGATGTTTTGCGTCCATGCTATAAAAACCCTTTTAAAAATTTTGGCTTAGAATTTTTTTCTAATAGTTGCCACGCATCCTTGCTATAAAACCCTATATACATATTTTTATTTTGGATTTAGATATTTTGTTAAATAGCTATGATATATCCATGCTACTACCATTTTGATGGGTTCTGTAGTAAACAAGAGACGTATTGCATCAGGTTCCTGCCGAAATAGAAGCTAAATTATGGATGAGAAATTGTCAGATATGGGAGTAGAAGAATAATATATGGGGATCAAAGAATAATATTATGTAGATGGAGAGTGCATATTAAGTTGTGGCTTGCAGCCTATATTCTGTCAAAAATTTTCTTCATATGATTTTGTTCTGACAGGAGACTGATCTCTTTAGCATCTCACAACGTGCTTGATCAATTACATGGAGAGTTCATGTCACTAAATTTCAAACTGTGGGTATTATAAGCCAGTATTTAGCAACCTTTCATGAGAGGAATGCAAATTTGTGAAGCTGTGTTCTGAATTGCTATCTGTTAATTCTCTACAGAATAGATGTGAAGTTTGTCCATGCTACTTGTAACACCGGGTACAAATTGTTGACATGGAGTCATTTTTCATTCTCAGTATGCAAAAGACCAATACAACTATTGCCACACCTATAACAACAATTTTTTGTGATCCCACACTTGAAGAACTCACAAAATTAGGAGAACTATTGAAGCAGGAACCAATAGTGTAGTGTTATAATATAAAGTCAAAGGCACACTGTTTTCAGACTTCAAATCCTTGAGACTTAGGTGAGGGCGGGATCATGATGGGCCAAACACTACCCCTAAGTGACAATGTAAATGTGAAAAATAGACTTAAGTAACTTCATCTCAAAAATTGAATAATTTATCTACACAATCTAGAAATAAGGTGGTAATAAAAGTTGAATTGAATGTAGTTTATGGGCTACTACTTTTTTTTGAAAATTTTAAAAATAGTTTGGTGAAAATTGGATATTTCAATGAAGCACTACTAAAATTTACAAAAAAAACATAAAAAGTAGGAGTCATTCCGGCCAACCTAAGTATGAAAAAAAGATAATATTTTTCCTCCATGATTTGGATTTAAGTAGGACACATTAGCGGATGTGACATTTTTTTAAATTTTTTTAAGTAAATATATAATTATTTATGAATTTTTTACTATAACTTTTTTAAAATATTAAAAATTAATTTTCAGCCAACCTAACTTGGTCAAAAATATATGAAACTCAAAAATTTTAAATTTTAATGCATACCCAATAAATCCTAGAGTGTGATGCATCTTTTGGATTTAAAAAAGGATTAATATATTGAAAGTTATGGATGTTTTCCAATATGTGTATCTATCACGAAATCAGACATAGCGTAACATTAGAAAATTAATAATAATTACCTATTAAAATTATTATGAGGTGTATATTATATTTTTAGAATTTTAATAGTTTCCTCTATAAACCCTTTTCGTTTGATTAAATTTAGTTACAAAAATGTCTGTCAACTTCAAAGATGAAATTGTGGAAAATTGTAGGATAACACTAAATGGGTGGTTCTTCAAGTTTGTTTGGCAAGTTTTGAGACTCCCACATGCCTAAATATGAGGTAATCCTAATGCATTTTTGGAGGAAACCCATATTTGTGCTAGAAATATTAACAACCTTTCCATCCAAATCTAAATGTTAGCACGTTTTCATCCAGCAAGTTTTTTCTCTATTGCCACTGTTTGACCCATCATGATCTCGCACTCACCCACTTGCATTAAATTTTGTACTGATGAATTTTAGGGTAACTGCTTTCTGTACAATATATGTTATCTGCTTAATGAGGTTTGTTGATACTAGAGTAGAATTTGCAACTTCTACAGCGTGATCAGGTTGAGTTAGGCATCATAGTTGCTTCATTTTTGGACTGGGAAATAAAGAGAGAAACTATGTAATTGATAAATTTAACAGTAACGATGAGTTCCTTATGGGAGCAATAACCAGTTTCAAGATAAAAATATAAATTTGAAATTTATATATGGCCTCATCTGGCAAATGAACATAATTCTTTTTTATAAACTCTCTATACCCTTAAAAATAAAAGTAAGATAACTATTTACTATAATGAAATGTAAAATTGTTATTAATTGACTAACTGTTAAAAAATGATATTTAAATAAAATAATCAGAACACTTACAGAATTACATTGCCTAGCTAAACACAGAGTAGAGAATAAACTCCAAGCAGAGCATAATATAAAGATGCATGTGCTTTTATTGAATCCGGGTTTACTTGCAATAGAGATTTTGTATTAGAAAGGACATTAAATTTCTTTTTATTCAAAAGACAGATTAAACGTCGATGCAATTTACAATTAAAAAAATAGCCAATGCATGTGCATGGATCAAAAAACGAGGTCACAAATCTCCTCGTTTTATAAGTGCTTCCTTCCGGTCATCATTTTTTATCTCTTTTTTGATTTACAACATTTTCTTTTACATTTGTTAAGAACTGGAGAAACATAATTTGTAATTGCAATTGTATCATCACAATCTTGTAAAAGAAACAAATCACTATCTGTGGCAAAACATAAAAAGAAAAGACTTTATAAATTTGTGATTACAATTTTTAGGATTCACATTGATGCTTCAAGATACAGTCTCTGTGTTTTTGGCAAGGATTGTGAAACATGAATTAATGACATTTTAAATTCTTGTCTGCAGCTTGAACAATAAAATCTTGGGGGAAAAGAACCTATTTCCATGTTGATCATGATCTGCTACAAGTTTTTGTGCCCAAACATTAATTTATGAAAAATGAAACCATGCCAATTATTTGTTTACTAAGTGAATTATTTTGCAAGGTTGATTAGTTCCCACTGACAGGAGATTCTGAAGGCACTGTGTACTAAGGTGGAACCATACCAGGTGTTAGAAGAACCTATGTCACTATGTAGGGCAATCATTAATCCAGAAATTCAAATTTTCACCATTTCCAAAACTGGAAAAATTCAGAAAACAACGATTTTGTACTTACTGGCAACATTTATAAATCCTGCGATTTATTTAGAGCTTCTAAAAATGTAAGCATTGGAGTTGAATTATTAGGGCTATCAAAGAAGAATTGAGAAGAATGTTAACTTATTAGAATCTCACTGGTCATGATTTTTTGGCTAGATGTATATTTAGACCTTGGAATATTTAAAACTTTTGAGGATTATTTGTTGTATTTTTCTTAGCGCAACATTGAAAAGATGAAGGGACTTGAACCCAATGCTTTTTTCTCCAACCACTAAGCTATAACTTTTAATTTTTACTTCGACCTTGCCAGTGGAAGTGTTCAATAATTGTATTTGCATCAAATTTAGCCTCTTTAATCATTCCTCGTTCGATTTCCAAGGTTTTGTGGGATGTCTTTATTCATAACTGTAGGAAAATGAAAAACCCTTGCACATTTTTACTGATACAAACATGCATCAAACCACGAAGCTTTCGAGCTTTCATTGCTTTCTAAAGGGGAAATTCCGTTTTAGGAGGCTTACCATAATTCTGCTTTCTTGAGCTATTTTTTTAATCTTAGAAGTTAAGTTCTTTTCAAACAAATGTTTTTCCTGACTTAATTTGTTTCCAAACACCAGTAATTTTTTTGTATAGTAGTCACCAAATTTTTTGATGTTGCTTTTTTAGTGTGTAAACAAGCTTTAGATTATGGATATCTTTTCCAAAAGATAGAGAAAAACACATAAGATAGACCAAAGGCTTCAAAATGCCAATCAAACGTTTAGACACTTCTACATCCTGAAAGCTTAAATGACAACAAAATGAACAACTGCTATCAACCAATCATAGGTGTACCCTACAGGAAAAATAATACCATATAGTTACTTACCTTACCACACCTTCATAGTGCCATTGATCCATTTAAACTAAATCCCAATGCTTCATGGGCATTGTAAACTATCGGTGAGGAATGAGAGAAGCCCCAAGAGGCCAAAACTGCTATTACTTCAAAGCAACATTAGAAGGGGCTCAAGGTAGCGATATTTATTTTTCTCAATTGAAGATTCAAGTTCTTTGAATGCATTTGCCAGAGTGCTATCGACAAGACTAACTATTGCTTGATCAACTTTGGTCACCATTGTTCATATTTATAGTATTCACTTAGGAAAGTCTCTTCCAATACAAGAGCTTAGACATCAGAATCTCCAATTATGTTTTGCAGTCAGTTCGCCAAAAGATGACATATAGTTTTGGAAGCTCCTTAATAAAATATTAGTGTTGATAACTGATGCTGCACAATCAGTTCTACCATATTTATCTTCATGCACAGCTTTTAATTTTAGTTTGTTTCCAGAATAAATTGCATGTTGGCTCTTGTCCCATGCGCATGCCTTTGTTTAGAGTTAGAGCAGTTTAAAAGTGTTTAAGTTTCAGTTAGCATCGTTGACCTGCCTGTTATCTATCATAGAGAACAATGCATGTTAAATGCATGGGTAGTCTTTTAGTTGTCTTCAATCTATTCTTAGTTACAGCGAACTGCTTAGAGGCTGCGTCCTCTTTTTATACACAGTCTTTGTAAAAGCTGCAGTTTAATAATCTGTTCGCTCCAGTTTGTAATCTGTTCACTGTTATATATTCTCAACAGCAGCAGTCATTTATTATGATACAACAAAAACAGATATTAGTAAAGCCTGCAAAATATACCGAACTGTGTATGTGTTTTTGTTTTCTGAGTTAATTATTTTTCTCTCTATGCTGTTATTGTTATTTGAATTGAACCAGCTGGTATAACGCTGTTTCGAAATCTACATTTGGTATCAAAGCCATTTTTTTCTTTTGGGTTAAAGATTTAGTGGTTAGATTTTCGCCAAAACTTTATCATGTCGAATTCTAACTCCTTGCCCATTCCAGAATTTGATGGAAATGAGTATGAGTATTGGTGCATCAAAATGACGACATTTTTGATAGGAAAAGAATTGTAGAAGATTGTTGAATCAGGATATACAGAGCCAGCTGATTGGAATGCCCTCACAGCCAATGAAAAAATAGTCAAGAAGGAGGCCAAGAAGAAGAACACTCAAGCCTTGTTTCACATTCAAATAGCTCTTGATAAGAGCTTATTTCCAAGAATTTCAGGTGCAACGTCAGCTAAAAATGCCTGGAAGACTCTACAGGAAGCTTACCAGGGCAGTGACCAAATCAAGGTTGTCAAGTTGCAGACGTTGAAGAGAGACTTCGAGAATTTGAAGATGCAAGAAGCTGAAAGATGTGGTCAATGAGCCTTTGATCAAAAAAGTGTTGAGAACTCTCACACCAAGATGGAATCATGTTGCCATAATCATAGAAGAAAGCAAAGATTTGACAACTCTTCAATTTGATCAACTAGTTGGCTCTCTTATGTCTCATGAAGAGAGATTAAGAGATTCATTTGAAGGTGATGTGAAAGCTTTTTCATCCAAATTGCAAATCACAAAGAATGAAGATGTTGGCAGTAGCAACAACAATAATCAAGGCCAAGGTAGAGGTCAATATCAGAATCAGTCAAGAGAAAATAGAGGCAGAGGTGGCTCAAGAGGAAGAGGTAGCTCACGAGGAAGAGGTAGAGGTAGATTTGATAAAAGGACTGTCCAATGTTACCATTGTAATAGGTATGGCCACTTTGAAAGAGATTGCAGATTAAAAGAAGGTAAAAGTGTTAATTATGCTCAAGAAGGTAATGAGAATCCTCTAGATCATTTATTTTTATCCTATGCCAAAGCTGAAAATAATAGCAAAGATGTTTGGTATTTAGATTCTGGATGTTCTAACCATATGTTAGGGAATGAGAAGTTGTTTTCAACAATGGATGAAAGTTTCAAATCCAAGATCCAGCTTGGTGATGACAAATCATTGAAGGTTGATGCAAAAGGAGCTATGGAAGTCCATACAAAAGAAGGTATGAAGAGTGTTAAAGACATTTATTACACTCCATAGTTAAAGCATAATTTGTTGAGTGTTGGACAATTGTGTGAGAAGAATTATAAAGTTGTGTTTGAAAATCAGTAATGTATAATTTATGATAAGAATCAGGGCAATAGAGTGGTTACAGTTGTGCCTATGACAAAAAAATAGGATGTTCCCATTGAAGTTTGGTGAACATAACAGTAGCCTCGCAAATATGGCATATGAGGATACAAGTTGGTTGTGGCATCTCAGGTATGGGCATTTAAATTTTCATAGTTTGAAGATTCTAACATCACAAGCATTAGTTTCTGGTTTGCCCAAGGTTGAAGAGCACAAGCAGATTTGTGAAGGATGTGCTAAAGGCAAGCATGCAAGGGAAAAGTTTTCAAAGGGCAATGCATGGAGGGCCCATTACCCACTTCAGCTTATTCATTCAGATATTTGTGGTCCTATGCAAACAAAGAGTTTGGGTAAGTCATCATATTTCATTACTTTTATTGATGATTACTCATGAATGTGTTGGGTTTATTTTTTGAAGACTAAGGATGAAGCCCTTGAGACATTCAAGAGGTTTAGAGCCCTTGTGGAAAAGGAAAAGGGGTGTAGTATCAAGTGCTTGAAGACAGATCGTGGAGGAGAATTTTGTTCAAGAGTCTTTCAAGATTATTGTGATATGCATGGCATCAAAAGGTAACTCACCACTGCCTACACACCTCAACAAAATGGTGTAGCTGAAAGGAAGAATCGTACAGTGGTGGAGATGGCACGGAGTATGCTACAAACAAAGGGATTAAGCAATTCTTTTTGGGGAGATATAGTAGCTACAACAGTATATATTCTCAATCGAAGTCCCACTAGTGCACTTGAGAGGATGACTCCGTATGAAGCCTAGTATGAGAAAAAACCAAATGTTAATCATTTCAAAGTTTTTGGTTGTTTAGCCTATGTTCATGTTCCTGATCAAAAGAGACAAAAGTTAGATCCCAAAAGTGAGTCATGTATTTTTGTGGGATATAGTGAGGAAAGTAAAGCTTATAGGTTATATAATCCTCTCACTAATAGGCTTATTGTGTCAAGAGATGTGATTTTTGATGAAGGGGGAGTTTATGGTCATCAAAGAGGCCATATGGTGAAGTCAAAATCTGTTTTAAATGATATTATTTGATGATATTGATCATGAGCAGCCCACTAACATTTCAGTTTAAAGAGCTACAAGTCCACTAGGTAGCCCCTCATCAATTCCAAGCTCAAGTCCAGTTTCAAGTCCAAGTTCTACAAGGAAAGTAAGAAGATTAAGTGATATTTATCAAAGGAGTGCAAATCAGGCACATGAAGAAAATCCAATAGGCGAGACAGTTAATTTTGCTTTATTTACCAAGGCTGATTTTGAACTATCATGTTTTGAATAAGCATGTACTAATGAGGTTTCGATGCAAGCAATGCAAGAAGAGATAGATTCTATTCACATGAATGATACTTGGGAGCTTATAGAGCTTCCACATGACAAGAAGAAGATTGGCACCAAATGGGTCTACAAGATCAAGTTTAACAGTGATGGGAGTGTTGAAAGGCATAAGGCAAGATTAGTTGCCAAAGGCTTCACACAGAGGTATGGGCTTGATTATGAAGAGACATTTGCACCAGTTGCATGACAAGAGACCATCAGAATGCTGATTTCATTAGCAGCTCAAAAGAAATGGAGCATACATCATATGGACGCGAAAAGTGCCTTCTTGAATGGGTACTTAGAAGAGGAAGTATATGTGGAACAGCCACAAGGTTATGAAGTGGAAGGAAAAGAAAATCATGTCTACAAGTTGAAGAAGGCTTTGTATGGCCTCAAGCAAGCACCAAGAGCATGGTATGCCAGGATTGATGGATACTTTTAGGATAATGGCTTCAAGAGAAGTAAGAGTGAACCTACCCTTTACTACAAACAAGAAGGTGATGATATTCTTATTGTAAGTTTGTATGTTGATGATTTGTTGTATATGGGTAGCAGTTCTAAGATGAATGATGAATTCAAAGTTTCTATGATGAATGAATTTGAGATGGAAGATTTAGGTCTCATGAAATATTTTCTAGGAATGGAGGTTTATTAAAGTGAGAATGAAATTTTTGTTTGTCAAACAAAGTATGCCAAAGATATGTTGAAGAAATTTGATATGGTTGATTGTAAACTAGTCTCCACTCCAGTTGTTCATGGAGTTGTGTTGTGTAGAGATGATGGTGCTGAAATAGTTGATGAGACAACTTATAGGAGCATTATTGGTAGTTTGATGTTTTTAACTCACACAAGACCTAATATTGCTTATTCAGTTTCACTTGTTTCAAGGTACATGACAAAGCCATCTGAAATACATATGAAGGCAGCCAAGAGAATTTTAAGGTATGTGGGAGGCACTCTAAATTTTGGTATTCATTACTACACTTCTAAAAGCTTCAATCTTGTTGGATTTAGTGATTCAGATTGGGGAGGTAGTTTGGATGACCGAAAGTCTACATCTGGTAATTGCTTTTCTTTTGGTTTTGGTTTGATTACTTGGAGCTCAAAGAAGCAAAGTATAGTTGCCCTTTCTTCTACAGAAGCAGAGTATGTTGCAGTCACTTCAGCAGGTACACAAGCATTATGGCTTAGAAAACTTCTTGAAGAAATTGGAGAGATACAAATTCAGCCCACAGTAATTTTTTGTGATAACATTAGTGCCATTAAATTGGTCAAGAATCTAGTCCATCACAGCAGGACAAAACATTTTGATTTAAAACATCATTTTATCAGAGATTTGGTGCAGAAGAAGGTAGTAGAATTGAAATACATCAACACAAAAGAGCAGTTAGTGGATATATTCACCAAGGCAGTTGCAAAGGATCAGTTTTTGACACTTAGAAATCAGATTGTGAGCTCTCTTAGCATCAAGGGGGAGAATGTTGATAACTGATGCTGCACAATCAGTTCTACCATATTTATCTTCATGCACAGCTTTTAGTTTTAGTTTGTTTCCAGAATAAATTGCATGTTGGCTCTTGTCCCATTCGCATGCCTTTGTTTAGAGTTAGAGCAGTTTAAAAGTGTTTAAGTTTCAGGTAGCATCGTTGACCTACCTATTATCTATCATAAAGAACAATGCATGTTAAATGCATGGGTAGTTTTTTAGTTGTCTTCAATCTATTCTTAGTTACAACGAACTGCTTAGAGGCTGCGTCCTCTTTTTATACACAGCCTTTGTAAAAGCTGCAGTTTAATAATCTATTTGCTCCAGTTTGTAATCTGTTCGCTGTTATATATTCTCAACAGCAGCAGTTATTTATTATGATATAACAAAAATAGATATTAGTAAAGCCTGTAAAATATACCAAACTGTGTATGTGTTTTTGTTTCTGAGTTAATTGTTTTTCTCTTTATGCTGTTATTGTTATTTGAATTGAACCAGCTGGTATAAGGCTGTTTCAAAATCTACAATTAGATGGTGCTCATTGGCTTGTTCTATGACAGCTTGGCTCTTAGGGACAATTCCTTACAACACATTTTAGGTGATTATTATTGAGGAAGGCAAATTTATATCTTCTGCAAACAATCAATGAAGATGGTTCCTAGTAATTAGAACTTTGTCTTAGATCTAATAGCAAAAAATAGGATTGAATCTTTGAAGACAAATCACAACAAAACATCTCCATATTACAAATGAAGCTAAATATTTGCACCATTCTTTATCAATTTTATAAAACATGTTAAAATAAAATTTTAAACTTATTTCATATCTAAATGCATTTTTGTTTTGGCTAACTAGACTTGTCTCACACTAATAGTATTTATAAAGATTTAAAACATACTTCTATTTTTAAACATCATCCACTTCAATAGTCAAAGTTCAATTTTGGCTAATAATAGGACAAATATTTACCACTTTTTGTTGTGGATGAGGTGTAAAATTGCTATTGGTTGTTTGACCATTGAAGTGGATGATATTTAAGTAGAGTGAAAACATACAACCATTAACTATATCTTCCAAACAACTTAACTATATAGACTACATCAAAAAAGAAAATTACATCTAATTATTATTATTTATTTACATTTAATGCAAAGAGTTGCTTTTTAAATCATATTGATGAGGAGACCACCTAAGAAATAGGCTAGAGTTATAGATATCAATGTTTTCATACTCTTCTTGGTAGTAGATATGAAATGCATTACTATTGACACCCTTGAACTTTATTATATCTTTTTTAAAGAATGAATAACAAAGATTCACATTATGCTAAAACATTTCTCTTTGAATTTCATTACTATTTTCCCCTTCCATTGTAGTTTCATGAAACATGACAAAAAAAACATGTGTCCATGATTTTAATTTGATATATTATTATATATTATTATATATTATGTTCTATTTATTTATTGGATTAAGGAAAGAAAATTATATATTATGTTATCTTTGCCATCTCAAGGCATGTTGATGGTATCACTACTTAGCTTTTTCTAGATTTGCTCACCATTTGGATTAAGTCCAATTCCTTCAGTTTTTAAATGTGTAGTTTGATATTATCTTCAACACATTAATACATCACCATATTTCACATAGATTATTGCCACGAGGATAGGAATCCCACAAACCTAATGTCTACCTATTGGTTAGAAAAAGCTTGAAATATGAACTTATATGATTAATGTTGATCGGGCTGTATAACTAGGATAAAAACCATATGTTAAACACATAGAAGAAACCATATTTACATGGGGCTTCCCCCAACCATTGCTAAAAAAACACAATAGACAAAGAAAAAGATAAAGAAAAGTTGGAACATAGGAAAATAGGGTCCTTAGCCTATCATTACCTTGATATCAACAAAATACATAGAATTTGTTAGGGTTTTTAACTATCATTTCCTTAAACAAATGTCTACACCTATAATGTAGCTAAATGTAGCTAATGAGGATCTACCATCATTGACATCCTTATAACCAACAACCTAGCCAATAAATATATAATATTATCTCTGACATTTTTAGGAACCCTAAGCTTTCACCTTGCCATATATCTAAAGCATACTGCCTTAAAGAATGCAATCCATATAAGCTACACTGTCACATTTCAACTTTCAAAAAAGCCAAGCTAACCAACCATCTTTTTAAAGTAGTTTTAAAAGATTTATGGGGATTGAAGATTTGTTTAATGATTTAAGGAATAGTTTAACCATTCTTCATCCAATAAGCACATCCCTGAAGTAAATTAAAGTTAAACAATGTGATTCTTGTATTAAGGTGAAATCCAAAGCAAATCCTTGGTGGTGATGTTTTTTAATGGTGATAAAAGCAAACGTAATTTCCACCTGTCTCAAAGGTGCATAGCTGTAGCCCAACAGTTTTATCAACACACGCATCCTCTTGGAGATGCAACCCTTTATCACTCCTATATGAATGTCAACGACAATAAATAAAAGCATCTTTTTTAATTCATACTTGTTGGCTATGAATCATGGCGGAGGCATTCTACATTCACATTATTTTGGGTGCAGGCGTAGCACCTGTAACTTCACTCATGCACTTACTTTTGAAAGATGTTTTTTTTTGGTGTAGATCTGGTTAAGGAATGTAAGATTCAACAAATTTTCTAGGTTTTCAATTATATGATTTGTTGTGGCTATCGGAGCAACAGGAATGGGTGGCAAGCACATCGTCTTCTTCGGATATCCTTTTTGCCTAAAGGGCTTTTCTTTCTGCTTTTCTCTTCTCCTAAAGAGTGTGAAAGAGCTCTTGCTCTAGAGGCACCTAATCAAATCTTGGTCTTTATCTTTACAGAGGAGGTAACTGGGCTTCTCAGGGGCCTCCTTTCCTTCAACAATCACAGAGGTATGGATTTGGCTCTATGGCCTCCCAATAGAATTCTAGGATCCAAGAAATGAAACATCAACTTTCTAATAAATATTGAACTCGGAGCTAGCAAACTATTGATGGATCCAGGTTTCAGAAATTAGAAGCTTGAGTTGTTGTGTGAAGTCTTCTGGATGGAAAATGAGAAAGTTAGTTTTTAAATTTTTTTAGGTTTTTTAATTTTTTATTTTTGATAATATCGAATTACAAAGATACGAGTATACATGCCTTTAAGCTAATTGCAACATGGCTGAGTGACTATGTGAAAGTCATCTACGGTTAAGCTGCCACCATTAGGGATCATAGTCACCCAGGCCTTTACTATACCTAAAAAGTCTTATTTTTTTAATCCGTCATGATTAGGGTATCCATTGTCACTCAAGCCTTCATTGTACAAGATTTGTAGCTTGGTGAATGGTCATGCTCATAGCTTTTTTGTATATCTTCACTTTCTTTATTTTTTCTCTTTTGGGTTTGTGAAGAAAATAATAATTCGAAGTAATGAAGAAGGTCTGAAGGAAGTAAATTCATTAAAAGTTTCTTTTGGGTTAAAACGAGATGCTCGTTAGGCCTTAAAAGTTTCTGGCTCATTTGGCCGTACTTGTTAAATAGTAGTTGTTCTGTTTCCGTAAAGCAAGGATTTTTTTTTCCTATTTTAAAAAAATCTGAATAGATTCGTTAAGGAAGTTTTCAAATTTTTGGGAAACCTGAGTAGATATGTTAATGAATCTTATTTATTTGAGAGAAACCCAACTCGATTTGTCAGGGAGTCTTTTCTATTCAAGAGGAATTCTGGGTAGCTCCGTTAAGGAATCCGCCTGACAGAATCTTGTAGAACAGTTGAATGATCATCTTCTATATTGAAGTTTAATTTGCATTCTTAACCTAATAATGTCTAGGCTTTTTAGACTTTTATCCACAATACTACATTGAATAATATTTTTTTGACTTGTGCTCTGTGGCCTTTCTTCAGCAGAAATAAGACTTGCAATTACACTGGATGAAGGATCTGTTCGTGTTTCAACTCAGGAGAGAATGTTAGAAGCATAACAATGGAACACTACAAGCGAAGATCTTAGCTGTTTGATGCTAAAAAAGTTCTACACAGTTTATATCCAGAAGCAATCTGTTATTATTCAAGATGGACTGTGGAAATATCATGTCTTTAATGATCTTGTGGTGTTAATTTCAAGCAGAGCTAATGCAGTAAAATTTCTGATCAGAAGTCTTTTGATCTGGTTTGGCTGAAATAGATATTCAATCAGTGAAAAAATCTCATACATTTTATGCACGACTGAAAATCATAAGAGATTTGGACTTTGATCATACATTTGTATTAGTCCACGTTAACTTTTGAAAAAATGACTCAAAGAATGTGACTTCATGGAATGCTACAATCACGGCATATTCACAAAATGGGTTTGTTGAAAACATCTTGAGAAGTTTATTTTAAAGTTTTGATGTTGCAGTTTTTTTCTGGCGAGGGTGTTCAGTTTCACACTTCAAGATTTGCTAATGCTTTCCGGATTTGCTACTGCTTTGCGTATCACCCAAAGATAATAGAATATAATCCAAGCATTTACAACTATATCAGGTAGGAGGAATTTATCCGTATCCCTAGACTAGTATCGTTTTTCTTTGTGCTTTAAGAGTTTTTAAGTTCTAGTATAATTGCATTAGGGTTTGTGAGATCTATCTCCTTCCACATCAAAATGTTTAGAATGTGAAGGTGAATTTTCACAGAAAAATACATACCTTGTTTTTTCAGGCCCACTTATAGATAGATATTCAGGAAAATTTATCTTTCTTCAAGAAAACTATAAAAAACAAAATCTCCACCAGAAGTTTTTTTCACAATTAGGAAAATCACAAAAACAAAAACTTAAAATTTATGACCATTACTAATATTACACACCTTATTTTGCAGGGCCATAGATAGCGATTCAAGTTCTCAGATTACCTCCCACTGGTTCTCAAGTGTGGCTGGACATGTCTAACAGAGCTTTGAAATATATAGCTTCCTTTTGACACGCTTTTCAATTGCGACATGACACAAAATAATATGTGAAAGATTTTTTTTCAAAACATTCAATGCGCATAAATCTTTGTAACATCATACATCATACCAATATACACATTGATCACAAATTTTTTTTTGCAAAGATTCAATGCTAACATTAGAAATACCAATATAAGTCATCATTCATGTCAATTATTGTATACATAACTTTAGTTTTATCTATATTTATAGTTATTAAATTTTCTTTCATGTCAATTGCTAATCTGTAAGTTTATTTCACATCAAAAAAATAATAATAGATTTATGGTATTTATAATAGATTTATGCCATTTATTACCTTGATTCAGATAGTTTTGTTTTTAAAAAATACAAAAATATGATTTTTTTGCACTGACTGTTTGGAGTATCACATTTTTTATTTTTTAGTTATTGAATAGGAAAAACAAATTAAAAATTATAACATTTTTGCTCATATTTTTAATTCTACATGACTATTAGCTAAATAGTTTGAAATAATTGCATCTAACCCATGCATAACTAATCCTGCCTACAGCAGGAACTAATAACAATAATCTAAAAGGCTATGACATGTAAAACTATTTCAAGCTAGGAAACCCAGTCAAGTTAGCCCCTCCTGCACAAATTTAGCACCCTTTTCAAATAATATCAGGAAACCAGTAATTCTAATAATAATTTTATGTTTTGTCTCTTTGTGGTGAATCACATGAAAAGTTAGTTGTTTCTAACTAATTGTTGGTTCCCTTTTCTAGAGCTATTGTTGAATGTCTCCTCAGGCTTGCCATAGAAGATTACATCTAATGATGTGTACCTTACTGTTGGTTGTTTGCAAGATATACAGTGTGTCTAACAGTATTGGCTACTAAAGGCTCAAATACACTTCTACCATGGCCAGGTTTCCAGTTTATGAAACATTATGTGCATACAATGGCATTGAAATTAGGTTCTACGACTTAATTCTAGAGAAAATTTGGGAAGTTGACTTTTATCAGGTAGAGGTGTTGGTTGATTGCAAAACTGTGGAAATGGTTATTATAAATCCAAGAAATCCTTATGGTGTAGTCTTCAACTATGAAAATTTATTAAACGTATGTTAAGAACTGATCAAATAATGAAGAAATAGTTTGTATTGTATATGTATCATTATGTAATGGTTTTCAAGATTTCTTTAGTATTAGTAATCGAGGAGTCCCGGAGGCTCCCTCTTATAACTAATATTGTCTTGTAGGCTTAATGGATAATGAGATGGTTTTTTTTAAGGACTACTCCACCTTCCAATTCTAATTCTAGTCTCTTAAATTTTTTTGCAATGAATTTTCTTCTTGGCATGCATCATATATAACTTATATCTCATTGAAACACTTAGAAGAGTTTATGATTGAAGTGTTTAAAAAAGTCTCAAATATTAGCAGTTTAGATAGGTTAATGATGCCAAGTTGTTTAGCTAGGTAAATATCAAGAAACAAAAATAGAGTAATGGAAAGTAATATGAATGTTGCTAAAACTCGGTCTTTTTTTGTTCAAGCCATGTCTAAATCAACTATAGAACTGGCATATTCTGCAAAGTATTTTGTGTGGTTTACCTTGTAGAAGAATAATTAGGTGGTTTTTTTTTCTTGAAGTAAATGATATACTTTCATGCATCTAATACATTAAAAGACTCTTTTTGTTAAAATCTATTCTTGTTCAAAATCCATTCTTTGAGTAAGCCCAATCTGAACCCTACCAAATTAATCTAGTTTAGTGCTTCATTTTTGTGATTCTCTTGGATTTCATGATTTATTTCATATTAATAAACAACGATCTACTTGGAGTTGAAACCATCTCCGAAGTAAACATAAGTTTAAAAATATGTGTGGAACTGCATCAATTTTGAGTTCTCCATTAGACATTTTTGCATAATTATAGCAAACAAATTCTTATTAAGTCATGACATAGGTAGATCATTGTTACTCTATTATCACAATCTAGATTTTCTTGAATGTGCTTGTAAAACAAAGGAATAAAACTTAAGAAGTTCATGCATAGGAATTGTAGCATTGTAAAATATGTACACTAACATTTTACACCTAGTTTAGCTCTTAGGTTGGACCTATTTTGTTGCCTTTATTAATTAGGACCTATTTTAACACATCTTTGAGCTCTAAATGATGAATATTCTAATCCTGAAAAATAAACTTGACATAATCAACTTAGGACTGAACTAAGCTTGCATTAAATGACTCTTTCTGGAGTTTGTGGGCTAAAGGTCCAGGGCACCCAAGTGCCCTGGTCCCACTTGGGATTTTTAGCCCCACTTTGTGGTATCGGCTTGTGACACTCCTTTAGTTGGTGTTTGTCAGCCTAAAGTTGTTTTATTTTCCGAAGGTGAGAGAGAATGCATATTTAAGTGTGTATGGTAGTTCATTTTACACCTAACTGAATGAACACAAAATTTCTCTCATGTGATGTTTCATGCTAAAGGATTCTTCATGTTCAAGGATTGTCTTCTACTTGTGATTGCTATTGAAGTTGTTTGCAAGATTTGAAGGAAGTTTGAAGCCCGCTTCATCACTCTCCTTTGTCGGTGTTAGGTCTTCATCAACTAAGGTTGGATATCTTGTAGTTATTATCATCATTTGTCATCATTATCTATCATATTATTACAAATCTAACCTCTGCCCTCTTAGGGAATGCACTCTTAATTCTTATCATTTACTGTTGTGGAGGTGGGAACACCAACATGGAGTTTGACTGAGGCAAACCCTTAAAACATCATAATATTTTCCCTCTTTTCTTGTGTGCAGGTAAGAAGAACAAGTTTCAGAGGCTAGTTTCCGAGAAGAAGGTAGTGCAAATGGATATAGATCTGATAATACCCGAAGTTTTGCCTAACCTTAAAAGAGTACCAGGGCACTTGAATACCCCTATCCTAGGCATTTCAGCTACATTTTCTAGGTTCTAAATTACTATACCACCTCTGTTGTACTTGTTGATCTCTAAGGTTCATTTCTTGCGGTTTGTATTAGCTTTTTATTCCTCATTTTGTGGTTTAATCATAGTTTTGGCTTGCTTGTTTGGTTTTGATTGAACTTGGTTGGTCCTTCCATATACAACAAAAGGGCAGAACCCTTGTAGTTTAACCCTCCTCCTTGGGTAGAAGCCATGCTTAGTTTGTGCCCCAATGTTTTGTAGAAGAGGGGTGAACTAGTTTAACTCTTTAGGCTTGTGATCTCTTTTCTACACTACAGGAATCAGTTTATTTTCTCAATAGCATGCATTTATATTGATAAAATCCTTTGTAGCACATGGAAACTAATGGGTAGCTATTGTTGCACTATAGATTGCAAAAATTTCTCAACATTTAAACTTTCCTATTGTTTCAGATGAAGTATATGCACACATGGTTTTTGGTTAGAATAAATTTGTGCTTATGGGAACATTTGCTTCCATCACACTTGTAATAATGCTTGGAGGGATTTCAAAGCCATGACAATATAAAGATTTTATTGTGATTGTAGAAATATATACAAATAATACAATTGACTAATCATATGAATTTATTTTTCTTCTACTTAAAATTTTATAAAATATTTTTGCAAAATTTTAATTAGATTCTTTTATTTTTTACTAATTAAATAATCTTCTTTACAATTTTTCTATATTCAGTTTAACCTTTCTCATTGTCAGAGCCACAATAAGATAGCTTCAATCAATGTGTGCCTAATATTATAAATTTAACCTGATACAACAAAAGGAGGTTTTGTCAAATGAATCAAAAGAAATGAGACTATATAATTTATAGTGTAAGATTTTGTTTGCCTACATCTGCAACTGAAGAAATGTAGTATGGTGATGGGTGATGATTTTTCCATTATCAATTGAGTAAAAGGAAATGAGATTGCATAGTTTCAATACTATAATTGTTCGTTTCCATTTCCAATTGAAAAAGAAAACATAGTTGCAGTAGGTTGATGAAAGCATACTTTTTGTTTAGAAGTATTACATGACTTATGGTCTTTCAGGGGATCACTTGTTTTGTTATTGGCAGTTTGGAAATTGCTCTAACATACCAATTCTAAACTGATAAACTTGTATTATTGAGCATGTGAACAAATAGGAAATTTTTCATGCTAATTTCCACAATGTTCAATACTTCATTAAAATCAGGAACAAAATTAGAAACACAAAATGAAAGAATGATTTTTTAGGGGTAAAGCATGATCTACTAGAGCATGTAGTGCAGATTGAATGTATATTACAATTCAAGTATAATTTGTTAGCTGCATACGATGAGATCAATATTGTCCTCTAGATAGGATATTTTAATATAAATCAACCCATACTATCTACCCTGAGTCCACCGTGTAATATTACTATTGTCAGTCTTTGTTTGAATGCAAGATTGTGCCTTTGTGCATTCTACATTGGATATGTGGTCCATAATCCACAAGTTTCTTTAATTGACTTTTCTGTTCTAAATTAATGGTACTCTCTTTCATAATATTTTATCATTAGAAAAAATGGTCAGCTATTCACCCCACAACCCACATACATTTTTTCAATTTCTTGAGAATTAAAGATAATGTTATTTAGATATATAAACATGCGATTTTATTTATTGAGTTTGTGATATTGTGGATTTGCATTGTAGTCCTCTGGTATCATGGCAGAGAAGATGATGGAATGAATAGAGAGAGAGGAGTGTCTAGAGTGTTGCGGTTTGCACAGGATGTTTGTGGGCGTGTCGTCTGATGATTTGAACAACTATTCTCATTTCACTTCCAGGTTATGCTCAAATGAGTACCAAAACAATTGCCCGAGTATTGCGGATATATACTTTAATCTGGAAGAGGGTTTTTGTCATCGATTATGATAAGATTAATGGCAAGAATAACACTACAAGTGAACAAGGAGCGGCAAATGCAGCAGCAACGGCCGATGATAACATTGTATAGATTTAAAAATTTATTTAGTTTCGGGCCATGCCAATCTTTTTGGGATTTTTCCCGTGGAAATCACACATGAAATATATATATATATTTTTTTTCAACAGAAAAAGGTGAGAGGCACCCATAGATTAAAAAAATAAAAGTTTTACAGGTAAAAGGCCAAGGCCATAGTTCAGAGTCCAACAGAAAAGTAAGAAGGAAGCCCTTAAACAGATCTGATAAAACAAAATTTGGACAGAATAAAATCCCCTTAAACAAGAGGATAGAAATACCGATAAACACCGCCACCAACCATGAGAGAGAACGAGCAAAACTGCCCCGCGCATAGTAAGGGACCATCAGTAGAATCTTGTCACGCATCCTCAACGGGCTATTCCCGTTAAACGAGCTAAAGCCATCATGGAATTGCTTGGCCCTTATTTAAGACAAGCAAGTAGGTCGTATCACCTCTCTTTAAGGAACATAAGATGGAGGATTCACGATCCCAATCTAACCACCTGATCTCGAGAAAAGCACATAGCAGTCTCAGAGCAGTGGATGTTGAAGAGGACTACTTACATCTCTTCCAAGAATTTTTCAGAGGCTGGTGGAAAAGAGTTAATACCACAAATAAATGAGGTGACGGATCCTGTCAGGGAGTCGCTGCTAGACTAGTTCTAATCTTCCAGTTCGAATGGTAAGGGATTTGACAAATTGAATAAATGGAATTCCATCTTGAGATCACCAACTTGCTGTCATATCGGATGTTTGAAATCCATCCGTTGTACTTTAGGGTGGTCATAAATACATTTGCGGCTTGAAAAACATACTGCCTACCATTTAATACAAAGAGGAAGTTGTTTGAAAATTGAACTAGGCAGCGAATGGAAGCGGGCTACGACAAGGTCAAAGCAAATGAATGCCTGGAACTTCTTCCATCCCATTTGCAATGAGATTAGTTAGATTTGTGTTGTCTTTTTGTCTAGGTAGATATAGAACAAATGCCTTCTCTTGTTCAATGGCTAGATTAGCTAGCAAATCGGCCACCTTATTGCCTTCCCTTAGAGTGTGGGAAATAAGATAATTGTCTAATTTATTCAAGAGGGTGACGGCTTGTTGGAGGATGTAATTGAGCTTCCAGTTATCCAGTCCTTTTCCTTTGATGGCATTAATGGCTATTAGGGAGTCACCCTCTATCTAGACACTTTTTATTCCTTTATCAACTGCCAATGTTAACCCATGCACAAGAGCCCAAACCTCCGCCTCATTATTGGTTCCTCTGGGAAGTCTGGTCAATTTGGCTGCAAAGAGAGAGATATCCTCTTTTCTAATTACACATCCAGTACCTGAAGGGCCCGGATTGCCTCGACATGCTCCATCAAAGTTCAGCTTGAAGAAAAGGGGAGATGGTGGAATCCATCTTACATGATCTCTTTTTAACACAGGCTTAGCTATCGGTGAAAGGCTGCCAAAACCTAACTTGAACACTGCCAGCCAAAATAAAATAATTGCTGCATCCCATTTAGACCATACTAAATCCTTGATGTTATTGCGTCTAAGAAAAGAAATTAATTGTTCTGAAATAGCCGCTTCTAACCGGTCACAGACCTGACTTACAGAATTAGCTTCTTTTCTGAAAATATGGATGTTCCTTTCCCACCATAGATGCCAAATAACCATCGATGGGCTGATATCCCACAGACAGGCTAAGTGAGAGTTGACCACTGGACAGGGCCAATTCATAAACATTTGAAACAGAGATTTGGATAATGGACTAGTCCAATTAAGCTTTCTGAAAAGCCAGAGCCAATACTCTCTACTGAAGGGACACTATAGAATTCTGTAGGTGATCTATGGACTCTTCCACTCCTCCACATAACACACATGGGAAACTTGGCCCTAGCCCCAGCCTTTTAATTCAATCTCTTGTCAAGATCTTATTGTGAAGCGCACACCACACAAAGGTTCTTGCTTTAGGGAGCAAACATCTCCCCAACAAAGGTTTGAAGGCCATTCTGTAGAGGCTTTATGCATACAGACTTTATACGCCTCTCTGACTGAGTAGGTGCCCGATTTAGAGCACGTCCAGGCAACTTCATCTTCTGTATTAGAGACAATTCCCAGCTTTTTCCTTAGAATTTGATTAAGTAACACTTTCTGGTTCCTTGGGAAATTACAGTCCTTAGTGCTCTTCCACACTACTGAGATTGAAGTCCCAACGCTTGTCACAAGCTAGTAGTCTTTGAGTTTGGTACCCCAGCACAATTGGAGTAAGACTCTAGCATCAGTAAGCTCCCTCCTAGTGGCCAAAGCCAGCCCACCTCCCCAAGAATCAAACCAGAAGTCTGCCTTTTCTCCATTGTGAATTATCCATGTCAAGTTAGGTTGTAGCATGTCTCTACTTCTAATGAGGAAATTCCATATTGCTGAGCCTTTTGAGGGGTTTTTTACTGTGAAGATTCTCTCATTGTCAAAGGAGTCAAAGTATTTTGCTTTCATGAGTTTGACCCAAATAGCATTAGGTTTTACATACATATTCCACGCCAGTTTTGCTCCTAGAGCTTGATTTTGTATGTCTATGTTGAGGATTCTGGCCCCTCCATCTTCCTTAGGTCTGCACACCTTATCCCATGCCAACAGATGTATTTTCTTCTCTTGAAGAGTGCCTTGCCATAAGAACTTCCTGCATATCCCATCTATCTTTGAAATAATGCCTTTTGGAGTATGGAAGATTGGCATCATGTAGATAGGCACCGCAGACAGAATTGCTTTTATCAGAACAATTCTACCTGCCAGCGATAGACTTCATCCTTTCCAACTGGACAATTTTGTATTCAAACTTGACAGAACTTTTTTCCATAATTCATTTTTGTACTTGCCATTAAAGAGAGGGAGACCTAGATACCTTCCAGGCAAGGATTGACTAACAAGGTTAAGAATACCATGGATTTCGGTCTACAGCTGGAGAGACACATTCTGGAAAAAAACCATCGACTTGTTAAAGTTAACCAGTTGTCCCAAAAATTGGCAATATAACTTGATTGTTTTCATCATGACTCTGGCTTCTTGAATAGAGGCTTGACCAAAGAGTATTGTGTTGTCTGCAAATAAGGCGTGGGAGAAGGGATCTTGAATCCTATCAATTTTAATGCCTTTCCATTCTAACCTTCTCTTTGCTTCTTTAATCGCCCATGTGAGAGCTTCTATCATAAGAATAAAAAGGTAGGAGGATAGAGGATCTCCTTGCCTCAGCCCACGCGTGGGTACAAAGGTTTCTGACTCCTTGCCATTAATAATAACTGAAACCTGAAAACCTAAGACACAAGAAAAAATCCATTTTACCACTTCTCTGGAGGACCCTAATTGCCGTAGAATAACAAGAAGGAAGCTCCATTCAACTCTATCATAGGCCTTGGACATATCTAATTTTACCACCATGGTTGCTTTTTTATCTTTGTCAACAAAATGTAGTATCTCATGAGTTAAGATAGCTCCCTCCAGAGTCTCTTTTCCTAGGACAAAACCACCCTGCTCTGCTGAGATCAATTCAAGCATACAGTTAGACAACATCTGCGCTAAGGCCTTGGAGACTATTTTGTAAATGAAGTTGCAAAGTGAGATAGGCCTGAAATCTTCAAAAGATTGAGGCGAATTTGATTTTGGGACGAGCATTAAGCATGTTGACTTAATTTCCTTGAGGACATTTCTATTTTTCCTTGATTCCTTGACTGTTAGGAAGACATCTCTGCTTACCGTGTCCTAATATTTTTGAAAGAAGATTCTGGTCCAACCATCCAGGCCTAGGGCTTTTTCACCTACCAGAGAGAAGATGGCTGTTTTGAATTCTTCTATAGAGAACTCCTTCAATAAATTGAGGTTGTGACTCTCCTTGACCAGTTTGGGTACAAAATTGCAGATGTTCTGGTCACTTTGATTATCAGGAATCGATTTAGTGAGGAGGTTTCCAAAGAAGACTTTTGTAGTAGAAAGTATTTCTGAAGAATCTATACAAACCTACCCATTTTGTAACTAAATTGACTTGATGGAATTTACACAGTCACATGCTTTAGAAGAGCGTTGAAAAAAAGAAGTGTTTTTATCTCCTTTTAACTATAATTCCTTCGATCTTTGCCTCCAATAGATTTCTTCTCTTTAGGATTTATTCAAGTTTAGCTTTGAGTTGCTTTTCCTACTGATAGGAGTAGGCATCCATGCCATTTTTTTTATACTATCCGCTAGAGATCTCAATTCTTTCTGTAATCTGAATTTTTCTGTGAAGATGTTTAAAAACTGGGACTTGTTCCACTCCATTACCTTGTGCCTTAGAAGCTTTAATTTACTTATTAATTGGAACGTGAGAACCGTACACAAAAGGGATTTGAGCCCACCAGTTTTTAACATTTTCAACAAAGGAGGCATCTCTGAACCACATGGACTGGAATCTGAACCTCTTCTTTCTGGGTAAGACTTATGCTCCTATTTTTAATCTGAGGGGAAAATGATCCAATCCCACCAATAGTCGAATCTTTGCCTCAAATCTCACTGGCAAATTAAAGAATTCTAGGGAAAGGAGAAACCTATCCAACCTTTCTGTAATTTTTAGAAAGTCCCTTCTTCTATTTGTCCAGGTAAATTTTCCATTTTTTGGAATATAGTCTAGTAGGAGATTCATGTTGACAAACTCTTTGAAGTCTCTCTGTGATTTAGCTGGATAAGTGATGCCCCCAGACTTTTCAGAGTCATCTAGGATGGAATTGAAGTCTCCTCCCAATAAAAATATTTTTCTATTTAATAACTTTAGCCACACAGAAAGATTTTCCCATACTTGAATTTTTTGATTCAAATCATTAGGAGCATATATGTTGATTAACGAAAAGTCTGCACCAGAAAGTAAAGTAGGGAACTTACCAATTATGAAATTGTCATTCTTTTCCATCACTTCCAGGGGTTGAATATGCTTCCTCCACCCTATAGCAATTCCTCTTGATGCTCCTCGCGTAGCCATCATCTCAAAACTCCATCCATTCCAGTCTTTGAAGACTTGATCATTTAATTCAGTAGACAGTTTAGTTTCTTGCAGCAACAAAATATCTGGTTTTTCCTCATCAATTTGGGATTTGATGAGTTTTCTTTTGTTAGGGGCATTGAGGCCCCTAACATTCCATGTTATTATCCTCATGGTTTCCTCAGAGAGCTTTGCACTCTCCTCTTTCTTGGACTGTATGTAGCCTGGTGAAACTGACTAGTTGATTGCCCTTTATGCTTTTTCATCTACTTCTGTCTAGAGCTTTTCCTGATTGTGGGAGGGGTGCCCTTAGAAGTGGGGCTATTCATACTCGTCTAATTGAGGCCTAGAGATGTGTTATCAATCTTGTCTAAATATTCCTGCATTACTTCATCCGCTATCTCCTCTATCACATTATTTGCTACCTTCATGGCTACCTGATCCAGAAGGTCTCGCAAAGTTTCATTATCCTAGAGCAACTCATATGAGAAATCTTTTATCACAAGATCACTAACCGCCTTCTTCCCTTGATCTTTTTGAGGTGTCTGCAACATTTCTCACATGGGGATATCCTCATCCCAGTTAGGCCATTCTTCCTCCATCCTTACTGGTGGTTCTCTATAACAAGCATGACCTTCCTCTTCTTTCTCGCTAGTGATTCTTGAGCTTTTTTCATGAAAGTTAATCTCTTCAAGGTTAGGAGCTTCCACAGTTATATTGTGACCCTTTCCACTAATGCTTCCAAACACCTCCTCAGGTATCTCTGGCCCTACCATATTTAGACCTGCTAGAACTACTTGAAATTGCCCTGGACTAGCAGTAGTTAGCTCTTGTACTCTAGTTTTAACACTTTGTTCACTAAGACCTCCAAAGTCACCAGCATTCTAAACTGGTTCCTCATTAGAGTCTATTGCAGTCGGGGCTGGGCTTATCATATCCTTCTGGGGGTCAATCAATACTTGCTTATCCATTGTTACTTCAGAGGCTAAGAAGGCTTTCAACCTTTCCAGGTCCTCTAGATCTACCCCATCTTGTAAGATAATATCTTGAAACCATAACCCATATGGGGATTTCATTTTAAGTCTCTTGGGTAGTAAATCTTTAGCATCTGTGAGGATTCGTATCCTGACTATAAGGAGGAGAGGTTCTCCACTGGAATATCCACTTCTTGGTACACCCTGATGGAGTTACCTATACACTTCAAAATTTCCACCTCTCTATATTCCAGTGGAAGATATGGAAGCTGAATCCAGAGGGGAATTAGGGGAATTTGTTCTTTCCCAACATGAAAGTTGGGTCTCCACTCTTGACAACAAATCGCTGTTTGATTGAATCTCCATATTTTCTTTGACAGGATACTATCTCTTTCTTCCTTGTCAGAAAATACAAAACAAAAGAACCCATTACCCAAATCCCAAAAATTTTCTATCGTTGCCCACGTATCTAGAGTCCATTTTCTCAGATCCTCTACTGAGAAGTGGGGAGATAGAACTTTACCTATCAAGGCTGTTTCGTTCAAACAATTTGTCTTTTCTATCAGCGTTAGCTCCACCTGTTCTAGCAAGACCTCCTCGAACTCGTTGCGTCTTGTTGCTGTCTTGATTTTGGGGATCCAGACCCTTTTTTGTTTTGGTTCATGCCCTTTCTGTAAACATCTTTCAGTAAATATGTGAGTATTAGGCCTTTTTCCTTTTACGAAATGTCTCTGAGGAAGAACTTTTGAAAAATCTCTTGGAGCTCCCCCGCCCCTACTCTTTGGAAAGAAAACCTCTTCGCTCTTCTCTTGGAATTCTTTGAAAGCATCTTGTTGGGATTTGAAGGGTTTTCTGAAGATGAGGTTGTTTTCCTTGTATGAGAGTTTCAACCTATCTGCATAGTTTGAGTACCCATCTTGGAACCACACTTTTTTCCGCAGGGGTTTGTGATTTCTCAAGCCTGGTTTTCTCAAAATGGAACAAGTCTCTCTCCGTTGGATTTTAAGGCCAACATTCCTGCTTGCATACCATTATTTGCACATGAAATATTTACCATAATTTTCTAAAAAGCATCAAATTATAACAATGAACATAAAATAGTGATACAAATGAGAGATTTAATAAAAAGATTAAACAAGTGTCACTAGGAGTACCTATGTTTTTTTAGTTTAAATATTAATGAAATAGTATAATTAAATATTTATTGATAATAAACAATGTTTATATTATAAATATGATAATAATATATTTATATTATTACATTATTCTAATATTATAATATTTTTATATATTATTATATTTTTTTTTTGTTTTTATTATATTGTTATATTATTTATATTTATGTTTATGCTTATTATTATATTATTATACAATATTATTATAATATCAATTAAGATAATGTATAAAGAAGTGTTAATAATGGATATTAATAATATTATTAATATTACAACTATAAATAATAACGATTTTGTACCTTTGACAAAAAGTAATTTTGAAGTTCATAGTGAAGTAAAAAATTAAATTCTAAAAAATTGATGTTCATAATTTGTTTAGTTGCCATATCCTCCCCTCAAACCAAATTTTTCTTCACATTTATAAGTGTTTGTTGCACTCTCCGTAGAGAGGTCATTTTTTTTAGCCAATCACAATAGAGATAAATCATTTTTCAATGATTTTTTGTTAAAATTTTATCATCTTGACATAGGAAAACTGTTGGATTGTGAAGTCCAAAAGACACATTATTTTGTCCCGCCAAATCTCTTGCCTCTTGGTCATCCTTATCCATTGTGGATATTGCTTTATAAGAGAGATGTATTGCTTCTATCATGTATTGTATTCACACTTCATACAGAGATAATAAAATTGTTCCCCTGCTCCTGTGGATGTAGCCAGTTTATGGTGAACCATGTTAAATTTGTTGTCTCGTGTGTGTGATTTTTGTTGTGTGTTCTATTTCACTTTGCTTTCACTGTTCCATTTAATTTAACAATTGGTATCAGAGCTTGGTCAAGGAGCTGGTTGAGAAATTTGTGACAAATTTTGAAGAAATGGAAGAAGTAGACAAGTGGAGAATAGAGAAATTTTCAGGGCAGAATTTTGGACTTTGGAAGCTAGAAATTCATGCCCTACTAATTCAAGAAAACCTAGTTCTCAAGCTGAAAGGAAAAATAGCAAAACCGGAGAAGATGACAGATGACAAATGGGATGTGATGTATCAAAAAGTAGCTGCTACAATTATCCTCTCGCTATCCAGCAATGTCCTATTTAATGTTGCATTAGAAACTTTGGTAAAACAAATTTGGGACAAGATTTGCGACATGTATGAGACGGCATCTGCAACCAATAGAATCTTCTTGTTAAAGAAGTTATTCAATCTAAAAATGAAAGAGGGAAAATGATTTTCAAATCATTTGAACGAATTTAACATTGTAATCAGCCAACTAGTTTCTGTAGAAATCAATTTTGATGATGAAACAAGGGCTATGTTACTCTTGTGCTCCCTTCCCGACAGCTGGGATAATGTTGTGATGACAATCAATTCAACACCTAGGAGAAGAGGATCCAAAGACAAGGAAAAGAAAGCAATGTTAAGATTTGACGATGTTGCTGCCACCCTTCTCAATGAAGACATGAGGAGAGGACAAAATAAAATATCCGGTGAAGCCTTGGTATTAGGAAATAGGGGAAGAACACAAGATCAAGGAAAACATAATAGGAGAAGATCTAAATCAGTTAAGAGATCAAAGTCAAGAGGACAGAAAGAAGGTTGCTAGTTTTGCAAAAAAGATGGACATGTCAAGAAGGATTGTTGGTGTTACAAGAAAGCCCAAAAATGGCTAAAAGAAAATGAGGTTAACACAAATTTTGAAGATGATGGAGGAGCTCTTGTCTTGGCAACAAGTGAAGTTGAATCCGACTCATGGATATTAGAATCTGGTGCCTCCTTTCATGCAACATCAAATTAGGATGCCTTCAAAACATATCAAGAAGGAAAATTCAGCAAACTTTATCTCGGTGACAATGAGCCGTGTGAGATAGTCGGCAAAGGTGACATATTGCTACAACTAAAAAATGGAAGCAAGTGGCTACTAAATGATGTAAGACATATTCCTAAATTTAAGAGGAACTTGATTTCAACTGGACAACTTGATAATCAAGGCTGCAGCATCACTTTCTCTTCCAACATTTGTAAAGTAACCAAAGGAGCTTTAGTTGTTGCGAAAGGTAGCAAATCATGATCTCTTTATGTGCTAGAATGTACTGCTAAAGTGGGAGCTGTGATGGTCGTAGTTGACAGCGGGACATAACTTTGGCATAGGAGACTTGGCCATATGAGCAAGAATGAAATGGAAGTTTTGCTCAAAAGAGGCCAACTTTCTGGTTTACAATGAGCACATTTAGAGCTATGTGAGCATTGTCTTTACAGGAAACAAAGGCGGGCCAACTTCTCTAAAACTGGACACGACAAGAAGTCAAGACCCTTGGAACTCATGTATTCAGATGTCTTTGGTCCCACGGAGGTAACCTCCATTGGAGGAGCAAACTATTTTGTAACTTTTTTAGATGATTGCACCCGTAAAATTTGGGTCTATATATGCTCAATAGAAAATTAGAAGTGTTTGAAAAATTCAAATTTTTAAGGCTGTTGCTGAAAATCAAATTGAGAGCAAAATTAAATGTCTAAAAACTGACAATGGGGGGGAGTTTTGATCTTTAGATTTTGATACTTATTGTGTAGATAATGGTATTCAACACATCAAGGTTGTACCATTTACACCTCAAGAAAATGGTGCAGCCGAAAGGATGAATCACACGATTCTAGAGAGGGCACGAAGCATGCTCTCTAATGCTGGTTTGAGTAAAGAATTCTGGGTTGAGGTAGTTAACACGACGGCTTATTTGATCAACCGAAGTCCTTCCACTAAACTGGACTTTGACATTCTAGAAGAAGAGTGGTTTGAAAGGAAGATCTCCTACAATCACCTTCAAGTCTTTGGCTACAAGGCGTTCACTCACATTCCAAAGGAAAAGTGAACAAAATTGGATTTCAAATCCAAACGATGTATCTTCGTCGGTTATGGGGAAGAGCAATATGGATTCAGGTTGTGGGATCCAGTTGCAAAGAAAATCATTCGCATCCGTGATGTGGTATTCAATGAAAAAGTGTTCACAGCCCTACAAGCACAAAAAACACAAGAAACAGAGTATATATCAGTTGATGATATTAGGTGTGATACATAGTTTTCACATCTAAAAGTGGCATCAAATACAGATGGAAATTCAAATTCAGCATTGGCACCTAGTCAGTCACTTAGCTTGAATAGAGATGCACAAGGAAATGTAAGTTCAAATTTGAATAGGCCAATTGTGGCGCTACAAAGAACTACAAGTTTGCCAGAAAGTTTAGCAAAAAGTGTTACTCTACTGCCACTTAATTTTGGAAATAATGACATTAGGCAGTATATGCCATCCAATTTCCAATCACCACATTCAGTTGGAGTAATTGAGACACGGCTTGAGGATCAAAGGTCTAACAATATGCAAGTGCCTTGTAATCTGCCAGCGACATCCTCACAGCATGATACGCAGCCCCCTAACAATTCAAGTCACACTGGCATCAGAAACATACAAAGTGTAGTAAGACATCCTCCCATGCAGGCTGAAGATAACCACGGAGCACATCATAATTCTTTTTAATTGTCGCCTCTACCTGGAACACAGCCTAGAAATGGTATTCCTAGCAGTGAAAAATGCACAAAATACATAGTGGGAAATACTCCCACGTCAGTCCAACAGGCAGATAGACAAGTTTTTGATTATCATGATGGCAGGTCCCAGACAAATCCAATTTATCCTTTCAACATTTCACATGCTCAGTGACCTCAAGAAGAATGTGAAAGTTTTAAAAAGACTGGCAAAGTTTTTTCTAATGCAGCCTCACAAGTCTATCTACCATCCCCTATGGAGCCTCTCTGCCAGTCTACGCATTTTTCAAACAACAACAATGTGGGATTTGTCCCCACGTAGGCACCACAAGCCGTTTCCTCTTCTGAAGGATAGTGCTCCATTAAAGACATTCATTTTCAATATAATGGTGTAGGGGGGTCTAATGTATTGCCCATACCACAGTCATACCAAAATACTTCCTCACAGGCAACAAAGGAGTCACTGGAACAAAGGAATATTGCACATGAACAGAGCATTGAACATGGCACTGAATAGGGCATTTTGTAGATTCCTCCATTGAGGAGGTCTACCAGGGAAAGGGAACCTCCTTCAAAGTTTGATGATTATCAGTTGCTTACATCTGATCAATCAGAGCCAACTACATTCTGAGAGGCTTGCAATGATAGGGACAGTGAGAAGTGGATGGCTGCAATGAAGGATGAAATGGAGTCACTAATCACAAACCATACATTGTATCTAGTCTACCTTCCACCTGATCGCAAAGCTTTGAAGAATCGGTGGGTCTATAGAATCAAAGAGGAAGAAGGCAATACAAAATGCTACAGGGCCAGACTTGTTATGAAAGGATATGATCAACAAAAGGGAGTAGACTTCAATGATATTTTCTCACCAGTCATGAAGATGAACACAATTCGAGCTATTTTGGGCTTGGCAGCAGTTTATGACCATGAGCTTGAGCAACTTGATGTCAAAACCACATTTCTCCATGGTGATATAGAAGAGGAATTGTACATGCATCAACCAGAAGGTTTTGTCAAGCAAGGGCATGTAAATCTATTTTGCAGATTAAGGAGTAGCTTGTATGGGCTAAAACAAGCCCCAAGGTAGTGGTACATCAAGTTTGATAACTTTATGATGGAGAATTAGTTTATACGTTGTGAATCTGATCCATATTTATACTACAAGGTCTTGCCAAGTGGTGAATTTTATACTACAAGGTCTTGCCAAGTGGTGAATTTTTTTTATTGCTACTCTATGTTGATGACATGCTCATTACCGACACCAACATGAGGGTCATTACTGATTTAAAGCAACTCTTGGGAAACAAATTTGCAATGAAGGACCTCGGGGCAGCAAAGAAGATTCTTGGCATGACCATCATTTGGGACAGAAAGAAGAAAGAAATCAAATTGTCTCAACAAAAATATATTGAAAAAGTTTTGGACAGATTCAATATGAGAAGTGCTAAGCCAGTTAGCACTCCACTTGCCAATCATTTTCGCTTGTCTTCCACATTGTGCCCCAAGACATAAGAAGAACAAGATTACATGAAGAACATTCCATATTCTTCAGCCATGGGAAGTCTTATGTATGCAATGATATGCACCCGTCCTGATATTTCCCAAGTAGTGGGAGTTGTGAGCCGGTTCATGAGCAATCTCAGAAAAACTCATTGGGAAGCTGTGAAGTGGATGTTGAGGTATCTAAAAGGCACTTCAGATTATGCCTTATGCTTTGGTGGGAAATTTGCACAACTGCAAGGCTTTGTTGACTCTGATATGGTGGGTGACTTGGATAAAAGAAGGTCTACATTAGGTTATTTTTTCACTTTTATCATAGCAACTAGCAGTTGGGTCTCAAGATTGCAACAAGTAGTTGCTCTTTCCACTACTGAGACTAAGTACATTGGCCTCACTGAAGGAGCACAAGAAATGGTTTGGTTGCAGCATTTGTTTACTGAATTGGGTTCCAAACAACAAGTTTTCACACTCTTTTGTGACAATAATAATGCTATTCATTTGGCCAAGAATCTGACATTCCACAATAGGACCAAACACATTGAGCTGAGGTATCATTTCATCTATAGCATGATTCAAGAAGACAAGTTGCAAGTTTAAAAGATTGACACCAAGATCAATCTGACTCATTGACCAAGGTTGTACCTCGAGAGAAGTTTGAATTCTACCGGGCTTCTCTTGGCATTGTCAAGATGTGACATTGAGACTAGAGTAGGGGAGAGAGCAGCAATCGGTGGACTTCAAGTGGGAGATTGTTGGATTGTGAAGTCCAAAAGGTACATTATTTTCTCCCGCCAAATCTCTTGCCTCTTGGTCTTCCTTATCCATTGTGGACATTTCTTTATAAGAGAGATGTATTGCTGCTATCATGTATTGTATTCACACTTCATATAGAGATAATAAAATTGTTCCCCTGCTCCTATGGATGTAGCTAGTTTATGGTGAACCACGTTAAATTTGTTGTTTTGTGTGTGTGATCTTTGTTGTGTGTTATATTTCACTTTTCTTTCGCTGGTCCATTTAATTTAACAAAAAGTTCAAATTTATATCAAATTTGCCCGACAAGAAAAATAATCATGTTTACTGTTAATAGATTAATAACTAGATAAGCCTCAGTGGATGCAATAATACTGATACTAAAAAAACATCATGGAATTTTATTTATTTTCTATAATAGTACATCATTTAAGCATATCTTTAAAAATCTAATTAGCGGATAGGCATTTGTAGGAGAAACATGCTGCCGAAATTAAGATAGACAAAATTAAGACAGCTAGAATTTTAAGCCAACTAGAATTAAGATAATCCGGTAGCTACATGGAACTAGAATTCTCCTGGATCACTTTACAAAAAAAAAAATATAATATTATTGCCTGGGAGCTGGGGTAGACATTGCTCCCAACTAGCTATGCTGCACCCACATTTCTCATGCACTGACTTTCCTTACAATTTTGCCACGCTATGTTGGAGCACATGGAGCCCCTCCACCTCCAAATCCACTTGCACCTGCTGTGGCGATCATATCAAATTGCAAGATTTCAGGTGAGATGAAGGGAGCCCAAACAGAAAACAAAAGAATCACCAAAAGGTATTTGCATCAGTTTGTTCCTTTGAGCCTTGCTTTTACTATTCTTCAAATTAATGCCACGTGCATTCATAAAAATATTTTTTGTTCCAAGCATTCAAAATAAAATTTTCTAAGATTTCCTTACAAAGATGTAAAATATTTCCTTCAGTAATATTTAAATCTCTATTCAGAGGCTTTCTTCCTCTTCTCTGCAGCTTCTTATGCATTTTTGGCTCAAAAAAATTCTCCAAATGCATGAAATCTTTAGTTTTCTTTGGGGAAAACATTAAAAGATGCAAAATAAGTGCACTAAATTCTCTGTGAAACAACCATGAAGATCGAAAAACCCATCAAAATGCAGTGTTTTCTTAGATTGTGAGCTCACATTTGAGCAAATTTGAGCATCACTCAATCATGGTCTTGAATGGGGGTGTAGGGTAATCTGGGATTGCATTCTTAGTGGTCAAAATTTTTGATGTGATTCTTGTCTTCTAATTACATTAATAATTTCTTTTTATTTATTGGAACTAAGGGTTATTGAAATTGAAAGTTATTGATGCCGAATTAGGCTTTTATTAGAACAAGGGTGATTGAAATTGAATTTATGAATGTAGTAATGTCCAAAGTAAAATGTGGAGGCAAAAGAATCAGAGGAGAAGAGAAGACAGAGAAGTCCATAATATTTAAATAAGATGGATTATGTCATCCAGAGACACATGTTCCACTTGTTCACCTTTACACCTACACATGTTGGAGGATCGATGCCAATATCTGCAATCCCATCTCTATACTGCCTTTGCAAAAATGGGTTTTTAAAATTTTCTGTTGAAAGTATTTTTGGGTTTTTTTAATAATGGGACGATGCTGAGTAGAGATGTTTTCATTTTGTATTGATCCTGGCTTTGATTAGGTTTCATGGTGGGTTTGATTATTGTGCTAGAACTGATCTTCCTGGCCACACTGAGCTTTGTCTTGTGAAATGATCATACAAAGAGAAACTCCACCCAGATTGGCCTAAGCCTATTGATTAGTTTTGATAATATTGTTTTCCTTTTTCTACTAACTCTGTTAACTTGTCTTGTTTATGATTTGAACTCTTGCCTTTTGGATCAGGATCCTAGATTGCCCACAGTTGTAGATGCAGCAGATTAACAGGTTTTGTAAAAAATTATTGTAAGTGGGTATTTCATAATTTTGCCCCAAATGGACTTATGCATTATATTTAATGAATATGTATGGTAGTTCCAATTTTGGAGATGTTTTTGTTGTTCCTAGAATGATACTATAAAAAGATATGCTTTCTGGACCCTTTGGAAGTTCAGTTATTTGAAATGGGTATTTTTGGAAATTCTTAAAACATGGAAATGTTTAAATTCTAATTCTCTGTTCATTATAAGTGAAGGTAGTCAGGCATTCTTTATATTGTTGTGTTGTATTATTAACCTGAGCCTAATTGAAAGGAATTGTTAGTATCTGCAGCATAGCATTTTCAAGCATCAAGGGTTTTTGATCTTCAAGAAAGATGAAGCTATACATTTAGGGAGAATTTTTCAAGCATAACATTTTCTTCGGCATATAACCTAATTTTTTAATTTTTAAAGGAAACTTGGATGATAAATGGTTTTGCAAAAACACGACAAGCTCATTAATTATACATAAAAAATGGCACTGACCATGTCATTGCTTATAAGTGAAGCATGACAGACGCCTTCATCCCTTGCGATGCTTCTTTACATTTCAAGCTCTGTAATTGTGCTTTAACATTAAACTACCCTTGATCTACAAAAAATATAATTGGACTGAAAAACAAATTCAGGTACATTGCATTCTTCAGCTCACAGAAAAAATGAATTAAAATATTTAAGTAACAATTGTTAGCTATATAGATAAGATCTAGGCAGGGCATGAATGCCACAGAGGCTAGAATTGTATAGAAATTTGTACTAACTAGGTCAAGAAAGAAGAAAAGCAATGGTTAGTTTCCTGGGAAAGAAACAAAAGCTAGATGAAAGTGAGCTAGCAAAATATCATGAGCATAAATCAAAATCACCCCCAAGGCCAAGGCAGACTTCTCCTCTTCCTAAGATATCAACATTGAAACCCTCCCCACCTGGCTTCATGGCTTCTCCCTAGCCAGTTGAGGTGAAGGCAATGAGCATGGGGAACATTACTGGTAAGCTCTTTGCTTGTAAATCCATTACTAAGAGGAAGCTAGTGAACAAGGAGGATATTGAGGATGTGAGAAGAGAGATTTAGATCATGACCCATCTCAGGGTACAACCTAATATTGTGGAAATGAAGGCATCTTTTGAGGAAAAGGAGGTTTTCCATTTAGTTATGGAACTTTGTACTAGTGGAGAGCTCTTTGATAGGATAATTGCCTGTTGAGTGAAGAATAAACAATACAGACAAAAATGATTAAATCAAATACATAAACTAAACACAGAAAATACAAAAGAGAACAACAACATTTTTAACATGGTTCACCAAATGGCTACATACACTTTGAGCAGGGGATTGCTCTCTCTATATTAAATCCAGAATCAATGATTCTCATACAAATATATCTGCATCTATCTATACCTACAGCAGCTCACAATATATATTCTTCTCACTATTGATCCTACAACAAATACACTCCACTCCACAATGTCTAACAATAGCCGACTAAAAATAACCTCTGAAGGACACTAATTTTAAGCTCATCATGGGAAATCATAGAGTAAAGATAGCAAAGAAGAAGCGTTACACAAAGTGAAGGATTGGGCTGCATTAATAGAGGAGTTACACCAACAATCTCCCACTTGCAGTCCAATCTGAGCTACAAGAGAGCTGCGCAGAAATATCCCCCACTCCAGGCCTATTGTGAGAACTTAACAATGCCAAAAGAAGTCCTACAGAACTCAAACTTCTCCCTTGTTATGATCTTCGTCAAAGCATCCGTCAGACCCCATCCAATGATATTCAAAGAATCTGAAGTATCACAACTGGCACTCTGCCCCAATTGAGAATCACCATCAAATTCAGGTGCCCTAGGTTCTTTGGCATCAACCTACTCACTATCATTTAACTGATCCCCAAAACTTTCACTATTAAGTATACTAAGAAATCATTAATAACATAATCAGTTTCAGCATCTAATTGATCCAAAAAACTTTTCTGGGCAGTCCATATTTCACACAATGACGAATCTGAATTAGGATGAACAAATCTCACTTCAGCATGACTCTCTATTACATACAAGGGGCCTAATTTGCTGCCCCTTGCAATTACAAAGGCCCCCTTTTTAACTTTGCATATATTTGATTCAAAACTAATTCCACAACCTTGAGAACCCAATTGTCCAGTCGAGATTACATTTTTTTTGAGCTGAGGAACATATCTAACATCACGTAACAACCAAGTATATCCATTTTTTAGTTTTAATGAAATATCCCCTTTTCCAACAACATCACAAGATTCATTGTTACCAAGAAAAACCTTACCGAAGTCACCAATTTGTAGATTTTTGAAATGCTCCTTGCATGGAGTGACATGAAATGATGAACCTGAATCAAGCACCCAAACAGTAGTTGGAATTTCTTCTTCAGTTAAAATAAGAACACCTACATCTTCTTGGTATGCTATGTTGGATTCATTATTACTCACCTTTTCTTGTGCCTTTTTGTAGTTCCAACAGTTCTTTTTTATGTGACCTTGCTTGCCATAAAACCAACATTCTCCATCTCTACCCCTGGACTTCAATTTTCCTCTGTCGTTATTTCTTCCTTTATTTTGACCCCTTCCTCTATTGTCAGTACTTACAATAGTCAAGGCATCACTAGTTGTTATGTTTTGCCCTCTTCTCATATCTTCATTGAGAAGTGTGGCTGGCACATCATCATAACTCAGGATTGTTTGTTTTTTCTTATCCTCTCCTTTTTTGGATCTACTTTTACTAGATACCGAATTGCTTATAGTCATGATCACACTATCCCAACTATCAGGAAGAGAGCACAATAACAACATGGCTCTCATTTCTTGTTCAAGGTTGACATCCACATAAAGTAATTGACTGATAACAATATTAAATTCATTTAAATGATTTGACATGCTGTTACCTTCTTTCATTTTCAAGTTTACCAGTTTCTTCAACAAGAAAACTTGATTTGTTTCTCAAGCCCTTTCATACATATCACAAAGCTTGTCCCAAATCTGTTTAGTTGTTGTCTCTGTAGCAACATTGAAGAGGACATTGCTAGATAGTGATAGAATAATGGTTGCAGCTGCTTTCTGGTCTAAGACATCCCTGTCTTCATTCGACATCTTCTCTAGCTTCTTAGACTTCCCTTGCAGCACAATAGCAAAATCCTTCTGAATCAACAAAGCGTGAATCTGGAGCTTCCCCAAACCGAAGTTTTGTCCTGAAATTTTTTTGATTTTCCATTTGTCTACTTCATCCATTCTTCTAGAAATTCTTCATGATTCCCAATAGCTTCACCACTGAGCTACTTCGCCGAGCTTCTTCACCAAGGCTCTACTACCAATTGTTGAGCGACGAATAAACAATATAGACAAAAATGATTAAATCAAATATATAAACTAAATATAAAAAATGCAAAAGAGAACAGCAACGTTTTAACGTGTTTCACCAAATGGCTACATCCACTTTAAGCAGGGGATTGCTCTCTATATTATATCCAAAATCAATGATTCTCATACAAATATATCTACAGCTATCTATATCTATAACAACTCACAATATATATATCTACAGCTATCTATATCTATAACAACTCACAATATATATTCTTCTCACTGCTGTTCCTACAGCAAATACACTCCACTCCATAATGTCTAACAATAGCCGACTAAAAATAACCTCCGGAGAACACTAATTTTAACCTCATCGTGGGAAATGGCAGAGTAAAGATAGCAAAGAAGAAGTGTTACACAAAGTGAAGGATTGGGCTACATTAATAGAGGCATTACACCAACATTGCCAAGGGACATTATTGTGAAAGAGCTGCTGCCGCATTTTTTAGGACTATTACCCAGGTTGTGCATACATGTCATACAATGGGAGTTATGCATCGAGATCTTAAGCCTAAGAATTTTTTGTTTCTCAACAAGGATGAGAATGCACCCTTGAAAGCTACCGATTTTTGCCTTTCAGTTTTCATAGAGCTAGGTAAGTCTATCTGCATTGTCGTAGTGTAATAGCAAAATTGGGAAAATGACAAAGATATTTGTAGACTAGGGTAGAATTTAACGGAACATTGTAGAGGTCCAATGGGTAAACTACGTAGATTGTTTGATAGAATGTATTTTAGGGTTATGCAGTTTCAAGGGATGTCAAGATTGTAGGGTTATGATTTTAGTTTCTAAATCATAAGATTTTAATAGTTGATGCGTTGTTTGAAAATTTTGAACAGACAATAAACTCCTAAATATCAGAGTTTATCTTTAGGGTTCCATACCTTCCCAAGATATGAACTTTGATAGAGTATCGTCCTCATTAAATTTTATTACAACTTTTTAATTTTACTATGTCATTTGTATTATTTGATCATTTTTATTTTCTCTTGCATTTTTTCTTCAAAATATATCAACTATTGGCGAATTGGTTGCGCAAATTTCGTGCAACTACTAGTTAGTTTTAGATGAAGAAATAAATAGAATTACTATTATGTTAGTTTGGTCATTTTGGTGTAGTGGCTTCCATTGTAACTATCTATTACAATAATTTAACCTTAATTTATTTTAGTTATGTGGACTATGATCACATCTTGTTCAACAATGATACCATACCTACTAGCCACTATATGCAATCTCTCTTTCCTACACCTTACACTAGCTTTTCATTGTTAAGGGAATTACAAAGCAATAAATCTAGGTAAATTTGCAACATATTGCAATGACATTGACTAACATTAAACTATAATTTATATTATTTCTATGTAAGAAGAAGACAAAATAAAAGGTTCACTTCAAATATTGACTACATCTCTAGATTGCAATGACATTGACTAATTTTAATCTATAATTTTTATTATTATTGTAAATAGAACGCAAAATAAAAGGTGTCAGTGTATATATATTTAATAAATATTATGAACTTAGGCATAAGACAGCCGAAATTTTAAGCCAGCTAGAATTAAGATAATCCTGCAGCTGCATGGAACTGAAATTCTTCCAGATCACTTTACAAAAATATAATATAATATTATTGCCTGGGAGCTGGGGCAGACACTGCTCCCAACCAGCTATACTGCACATGTTTCTCATACACTGACTTTCCTTACAATTCCGCCACGCTATGCTGGAGGACAGGGAGCCCCTCCACCTCCAAATCCACTCACACCTGTTGAGGCGATCATATCAAATTGCAAGATTTCAGGTGAGTTGAAGGGGAGCCCGAATAGAAAATAAAAGAATCACCAAAAGGTATTTGCATCAGTTTGTCCCTTTGAGCCTTGCTTTTACTATTCTTCAAATTAATGCCACCCACATTCATAAAAATAATTTTTGCTCCAAGCATTCAAAATAAAAATTTCCAAGACTTACTTACAAAGATCCAAAATATTTCCTTTAGTAATATTTAAATCTCTGTTTGGAGGCCTTCTCCCTCTTCTCTGCAGCTTCTTATGAATTTTTGGCTCGAAAAACTTCTCCAGACACTTGAAATATTCAGCTTTCTTTGGGGAAAACGTTAAAAGAAACAAAATAAGCACACTAAATTATCTGTGAAACAACCACGAAGATTGAAAAACCTATCAAAATGTAGCATTTTCCCCAAAGAAACAAAATAAGCACACTAAATTATCTGTGAAACAACCACGAAGCTTGAAAAACCTATCAAAATGTAGCGTTTTCTTAGATTGTGAGCTCACATTTGGGCAAATTTGAGCATCGCTCAATCATGCTCTGGAATGGGGGTGTAGAGTAATCTCGGATTGCATTCTTAGTGGTCAAAATTTTGATGTGATTCTTGTCTTCTAATTACATTAATAATTTCTTTTTATTTATTGGAACTGAGGGTTACTGAAATTGAAAGTTATTGATGTCGATAAGAATTAGACTTTTATTAGAACTGAGGGTGATTGAAATTGAATTTACGAATGTAGTAATGTCCAAAGTAAAATGTGGAGGAAAAAGAAGTAGAGGAGAAGAGCAGACAGAGAAGTCCATAATATTTAAATAAGATGGATTATGCCATCCAGAGACACATGTTCCACTTGTTCACCTTTGCACCTACACATGTTGGAGGATCAGTGCCAATATCTACAATCCCATCTCTATACTACCTTTGCAAAAATGGGTTTTTTAAATCTTCTGTTGAAAGTATTTTTAGGTTTTTTAATAATGGGACAATGCTAAGTAGAGATGTTTTCAGTCTGTATTGATCCCGACTTCGATCAGGTTTCATGGTTGGTTTGATTATCGTGCTAGAACAGATCTTCCTGGCCACACTGAGCTTTGTCTTGTGAAATAATCATACAAAGAGAAACTCCATCCGGATTGGCCTAAGCCTGTTGATTAGTTTTGATAATACTATTTTCCTTTTTCTGCTAACTCTGTTAACTTGTCTTGTCTATGGTTCGAACTCTTGCCTTCTAGATCAGGATCCTAGATTACCCACAGTTGTAGATGCAGCAGATTCATAGGTTTTGTGAAAAATTATTGTAAGTGGGTCTTTCATAATTTTGCCCCAAAAGGATTTATGCATTATATTTATTGACTATGTATAGCAGTTCCGGTTTTGGAGATGTTTTCGTTGTTCCTAGAACGCTACTATAAAAAGATATGCTTTCTGGACCCTTTGGAAGTTCAATTATTTGAAATGGGTATTTTTGGAAATTCTTAAAACATCACAATGTTTAAATTCTAATTCTCTGTGCAATATAAGTGAAGGTAGTTAGGCATTCTTTATGTTCTTGTGTTGTATCATTGACCTGGGCCTAATTGAAAGGAATTGTTAGTATCTGCAGCATAGCATTTTCAAACATCAAGGGTTTTTGATCTTCAAGAAAGTTGAAGCTGTACATTTAGGAAGAGTTTGTCAAACATAACGTTTTCTTTGGCATATAACCTAATTTTTTAATTTTTAAAGGAAACTTGGATGATAAATGGTTTTGTAAAAACATGACAAGCTCATTAATTATACATAAAAATAGCGCTGACCATGTCATTGCTTATAAGCAAAGCACGGTGGATGCCTTCATCCCCTGCGATGCTTCTTTACATTTAAAGCTCTATAATTGTGCCGTAACATTAAACTACCCTTGATCTGCAAAAAATATAACTGGACTGAAAAACAAATGTTTTGATCTCTTCTGAGAAAAACAAATTCGGGCAGATTGCATTCTTCAGCTCACAAAAAAAATGGATTAAAACATTTAAGTAACAATTGTTAGCTATATAGATAAGATCCAGGCAGGGCATGAATGCCACAGAGGCCAGAATTGTATAGAAATTTGTATTAACTAGGTCAAGCAAGAAGAAAAGCAATGGGTAGTTGCCTAGGAAAGAAAAAAAAGCTAGATGAAAGCGAGCCAACAAAATATCATGAGCATAAATCACAATCACCCCCAAGGCCAAGGCAAGCTTCTCCTCTTCTTGAGATATCAGCAGTGAAACCCTCCCTACCTGGCTTCATGGATTCTCCCTAGCCAGCTGAGGTGAAGGCAATGAGCATGGGGAATGTTACTGGTGAGCTCTTCACTTGTAAATCCATTGCTAAGAGGAAGCTGGTGAACAAGGAGGATATTGAGGATGTGAGAAGAGAGATCTAGATCATGACCCATCTCAGGGGACAACCTAATATTGTGGAAATGAAGGCAGCTGTTTAGAACAAGGAGGCTGTCCATTTAGTTATGGAACTTTGTGCTAGTGGGGAGCTCTTTGTTACGATAATTGCCAAGGGACACTATTGTGAAAGAGTTGCTGCCACATTTTTTGGGACTATTATCCAGGTTGTGCATACATGTCATACAATGGGAGTTATGCAACGAGACCTTAAGCTTGAGATTTTTTTGTTGCTCAACAAGTATGAGAATGCACCCTTGAAAGCTACTGATGTTGGCCTTTTAGTTTTCATAGAGCTAGGTAAGTCCATCTGCATTGTTGTAGTGTAATAGCAAAATTCCAGCAAAATGACACAGATATTTTTAGACTAGGGTACAATTTAGAAGCACGTACAGCTATGTGTAATGTTTAACAGAAAATTGTAGAGGTCTAATGGGAAAACCAAGTAGATTGTTTGATAGAATGTATTTTAGGGTTATGCAGTTTCAAGGGATGTCGAGATTGTAGGGTTATGATTTCAGTTTCTAAATCATAAGATTTTATATAGTTGATGCGTTGTTTGAAATATCAGAGTTCATCTTTTAGGGTTCCATACCTTCTTAAGATATGAACTTTGATAGAACATCATCCTCATTAAATTTTACTACAACTTTTCAATTTTACTATGTCATTTGTATTATTTAATCATTTTTATTTTCTCTGAATGTATTCGAATTTTTTCTTCAAAATATATTAACTATTGGCAAATTGGTTGCGCAAATTTCGTGCAACTGCTAGTTAGTTTTAGATGAAGAAATAAATAGAATTACTATTATGTTAGTTTGGTCATTTTGGTGTAGTGGCTTCCATTGTAACTATCTATTACAATAATTTAGCCTTAATTTATTTTAGTTATGTGGACTATGATCACATCTTGTTCAACAATGATACCATACCTACCAGCCACTATATGCAATCTCTCTTTCTTACACCTTACACTAGCTTTTCATTGTTAAGGGGATTAAAAAGCAATAAATCTAGGTAAATTTGCAACATATTGCAGTGACATTGACTAACATTAAACTATAATTTATATTATTTCTATGTAAGAAGACAAAATAAAAGGTTCACTTCAAATATTGATTACATCTCTAGATTGCAATGACATTGACTAATTTTAGGCTACAATTTTTATTATTATTGTAAATAGAAGGCAAAATAACAGGTGTTAGTCTATATATATTTCATATATATTATGCACTTAGGCATAAGCCTCCTTAGGTGTGCCCTTACACAATCCTTACACATGTCAAGGTTGTTGGGCGGTTAAGGTTGTTAGGCAGTTAGTTGAGGGGTCATGAAGTCTCCCACTAAACTAGCCACTCATGCTAGTTTTTCCCTCAACTACTAACTACCTTTGCTCACCTATATATTGTACTTTTCTTCTCCAATCTATATGGTGGACTTTTATGCATTTCATTGCTATGTTATTTACAACATTGTTGTGCTTGTTTTCTATCTCTTATTTTTTGCTAAGTTCTACATGGTATCAGAGGGGTTCGAGATAAAAACAAGTTTGTGAGTTTCTTTTTTGTAATAGAAATCATTTTGTTTAGCTCTCTAATTTTTATTATCTTCTTTGGTAGAGGTATTAGTGGCTCTGTGGCTGGTAAAAGAGGCAGCCGACCTCATATGAAGGCAAGTGGAAATCCTCTAAGTTGGAGGGTGAATGTTTTTCCCTGTGCTCATCTTTTTGTTGAAGGGGAATGTGTTTAAAGGCACGTAGGCCAGTCAAACAAGTCTATGACCTATTTTAAAGGCACACAATGCCTTCTAACAATCGCAGCATGCTCACACAAGCCCACAACCTGTTCCCTCAGGCCTGCAGTCTCCTTGGTGTTGACGTAGGTTGAAAGATGGTATCAAAGGACTTTGTGTGCCTAGTTCACTTGCCCTTCACCAAGCTTTTGTAAAGGTTGGGCCTCTCTATGAGGTTCTCTCAGAAGCGGCTGATCTTCACAACCTCCAACCTCTTCGAATGAAGGCGAGACTCCAAGGTTTCACACAAAGTTTGGAAGCTCCACGTGTGTTGTCTGCTAGGTATGAGAAAGCAATGAGGCTCAATGTGGAATGATTTCCAGATGTTCATGCTTGTTGTGAAGAGAGTCTGAAGAGACTTAATGTGGATTTCATTTTTTGAGCTCTCTGCTGTGCAAGATAGCCACTCTCATGAGGTTTGACATCGGCCTCTAGTCCTTTATTATTTTTATTTCCCTTTATACCTCTTTTGTTTGCAAATATTATTTTTGCAAAAAGTATTCCTTGTATGTGTTTTCATTGTTGGGAATTAAGGTGTCTCAACCTTGGTAATTCCTTGCATTTATTTATTGTATGTATTTATTTATTGCCTATTATGTAATTAGAATGCAAATCCTACCTTGTCATCTTGTGGGAGTTGGCAGAGTGATGTGTCATCTTACATGGAAGGTGACAACATGTAATTTTTGTCCTCACATGAGGAGATAGGTGTCCCACTTAGTGGTAGAGGTATTTTGCCATGTGTCAGCACTTTGAATAGTGTGTAAAGGAATTTTGACCGAAACAGTTATGACAGATTTTTATGATAGAATATATGATGCGTAAGAGTCAAAAATAGAAGATATTATGATAGGTGAAGACGTGTCACAAGGCATCTTGGAAGAAGGCATCTTTGGGCATGCCAAGGAGGGTTATGACATGTAAGAGAAAATGCTATTTTTAGTCAATGTATGACAGATTCTCTTACAGTTGTAAGATATGTCGGTATGATAGATTCTATGACGGTCGTAAGAGTCGTAAGAGCATCTGTCATTACCCAACTTGGGAATAGGCAACCATTTTGGGATGGAGTGTTATGAAAAGTGTCATGACCATGTACAGTGTTGAACAAGTGTTCTTAGGTGTGGGTTTTGGGCCATGAGGCCATGTTGGTCGCCCATCTCAAGGAAAGCTCATTTTTGCCTTGTAAACTTCTATTTAAGTAGGTGCTTTGAGAGGAGATGTGTTATGTGATTGACAGGTACTATTATGCTATTGGATTTTCTCCAGATATGAGTGTCAAAGACTCCTGGAAGAGCATAGGCTATGTAACTATATTGTAAACCTCATTGTTTAGATAATACATTTTAGCTGTGTTTTGGAGTGTGGGGTTTTTCACCCGTAAGGGTTTTCCCCATGTATATTCTATCTCTCTCTTCTTCTGTCTTACATTCTTGTGTTGTGTATTGCTGCAATATCTCTGTTTTTAAATTAATAACTTTGTAATTGTAAAGGTTTAAAAGAATTTACACTCATCTCTCCTCATTAGATTAGTGTAGGAAGCGATTTCCACACACCTAGCTTCCTTTCATTCATTTGGCCTAGAATCCATTTTGACATAATATCGCACTAAATTATAAAGTGCCAGTTTATAGTCAAATTGATTTAGCCTTAAAATCACCATCTTTATAAAGTGTCAGAATTGGGGGGGAACAAACAATCCAAGGTGGTGTTGTGTGGGTCAATTTTCTTTTGTCTAAAGTAATTAACTTTTCTAAAATCATGGGATATGAAACTCACTCTTCTGTAATCAACCTAAACAAGGAAAATTATAAGTTCTGGTGTGAAGGCATCCTGAAACATCTCAAGTTCCATAATCTCATACCCTATCTATATGGACTTGTCCCTAAACCTGGCAAACAATCTTAGAAGGCTAAGTGGTTTAATCATTGTGATCACATTGTTGGATTGATCGGTTTATATATTCCAAATGATGCTTTGTATGCCATCATGGATATTGATTGTCCACATATATTATGGATCAAAATTTGGGAGATATATGGAGACTCCAATGTTTCTCCATTCCCACATGATCCTTCTTTGATTACAACTCACATCCCTATTCATGATACATAAATAGAATGTTCCATTGACATAGAAGAAGTCATCATTCCTACCATTGCTTCATCAAATTTTAAAGTCACTTCTTTGAAATCTTCCAGCACTTGTTTGCAATAGGCAATCATTCTTCCTAGCCTTGCTGATTGGGACATATTTCTATCTGATATCACTTGTCTGTTTGTAGAGTCCCGCATTGCTGACATGGAAGCACACATTGAGGACATCAGTGCTCTCTTCGATGACAATTTCGATGAAGTTGCATCTCCATTATCCTCTTTAGATATTCATGCCGTACATCGTCCTACACATGGTCCTAGATTGTCATCATCTTCATCTATTGGGCATGCACTTGATTTGATTATGGCATCCTTCAACATTGACATGACACTTGAGCACTCTTCGAAGACATCGACATGGGTATCATCATCCTTGGATTAGCTTCAGCATGATTCAAGATCATACATGTACATCTTCTTGCATGGGGAGATATCTTGCATCTTCAGGTGATTTCATTTCTTCCCAAGGGAAGGAACATTGTTCAGTGTTCTTGGATCTACATCTGCATCCTTTGTTGACTATCTAGCCTCACTACAACATGACATGTATTATCTGGAGGTCTCATAGACCTTCTATCATTTTCTTTCCTATGGGGGCAATCCTTTATTGTACTAAGTGAAAGTAGTGCTTCTTTCCTTGTATAATTTTCATGCATCTTTTCTCTCTTTCGGAGGATAGTTTTTTTCCATTGGGTTTTCTACCTGTCTCCATTTATGAGAGACTGCATTATTTTTGGGTACCTCGTAAGGCCTAGTTACCGGGACACAATTTCATATTTGCATTATACATGGGTACCTCACCAGGCTTTGTAGCCGGGACCCATTTCATTTGTGCCCACCTAAGCTATGCTTAAGGGGGGTGTTAGTGTATATATATTTCATATATATTATACACATAGGCATAAGCCTACTTAGGTGTGCCCTTACACAAATTTGACACATGTCAAGGTTGTTAGGTGTTACATCCCCTTTTTGGATTCAATATTACTATTTACTTTTTCTTAAATAATACAGTCATGTGGATATGTTTTAACATCATAGAAAATGATGATATGATTAGAAAAAGTTAATTTTATGAAATCATAGATTTTTACTTGATTATGATCAATCTGATGTTATGAATTAAAATGTCTTTTCGATATGAAAATGAAATGATTTGATGTAAATGTGTTTTGATCAGAACATTGGTACTCTGACCACAAATTGTATGTGAGATTGTCAATGACAGGAATAGATGGAACATGTTCGCCAGGAAGAAAGAAAGAGAAAGTATCTTTGAGAAAGAGAGAATAGACTATGGATAACCCTTGGGTGCTTGCCACTAAAAATGAACATTAGGTAGATAAACCTAGTTGCCTTGAGTTAAGTATTGATTTTGGGCTGAGTCAATTTTAGATGAGATGTCAAGGTTTGCAAGAATAGGTCTTTCTTCTTTTCGTAGTTGTCATAATGAGTATGGGAAATCGACATCTGTGTCATAATACTTTGAATCATGTCATCAAATACATGGACGACCGATATATATATATATATATATATATATATATATATATATATATATATATATATATATATATATAAATGTATACACTTGAGAATGAGTTGTATGTCATGTCTTGTTTAGTGGTTCGGCGTAAAAGTTGAAAGTTGTGTGTAAGTTGACCCCAAACCTTATATTGTGTTTATGCTCAAATCATCATCATCATCATAAAGCTCTACGAGTGTATGATGTAAACGTTTACTTGCAAAATTTGATGGATGTAGAATTGTTTCTATTATGGGTTGTTATCGTATAATAAAGGGTTTAAATAATGTTTTAAATCTTGAGACTGTTGAGTGTAATAACTTTGGTCGTATTGTAATGGAATATACAAAATTATATTAGTTATATTTAAATAGTCATTTTGGGGTAATTCTTTTATTTTTTATGATGTTAGTAATCAGGCAGTAGCTCGAAGGGCTCACTCAATTCTTTATTATGATGTCTTATATTCCAAAACAATCTATTTATTTTTGAGCTTTAAACTTTATGGATGGGTTGTTGGCTCAGCCATTATTTCTAGTTATGCATTTGATTTAAACTCATAATCAGTTATGAGTAGTGTGACATCTTGTCCAAACTAAAAATTGCCACCTCGCATAGTGTTGAGCTCCACCTTGCAGAGTAGTTGTGAATTTAGTGGGAAACTAAACCATTTCTATGTAGTGGTCGCGGAAAGGAGGAGATGGTTAAGCCATACAGGGTAGTTACCCAGTTGATAGGGTATGGTTTAGGGAGTTGGGGAAGTTAGTTTTCCATCAGAGGGAGAACAGGATATAGAGGAAGTAGAGAGTCAGTTTTGAGGGATAGAGAATGGAGAAAAGAAGCAGAGAGGAGGCCGAGCGTGAAGTGAATGTCAGTGGGTAAGAAAAGAATGAGCTCTTGGACCAGTTTTGAAGTAGTCACTGGAGATTTTCTTTAGGTTTCGTTTAATCTCTCCTCTACGCTGTCATGGTTAAACAAGAATGTTTTAATAGGATTGGCTCCACTTTGTAATACGAAGGAACTTAGTATTTTATCGATGATGTAATATGTGAATTGGTTTCCAACTTGAGACCTATGTGTTTTCACTTCTTTCAAAATAGAAACAATGCTATTTGATCCTTGAACCACACCGCAGTATTAAACCTCATAGTTGAAACACATTTGTTCCTCGAAGCATCTTTAATGGTCTATTTAAACTGTGTAGTTGTATTATTTAACTTTAGAGATATATGGATATGTGGAGAGCACTTAGTAGACTTAGTTTTGGTCGAAAACTAGCTATAAAGTTATCCCAAGCCGTAGTAGTCTAACCTTGGTCGACGTTGGAAGTGTCCTCAGTTGGCCTGCTGACTATTTACAGTTGGTCTTGTCATATTTAAAAACTAGTTTTATAAAAGACTTGAAGAATGTGTCATCTTGTTGACAAATGGGGAACAATAGTGTGGAATGTATGTCGATGTATGTATGACTACTCAGCCTTCCACAAGTTCTGAATCTATAATTGGTTGGCTGACCATAGAGAATATATTTTTCTTGCTGTGAATGATAACTAGTTATAGTCCATTTATTTATTGTATATAACTCTTTTTGCTTTAAAAACATTCAAATTGTTGTGTCTTCAAAAGAGAGTATAGAGTTATTATTGGTTTAAACAGTCAAACATGTTAAATAATGAAGTTATAGAGTAGACAAAATGAGTCTATAGTTAAGTGTTTAGTCTAACTTGCATGCATTCTTCTTGCAAATAGAAACAACATGATAGAATTTCTAAATGCTTAGTATGATAAAAGATTAAGCTATGTCAAAGATTCAATAGGTCGAAGAAGACTTTTAAGAGTATTTAAACTTTAACTCTGGGTCTTCAATTACTTTATTGGTTTATTGTTAAACCCCTTCTGAAATTACTTAGTTAAGTTTAGTGTCCTCTCTTGATTGGATAATTTAAAGTAGTGGACAAACTTAGAGATCAACTGATAAACTTATAGCATTAACTGATTAACCGATAAGATAGAATCCCATTCTTTTAACATATGGACGGAAATGTCTCCATTAGATAAAAAGAGAGAAGTAAACCTAACTGCCATGCGTTAATGCATGATGAGTTTGGAACACCAAGAGGTTATCGTGGTCGTTATATTAAACTTATACATAGGTAACTGTAGGATTGTGATTAATTCAAGTTGAGTTGGGGTGGGTGAACTTACTACTTGCGTTGACACAATGCTAATTATATTCAAATCCTTTGGCCAAGGTAGTGCACCTACCTCAAGTGCATTGATAGTTCACCATGACTAGATGGCATAGTTTGTGGAGTGGTCATGCTTGACTAGAGGGTATCTAGGGGATTGCATGATAACAAGTTACGTAGGTCACAACACCATTACTTAGATGGATAACACCATTGGTTATCCTAATTCTATCCTCTTTGAGTAGGGTAGGGCCACTTCCGGATAGGAAGGAGTGAGGGAGACCGATAGTCTATGGTTGGAGGTTAAGCTCCTTGAAGATACTTTCTCTTCTATATTCTAGAGGCTTGCCGAGACTTAAATTTGGATGGTCGACAATCGAGATGTAGTACTTTGGTAAGTTTCTATTTTGAAAATGTTCTAAGTAACTTTAATCATCATATTGTATTATGTTGTAGATGGATAGATCCCTTTTGTATAACTTATAATTTCATGATTATTGTTAGTCGATGGATAAACTACTTGGTTTTAAAATGAAAAACACATTATCTTTCTGCTTTAAACTTAAAAAAAATTATTACCTTTGGTTAAACTTAGTTTTTAGGGTAAAAACTAAACTGGGTGTTACATATGGTATCAGAACTAACTAGGTTCAGCACTAGGGCTGATGAGTCTGCTAAGCTAATTAAGAATCAACATATGCGGGTAGCTAATGATTTGATTTACTATGCCAGGATGGCATGTCTCAAGAGAACCACAAGGAAGTCCTTTGCTGGTAAGGAATGTTACCTGCAAGGTAAGCAAAGACGTCTTGCGATGATTAAGACTATTGAGAAAATGAATGATGAAAATGACATTTGGCTAGATGATGTGTAAACTTTTGCCAATGCTTTGTCACGACTCAAACGAATGAAAAAAGAACTCCTAGAGACATCTAGGATGGCAGCTTGAATTATGGTCAATTACTGCCCTATTAGTGTACCAATGATTACTAGGGATTCCTGTATCACCTAGAGCTAAAATCATTGTACTATCATCTAATAGCGAATTTGAGGGTTATACACCTCCTAAATATGTGTCAAACAATGAATCTGAAGGTTACACCCCTCTTGTAAATACTGAATGAAACATGAAATGTGTCTATCCTTAAAGAATGTACATACTGTTGTGCAAAATATAATAAAGAAAAATTTTGGTTTGAGAATAAATATGGTTATGAGCAATTGATATGTTTTGATAATATTCAAAATGATAAATTTTAGAACTGATTAGTACTTGCTAAAAAATAGGTGAGAAAACAAATAAACATGGATCAATCAGAGTTTAATGAGAGAAGATCGGGAAGGTCACAACTCTCAGGATAACTCCACTGATAAATTGGACATAATTCTTAATATGCTTACCGAAACTAAGGAAAGGTTGGGCAAATTGGAAAAGAAACTGAATGAAATTGGGAATACAGAGGGTGAAAATGAGTATTCTAATAATGCGAGTAAAAGTAAGCAATGAGAGCATGACATGTCAAGTGAGAATCAAGAGAATAGTGAATCTCAGATAGAGACAAACTTGCACTGGAACTATCTAAGGATATGAAAAAAAGTATTCCTCCCAAATTTGATGGAATGAAAACTGGTGATGCAGTAGAAGCATGGCTAACAGAAATGGAGAAGTACTTTGAAATCATAAATTATTCTAAGATTACAAAGGCAGTGTGGGGAGCATATCAGCGATCTGGAGAAGCATCCACCTGTTGGATGAACAAAAAGATGGAACTAGATTTAAGCCCCTTAAAGGTGACATGAAATGAATTTGTGGAACTTTTTTGAAAAAGGTGGTTACCACAACTCTATTTTGATCAAAAGCTAACAGATTTCCAAAATCTCAGGCAAGGTGATTTGTCCATGGTTGAACATGTAGAAAAATTTACTAGATTGTTGAAGTATGTTCCTCAGTATCAAAAGGATGAAAGATTTCGGATAAGAAAATTCATTATTTGACTCAATCTTCAGATTGGCGGTGAGGTGGAGGTGCATGGTCCGAACATAATGGACCAGGTGTATGAGAAAGCAATTAAGCAGTAACAGAAGATCAAATCCATTTCTGCTTATCGTGAAAAGAAGCGTAAGAGATTTGATAAGAACTTCAATGATCAGACATATAAAAGGAAGAATGATAAAAGATATGGAAATAGGAGGTACGATAAATGAAATCAAAAAAACAAAGAGGGATTTGGTAATGAACGAAGAAATGAAGACTTTAAGAAAAATGACAATTTTAAGAGGAACGATGATGCTTTGAGTAGACCATCCAAGAAGAGAGGACCAATTGGAGGTTGTTTTTCATGTGGTGGAGATCATTATGCCAACCGTTGTCCTAATAAGAAGTAGAATGGGTAGCATAGGAACACGATACTTCCTTCGCAGCAAGAAGCGTTTCAACAAAGGATTCACGCCGCCCTTGACAATCGACAAGATGAGTATCAGATTACTCCGATTGAGATGACAGGTACTTTATTTGGAGTCCCTATTTCTATTTTGATTGATACTGGTGCAACATAAAATTTTGTGTCATCTAGAGTCTTAAGTAAATTTCCTAGAAGAGCTAGTTTTATCTCAAAATTTCCTAGAAGAGATGGTTTTATGTCAAAACCGTGGACAGTTGAATATGCAAATCACTCAAAGGCTCAGGTAGAGCAATGTTTGTTCAAAGCTAAGATTGATATTTCAAACTTCTCCACCGAGGTAAATTTATATGTAGCACCTTTAGGGTCCTACGACATCATTTTAGGAATGAATTGGTTGTGGAGACATAGGGCCAAGGTGGATTGTTTTCATAAAACAATTGAGTGTTTGGATGATAAAGGAAACAAAGTTAATTTTTAGGGTATTCAAAGGGAAATAAGGATCAGGTCTATTTCTTCAAAACAATTAAAATGGGCTAGGCATAAGGGATGTCAACTTTTTGCAGTCAAAATGGACCTAGTAGAGGAAGCTTTAGAGAAGCAAACATTTAAGGAAAAATACCCTTACCTTTGCAATTTTAGTGATGTATTTCCTGAGGAACTGCCAGGCTTGCCTCCAAAAAGAACCTTTGACTTTGCCATAGATATTAAACCAAGATCTGAGCTAGTATCTAAAGCTCCATACCAAATGACCACTACTGAACTTATGGAATTGAAGGCTGAACTGCAGGAGTTGTTGTCCAAGGGTCTGATTAGGCCAAGTGTATCACCATGGGGAGCCTCAGTTATTTTTGTCAAGAAGAAGGACGGAACCCTTAGACTATGTATAAATTATCGGATGCTAAATAAGGCAACGACAAAGAATAAGTATCCATTGCCACGTATTGATGATTTATTCGACCAAATACATAGTGCAGCAGTATTTTCTAACATAGATTTGAGATCTGGATACCATCAATTGAGGTTGAAAGATGAAGATATTCACAAGACTATATTTAGAACAAGATATGGTCATTATGAGTTTACTGTGTTACCGTTTGGATTGACTAATGCACCAGCCACTTTCATGAATCTCATGAATAGTGTTTTCAGAGATTGTCTTGATAAATTTGTCCTAGTTTTCATAGATGATATTTTGATATATTCCAAAAATGAGGAGGAGCATAGAAAACACCTTCAAATTGTTTTGCAACGTTTAAGAGAACACAAATAGTATGTGAAACTCTCAAAATGCACTTTCTTTTAGAAAGAAGTGCAGTATTTGGGACATACTATATCAGCAGAAGGGATATCAGTTGACCTAGCTAAAATAAACGCTATTATGGAATGGCCTGTACCTTCCAATGTTTCAGAAGCATGAAGTTTTATGGGATTGGCTAGATATTACAGAAAATTTGTTCTGAATTTCTCAAGTATTGCTAGTCCAATCACTTCTTTGCAGAGAAAAGGGAAACAGTTTGTTTGGATAGACGAATGTCAAAAGGCATTCGATTTATTAAAAGAAAAGTTAACATCAACACCAATTTTGAAAGTCCTTGATCCTGAAGGGCAATTTGAGGTTATTACCGATGCCTTTGGAGAAGGGTTAGGAGGCGTGCTTATGCAAAATAGATGTGTAATAGCCTATGAATCAAGAAAGTTGAAAAACTATGAGCAGAATTATGCTCACCATGATTTAGAACTGGCGGCAATGATTCATGCCCTTTAGTGTGGCGACATTATTTGTTGGGAAAGACTTTTATACTAAAAATAGATCATCAAAGTTTACGTTACATATTTACACAACCTCGTCTCAATGCAAGACAAAGGAGGTGGTTAGAACTAATATCAGATTATGACTTTGAGATTTCTTACATCAAAGGTAAAGAAAACTAAGTAGCTGATGCTTTAAGCAGAAGAAGACACATAGCTTCTATAATCTCTATTCATGCTAATTTTAAAGATCTAGTATTGCAAAGTTTATCTGGAGATGAATATTATGATTAGGTGAAGCAAGCTCTGCATATAAATCCCAAAGATCCAAGATATGATGGATTCTATTTTGAGTCAGACCGATTAATGAGGTTTAAGGGAAGAATCTATGTTCCTAATTCTATTGAACTAAGAAACCTTGTTTGGAAGGAAGTTCATTATGCACCGTATTCCAGACACCCAGGAGTAACAAAACTTTTCGCTGATATCAAACTGCTATACTTTGGGAAAGGAATGAAAAGCGACACTGCAAGGTTTGTAGCAAGTTACTTGGAATGTCAGAGAGTGAAGGCAGAACACTAGCATCCTGCCAGATTGTTATACCCTCATGATATTCCAAAATGGAAATGGTAGGTTGTTAGTATGGATTTTGTTCAAGGGTTACCAATGTCTAAGAATAGACATGATGCAATTTTGGTTATAATAGATAAACTAACCAAAGTAGCACATTTTATTCTTGGAAATTTGATAGATGGAGCTAATATTTTGGCTCAGAAGTTTGTGCAAGAAATATTTAGATTGCATGGGGTACCTAAAAAGATTATATCTGATAGAGATGCTCGAATAACCTCCTTGTTTTGGCAAACTTTATTTTCAGCACTAGGGACTAAACTCAATGTGAGCACCGCTTACCATCCTGAAACCAATAGACAAACAGAAAGGGTTAATATAGTTTTAGAGGATCTTTTAAGAATGTATTGCATGGACCAGAAATACAGATGGGAGGAATATTTACCTCTTGTTGAATTTGCATATAATAATTCCTATCATTCTGCCATTAAGATGGCACCGTTTGAAGCATTATATGGAAGGAAATGCATAACTCTTATAAGCTGGGATAAGCAAGAAGATAGGATAAGCATTAGACCAGAAATGCTTGCAGATATGGAAGAAAAAGTGAAAATGATTAGGAAAAGGTTGGCAGAAGCCAACGACAGGCAAAAAAGTTATGCAGATCGCAAACGGGTGCCTAGACAATTCTCTATTAGTGAGAGAGTTCCTTTGCGAGTGAAACCCCATAAAAGCTCAATCAAGTTTGGTAAATCATCAAAGTTGGCTCCCTGATATGTCAAACCTTTTGAAGTCCTTGAGATTATCAATCCAGTGGCCTACAAAATTGCTCTACCTCCAGTCTTGTCCAAAATGCATAATATTTTTCATGTTTCTTACCTAAAGAAATATTTTGTAGGTAATGACCACATTCTTAAATGGAATTCTTTACAGATACAAGAGCCAGGAGTGGTTGTGATCGAGCCACTCAAGGTTCTCGAAATGCGTAATCGAGAGGTTTTACAATACAAAATTTAGTGGGACCAATATCGCGAGGATAGCACCAATTGGGAAGACTATAATGACATCCACCAAAGATTTCCTTATCTTTTCAAAAACATTAATGTTAAACTATAAAAGTTGTTTTTATGTTAAAATTTTGCTTGATAAACTCAATCATCGGGGACGATGATTCTATAGGGGAAAGATATGTTACATCCCCTTTTTGGATTCAATATTACTATTTACCTTTTCTTAAATAATACAGTCATGTGGATATGTTTTAACATCATAGAAAATGATGATATGATTAGAAAAGGTTAATGTTATGAAATCATAGATTTTTACTTGATTATGATCAATCTGATGTTATGAATTAAAATGCCTTTTTCGATATGAAAATGAAATGATTTGATGTAAATGTGTTTTGATCAGAACATTGGTATTCTGACCACAAATTGTATGTGAGATTGTCAATGATAGTAATAGATGTAACATGTTCGCCAGGAAGAAAGAAGAAGAGAAGGTATCTTTGAGAAAGAGAGAATAGACTCTGGAATAACCCTTGGGTGCTTGCCACTAAAAATGAACATCAGGTAGATAAACCTAGTTGCCTTGAGTTAAGTATTGATTTCGGGCTAAGTCAATTTTAGATGAGATGTCAAGGTTTGCAAGAATAGGTCTTTCTTCTTTTCGTAGTTGTCATAATGAGTATGGGAAATCGATATCTGTGTCATAATACTCTGAATCATGTTGTCAAATATGGACGACCGATATATTTTTTTATATATATAAATGTATACACTTGAGAATGAGTTGTATGTCGTGTCTTGTTTAGTGGTTCGGCATAAAAGTCGAATGTTGTGCATAAGTTGACCCCAAACCTTGTATTGTGTTTATGCTCAAATCATCGTCATCATCATAAAGCTCTACGAGTGTATGATGTAATGTTTACTTATGAAATTTGACGGATGTAGAATTGTTTCTATTATGGGCTGTTATCATATAATACAGGGTTTAAATAATGTTTTAAATCTTGAGATCGTTGAGTGTAATACCTTTGGTCGTATTGTAATGGAATATACAAAATTATATTAGTTATATTTAAATAGTCATTTTGGGGTAATTCTTTTATTCTTTTATGATGTTAGTAATTGGGAAGTAGCTCGAAGGGCTCACTCAAGTCTTTATTATGATGTCTTATATTCCAAAACAATCTATTTATTTTTGAGCTTTAAACTTTATGTATGGGTTGTCAGCTTAGCCATTATTTCCAGTTATGCATTTGATTTAAACTCATAATTGGTTATGAGTAGTGTGACACCTTGTCCAAACTAAAAACTGCCAACTCGCATAGTGTTGAGCTCCACCTTGCAGAGTAGTTGTGAATTTAGTGGGAAACCGAACCATTTCTGTGTAGTGGTCATAGAAAGGAGGAGATGGTTAAGCCATGCAGGGTAGTTACCCAGTTGATAGGGTGTGGTTTAGGGAGTGGGGGAAGTTAGTTTTCCTTTGGAGGGAGAATGGGATATAGAGGAAGTAGGGAGTCAGTTTTGAGGGATAGAGAACGGAGAAAAGAAGTGGAGAGGAGGCCAAGTATGAAGTGAATGTGCGCGGGTAAGAAAAGAACGAGCTCTTGGACCAGTTTTGAAGCAGTCACTAGAGATTTTCTTCAGGTTTCATTTCATCTCTCCTCTACACTATCATGGTTAAATAGGAATGTTTTAATAGGATTGGCTCCACTTTGTAATACGAAGGAACTTAGTATTTTATCGATGATGTAATATGTGAATTGGTTTCCAACTTGACACCTATGTGTTTTCACTTCTTTCAAAATGGAAACAATGCTATTTGATCCTTGAACCACACCATAGTCTTAAACCTCACATTTGAAACCCATTTGTTCCTTGAAGCATCTTTGATGGTTGATTTAAAATGTGTAGTTGTATTGTTTAACTTCAGAGATATATGGATATGTGGAGAGAACTTAGTAGACTGAGTTTTGGTCTAAAACTAGCTATAAAGTTATCCCAAGCCGTAGTAGTCGAACCTTGGTCATCGTTGGAAGTGTCCTTAGTTGGCTTGTTGACTATTTACGATTGGTCTTGTCATATTTAAGAACAACTAGTTTTATAAAAGACTTGAAGAATGTGTCATCCTATCGGCAAATGGGGAACAATAGTGCGGAATGTATGTCAATGTATGTATGACTACTTAGCCTTCCAAAAGTTCTGAATCTATAATTGGTTGGCTGACCATAGAGAATATACTTTCTTGCTGCGAATGATAACTAGTTATAGTCTATTTATTTATTGTATATAACTCGTTTTGCTTTAAAAACATTCAAACTGTTGTGTCTTCGAAAGAGGGTATAGAGTTATTATTGGTTTAAACAGTCAAACATGTTAAATAATGAAGTTATAGAGTAGACACAATGAATCTATAGTTAAGTGTTTAGTCTAACTTGCATGCATTCTTCTTGCAAATAGAAACAACATGATAGGATTTCTAAATGCTTAGTATGATAAAAGATTAAGCTATGTCGAAGATTCAATAGGTTGAAGAAGACTTTTAAGAGTATTTAAACTTTAACTCTGGGTCTTCGATTACTTTATTAGTTTATTGTTAAACCCCTTCCGAAATTACTGAGTTAAGTTTAGTGTCCTCTCTTGACTGGATAATTTAAAGCAGTGGATGAACTTAGAGATCAACTGATAAATTTATAGCATTAACCGATTAACCAGTAAACTAGAATCCCATTCTTTTAACATATGGATGGAAATGTCTCCATGAGCTAAAAAGAGGGAAGTAAACCTAACTACCATGCATTAATGCATGATGAGTTTGGAACACCAAGAGGTTATCGTGGTCGTTATATTAAACTTATACATAGGTAACTGTAGGATTGCAATTAATTCAAGTCAAGTTGGGGTGGGTGAACTTACTACTTGCATTGACACAACGCTAATTATATTCAAATCCTTTGACCAAGGTACTGTACTTGCCTCAAGTGCATTGATAGTTCACCATGACTGGATAGTGTAGCTTATGGAGTGGTCATACTTGACTAGAGGGTATCTAGGGGATTGCGTGATAACAAGTTACGTAGGTCACAACACCAGTACTCAGATGGCTAACACCATTGGTTATCCTAATTCTATCCTCTTTGAGTAGGGTAGGGCCACTTCCGGATAGGAAGGAGTGCGGGAGACCGACGGTCTGTGGTTGGAAGTTAAGCTCCTTGAAGATACTTTCTCTTCTATATTCAAGAGGCTTGCCGATACTTGAATTTGGATGGTCGACAATCGAGATGTAGTGACTTTGGTAAGTTTCTATTTTGAAAATGTTCTAAGTAACTTTAATCATCATATTGTATTATGTTGTAGATGGATAGATCCCTTTTGTATAACTTATAATTTAATGATTATTGTTAGTTGATGGATAAACTACTTGGTTTTAAAATGAAAAACAAATTATCTTTCTGCTTTAAACTTAAAAAAAAAATTATTACCTTTGGTTAAACCTATTTTTTAGGGTGAAAACTAAACCGGGTGTTACATTGGGCGGTTAAGGTTGTTAGGCAGTTAGTTGAGGGGTCATCAAGTCTCCCACTAAACTAGCCACTCATGCTAGTTTGTAAGAGTATTTCCCTCAACTACTAACTACCGTTGCTCACCTATATATTGTACTTTTCTTATCCAATCTATATGGCGGACTTTTATGCATTTCATTGCTATGTTATTTGCAACATTGTTGTGCTTGTTTTCTATCTCTTATTTCCTGCTAAGTTCTACAAAAGGTTCACTACAAATATTGATTACATCTCTAGTTGTTCAATTATTATTAGTTCCTGCCATAGGTAGGTTACTATTGCATCAGTTGGATTCAATTTTTCAATCAATTGAACCAATCATTACAAAGAATTAAAATACTTTGCACAAAAGTTCTATAGTTCAGATTTAATTTTTATTTTAACAGATTGTATAAATGCTATTTTTCTTTCTTCCTATTGGTTTATATTAGAAACAGTAAAGAGAATAATATTTTTTTTTTAAAAATGATGTCATAAATATTAAATTCCTTCTTTATAATAATAAATGGTACTTAATAGCATTTAATTTTGTGTCATAGCTAATCGCAAGTTCCAGATTTTTATATTGGCATATTTGTGAAAAAATCTTTGTCATCAATGCATATAGTGAAGCTCTATTGTAATGTCAATCAAACCACATTTGAATGGCAGTGGGAACTAGTGGAGAGAACCAGTGCAGATAGCGCTATCTATCTGTGGGCGTGAGAAACACCTATGTATTTCTCTGCAAACCCATGGTCTATTTTCTGTTGTAAAGTAGATCTATGTATTGAAAAGTTGATTATGATAGAGGCCTTCTACCTGCACCTAACCCCAGATTACTACAGCATGTGTATTTTGAAAGTAATGTTGAGAGCCATGGGGCATGTTGTTGAGATCTACTAGGGTGTTTTGGAGGGCCACTGTCGTGACATTCTTGGCTATTAACTTAAAGTGTTCATTGTTGCAGGGTTCACTGGTATATCGATAACAGACTAATAACAATACCCAATTTAAATTTGTATCATTGGCTTTTTTGAAACACCTCAAAATCTCTATAAATTCTAACACTATTTAAGGAATCTTGACAAAGGTTCGGATCCCTCAGAAACCGCTGGGCAAGCTCCAAGTATAAGCAAACTTCAATCCTCAGAAGATGAAAAACATAAAAACAGAATCAAAGAAAAACTGTTACAACTAGGTACCTCTTTAGCAAAAGGTAAAAATCCAACTCGCAAAAGTGATATCTGCCTAGAACAAAACTATTAACTGTTAAGGATTAAGATTGTCTAGAAAGTTGTAGAATGATTCTAGAGCCTTCCACAACTAGAACATTCCTGGAGCTGTTCTAGAAAAGAATATTGTAAGATATGTTCTAGAAAAGAACATTCCAGGTTTAAAAGTTAAAAGTTTTCTAGAAAGCTAGAAGCTTTCAGGCTTCAAAGGTTCTATAACTATATATATGTGATTGGAGAGAGTTGTTGAATATATAGCCTTTGGATGGTTGCTGGATATAGCATCCGGATAGCTGTTAGATACAGCATCTGGATTGCTACTAGACATAGCATTTGGATGTAATGCAAGTTGGATGAATATATATTTCTGAGTTATCTAACTCTGTTTTGCCCTGTGTTTGCTATGTTCATTACTGTTATGCTTTCCCCTGTCTTTTGGTGTTTATTGGGCCTATTCTTTCATGGTATCAGAGCGAGGTTATGGGTTCGAATCCCCTTAGGTAACATTGAGGGGATTGTTGGAAAAAGAAAAGATTCAGCTAGAGGATCAGCCCAAGTTCAGCTAGAGTTTCAACCAAGTTCAGCTAGAATGTTTTCCTGGTTTAGCTAGAATGTTTTCCAGGTTCAGCTAGAGGACCATCAAGAGGTTCAGCTAGAATGTTTTCCGGTTTAGCTAGAGGTACAGTTAGAAGTGTATTGCTGGAATGATTTGTTTACAGGGTAGGGATATTGCTAGAGTGATTTTTGTTTGTAGGGCTATTGTTAGAAATGCAAGTTGGAACAAGCTAGAGATATTGTTGGTAGTGATGATGGAGAAGATGACTTTTCAGCTAGACAAAAGATAATGAGTGTTGAAGGCTTAAAGTTTCAATCTCATATGAGCAAGCTAGAGGAAAGAAAGAATGGGAGCAAGCCATGAAAGAGGATTATGATCAAAGAATGCTTGGTATGCTAGAGGTGAACATTAAGGGGGGATAATAATATAATGTTCCCCTCTCATTTGTATTTTTTCTGTATTATTCTAGCCAATCTTAAGGGGGGATGCTAAGGATTAAGATTGTCTAGAAAGTTGTAGAATGATTCTAGAGCCTTCCACAACTAGAGCATTCCTGGAGCTGTTCTAGAAAAGAATATTGTAAGATATGTTCTAGAAAAGAACATTCCAGGTTTAAAAGTTTTCTAGAAAGCTAGAAGCTTCTAGGCTTCAAAGGTTCTATAACTATATATATATATGTGATTGGAGAGAGTTGTTGAATATACAGCCTTTGGATGGTTGCTGGATATAGCATCCGGATAGCTGTTAGATACAGCATCTGGATTGCTACTAGACATGGCATTTGGATGTAATGCAAGTTAGATGAATATATATTTCTGAGTTATCTAACTCTATTTTGCCCTGTGTTTGCTATGTATCTAGCAGATATGTTTTGCCCTGTCTTTTGGTGTTTATTGGGCCTGTTCTCACATTAACCCTTTAAAGAATATGCATGTTGTAAATCATAAGCAGCCTTCTTACTTTACGGGAAAGGAGAGTCTCCATAATCTATTGGAAACTATCACCAGTTTAAGTTTTGTTATATTTTAATATTAAGAAAACATTTTTTTTCCTAAATTCCCTTGTACTGTTACAATTGAAATGCTTTCCACTAGTGCCAGCGGCCTGTATTGTATCTAGTGCTTCCTTTGTCTTTTACAGCCTGCGTGGTGTAAAGGGTTACAACTGACATTTTCTTACATTTATTTCATTAAAAATGATTTTAGCCAATTTTTATAATATTTGACCCAAAGTTAAAGATTTCCCATAGCGTGTATTTTGTCCATAGACTCTTTTTTAATAAAGAATTTCATTTTTTTTTTAATACTAGACAATTTTTTTCGCTAGCAGCTAAGACCCAGATTTCACATTAAATCTAATTTCTTTCAACCTCCACGGTTGATTTTCATAGCCTCTATTTAGTCCACAGACCGTTTTTAAGAAAGAATTTGGTTTTTTTTAAGTGCTAGTCAACTTTTAAGTTTTTTTCCTGACACCTAAGAACCAGATTTCACATTAAAACTAAATTTCTTTTAATTTTCAGTTCCGAACACTTCAGAACCAGATTTCACATTAAAAACTAAATTTCTTTTCATTTTTAGGGTTGATTCACATAGAGTGAATTTAGTGAATAGACTGTTATTTTAAATTTAAGAAATAATTAAGTTTTTTAAAGTACTAGTCAACTTTTTTCCCCCTAACAGCTAAAAACCAAATTTCACATTAAAACTAAATTTCTTTTTAACTTCCAGGGTTGATTCCCCACTGTATTTAGTGCTTGCTTCATTTTTTTTCACAACCTGAATACAGGGTTACTAGCAAGGTTTGAATGAGAGATCTCACTGTTATTAAAGCATTTGTTTCATTAAAATAAATATTTACTAATTTAGAATTTTTTAATAAATATAGAAAAATTTATTTGATTTGCTGCCATAATGGAAGCACCCTATTTTTAACTAATTGACTAATGTTTGATAAAAAATTAAATGGTGAATTAGAGAATTTGTCTGTTTAAATAATATTTTTATCTGTATTATTAAATTATATGTTTTTTCATAGGATACATATTGTATGCCTAAATCTTGGAGACAAAAGGTTTTGATTAAATTTAATTGTAGACAGGTTGATGTTCATTTATTTAAATAATTTGGCCTATAAGCCATTCTATATGTGCACACATCTTGTAACTGCCAAATTTTAGTAGTCTTTAGTAGTCCTTAATTTGTTTTATCCAAAATTTTAAAAAATATAAAATAAAATTGTTAGAAAATCTGTCAAGCCACAACTAAAATTAGAATTTGGTTTCAATTACTGCTGGCTTCCACTTCTTTTTGGAATATGAGTTATTTTTTTAGAATATGAGTTATTTTTAGTGGAGCTAATATTAGTTTATGAGAATATGGATGATCGAAATGGAAGTGGAAGAGTCATGGTGGACGTTGCAGAGATAATGGAATGTTTTTTCTATATATTTTCATGCAGTACATGCAAAAACATCCAAAGCGAAACATTAACTTTGGATCTGCGAAAAAAAATCCGAGATTATAACAGTGATTGTTTAAAAGCTATACATTGTTCTGGGCTCTATTATTGACAGCAAGAGAATATTAATTGGGAATGATACGGGCCTTTAAACAAAGCTTGTGTAGCTCGTGCATGTTATCCACAAATCAAATTCTTACCAAACATTCATGAGGTAAATTCCAGCAACTCACTCGGTGAAAATTGCCTATATATTCAGCAGTTTGTTTATGAGAAAATTGCCTAGCAAGAGCAAGGATAGACAACAACGGCAAGAAAGAGATACAGTGTGGAAGGGCTTAACTAAGGGCCATGGCAACCTGAAGAAGATATGCTTTTGAAAACATACATCAAGCGAATGGTGCAGGACGTTGGAGAACTCTTGCCTCAGAAGCCGGTAGAACATTGTCAAACTTCTTTTGTATTTTTTTTTCTCTCTCTACTGAAATGTGCTTACATGTCTTTGCACTTTCTTATTAGTGTTATTATTATTCCATATATAGCAGTACAGAGTTTGCTTTTTACATTTACTCTGTATAGGATCTTCTATTGAAAACATTTTTTTCATTTTTCATCAGTTTTACACAGTTTTTTTAAGAAAAGATTGTATTTATTAGATGGATTGTGGAAATATCATACCTATAACTAAAATCTTCTATTTTTTCCTATAAATTCATAAAAATTGATATTAGTGAATTATTTGTGAGCTAAATATTCGGACAAATAAATTAACGACTACTTTTGATCAGGTTTGAAGAGATGCGGAAAGAGTTGCAAGTTACGATGGATGAATTACCTTCGCCCAGATGTGAAGCGAGGCCATATTTCTCTAGACACAGGTTGGAATTGACGTTTCTTAAGCAATTAGAGATAATATATTTTTGCAGTCAATTGTAACTGTAATATATGGATGAGTTTATGGAAAGAATTGTGTGAATCTTTTTGAATCGACATTTCAGATGACACTCCATGACCCATCAAACAGAAGTTCTTCCTCTTCGTGATGATAGATCACCAAATATATCTGAAATTCAAAAAAGCTTACAAATTTTTTTTCCAGAAGCTTTTCAATGTACTTTCTTTAAGTACTTAATATCTATCAATAATACTTTTATGTCTTTGATGAATGAAATGATAAGTAAAGAAAGAAAGAATGGTGCAGGTGGTCGTTGATTGCAGTGTACCGGGAAGAATAGACAATGATATTAAAAACTTCTGGATGAGGAATATTCATCTGAACAAGAAATCGGGCTGCAAAGGCCTACACCTCAACGCCCTCAAGTCAAACCCCAAAGATACGCCCTTTGCGTATACTAATAGTATTAGGGACTCGATCAAGGATTAAATGGATTCAAAATTCTCTGCTAACTACAATTTTCAGCCTCACAGCCTAAATATGCAAAGAGATTCAATCTCTAGTCCAGGAGAATCTAAACAGTTAAAAACATCCATGCAATGGTGAATCAAATGGGCGAAATCCTTCTCCAGATGAGTCAACCAAGCTGAGAAATGCTTTTGTTTTACAACATGTTATTGCACCAACAAAGTCCAATATCAACACAACGTCTTACACTATACCTTCAGCTGAGAATGCTGAATTACACAGTGCACTATATAAAATTTCATCCCCGTCAACAACGCTGGTTCAGCAGAATTCTCATGGATTCCTCAGTGAGATTTCTGACAGCATGCAGGGCTTAACAACCTCTAACCAATACCATTCACACTCTGCATTTGGGTTTGGTTTTATCCCTGGGTTTGATTCCAATTACATCTTTGACAGTACAAACTACTTTACCAATCTGCAGCCGAATAACCTCATCTCTCAGTTGGATATAGGAGACATGTGGCAATATGTTTCAGGTATTCTGTGATGTACATTTTAAAGGTTCTTCTTGTTGTATTGTCATGGAATAAACAGCTGGCTTCCTTAAGCTATTGGTGTGTGCTTTCTTCCTAGGGCTCTTATAAAGATCCTCTATAAGACTCTTAGATGTCTATGATGACAGGGTTGAGGTCCTTATAAGAACAGTGTGTTCTTTGGTGGCCATTTAGTATTATCTTATGTAAACAAAATATTTATAAACAAATGTGGTATTGTGAAAATTTGATATTATCTTCTGCAAAGAAAATATTTATAAATAACTACATTGGACATCTTTAGAGTGGAAAATAAAAATTGGATTTGAACCGAGGATCTGCTGCACTCAGAAAAAAAGAGTTTATCAATTTATTTATCCATCATTTATGTCACAACTCAAGTTTTGCATTCTAATTTGAAAATTAAAAATACAAATAACATGGACACCATTAAAAAATTGAGGATAAGATTATCATTAAAATAACAAGAGTGGAGGATGCATTATTATTAAACAAAAACACACTGATCTCTGGTTTGGGAAGTGCTGGAGAAATCTGTAAGAAGTGCTCTCCATCTTTTGCCTCCTTACTGTTCAAAGTTTAGTTCTTGAAATTTTGTCAGTAAATTTATTTAGTTTCTTGGATTCATTTTGATATTGTGTAAAATTGAGATAAGCTTTTGATTTCTAAACTAAAGTTAAAGTAGAAATCATACCTTTATAGTAGAATAGTATGCATTGCCTGGCAAGTTAATGGGCTGAGTTCTACGTCCAACCATGAGTCCTTTGTAAATCTATTTCAAGTATCCATTTTATGCACATCCTGCAATCATTGCAGAAACTATTTCCTTTGAGGTATTTTGTAATTTGTGTGCTTTGGCATGCTTCTACGTTTGGGGGGCCATTCCAAATGCAACGTCTTATCACAACTCAATTTTTGCATTCTAATTTGAAAATTAAAAAAATACAAATAATATGGACACCATTAAAAAATTTAGGATAAAATTATTTTAATTGAGGATAAGATTATCATTAAAATAACAAGAGTGGATGAAGCATTATCATTAAACAAAGAAGGTGGATGGAACATTATCATTAAATAAAGAAGGTGGAAGATGCATTATCATTAAACAAAGAAAATGGAGGATGCATTACCATTAAACAAAGAGAGTGGAGGATCATGGACTTTTCTATAAAATGCCTTGAATTGTAAGGAAGAAGGGACTAATTTCTGGTTTGGGAAAGGAATTTACGATTCATGATCAGGAAGAAAGGATCCTCTTCTAAAGTCATGTTCATATTCAGTATTCCCTCGATGTCTGCAAGTAAGTTTCTTATATTTTAAGAATGTTTTAATTCAATCTTACCTCCGAATGTATGTATTCTCCTAGAAAGTTAGCTATTATAGCCTGCAACAAAGGTTTTAACTACAATTATGTTTGTTTTAGATCTTATAGTTCATTTGAATAAGGGTTTAGAAACAACACTATTTTGTTTTGAATTTTCTTTTGTATATTGTTCACTAGATGAGTTCATCTTTGATACTACACTTTGTATGTTTTTCCTTTGAGAAATAATGTTAAACAATTATGTGCTTCATATTGATTCATCTACCGTATTGAGTAAATGTCTTGAATCTAGAAAATACCCTACTGCCTTCATCTTCCAAGCTGATTTGATCTGTCACTTATTCAAACAGTGTCATTGTAGATACAGACACCAAGAGAAACACATCCATACAAACACCATGGGTATAACTAGTCAACCTTAAATACATAATGATCAACTGTATGTGTAATGCAATTTTTTGGGAAATTGGTCTTCTTGTATCAAAATCTTAGAAAGTTTCTAAAGCTATCTGAACAAATCTTGAATTTACGTTTTGGGAACATCCATTGCATCTTTTCATGTTTTACGTTATTCATTCTGGGTAAAATAACATTCACACAAATCACTCTTGTTAAGCAAGGTATCAGTATCATCATTAAGCAAGCAATAAAACTTAAATTGGTTGGATTTTGGGTTTTGAGTATTCTTTGAAACTCATCTAATCCGGTTAGTAACCTCTTACCCTTTGGTACTATTTAACATTCACAGCATGCCTTGTGGAACCTTTCTAGCTTCTTGTTTTAGTCTATATGATGTTGTAATTTACAAGCTCTTTGTCATAGTTGTATATGTCTATAACGGGATTTTGTTTCAGACTAATATTCTCTTTTAAAGAGTTTTAACTAGAATCTAAATTTTGGCATAAGGGCTGCAGTTGTTTCCACATCATGACTTATTGAGTAAACATTAATGTTTAGATAAGATTACATTGTTATTATTACTCTGGTTTCACTTAGTGCTAAATATGCATAGCAGATTCATTTGCAACTCATTATATTACAACATAGAGAGTTTTCCTGATGAGGGTCCTACATTGAATTGATACGTGATCATAGTGTGGTCAGGTGTAACCTTCAAACCTGGTTAGCATCTTCCTAAGAATAGCTCGATTTGGGTCATGCAGATAATTGTTCATTGACCTAATAAGTTTCTAAAGCCCTTTCAACAACTCCATTTTGTGTATTCTGCGATCATGCATTTCATGAAATGACATCCATCTGAGGCATTCTATTGAATAGTTCATGTGCCTTGTCTGGGCTTCCACATTTTGCATATGTATCTATTAGAGTATTTCCAACTATATATCTGACAAAAGTTCCCTTATTGTTTGTGCGACGGATTGTGCTAAACTTCCCATTTGGTGTAGCCTAGGGCAATAGTAGTAAAGGTTTTAGAGTATGACTTTATTCCTGCCCATCCCCTTTGCTTGGAAGATGCAAAGTCTTTTCAGCATGTCAATTTTATTTCCTAAGGTATTTGTCAAACAATACTTGTGCAGGGGGAGCGTCCACAAAAGGACGTGGAATTTGGATTTACTACCGCTGATTTCATTTGCTTGAAAACTTCCAAATCTTTTCAACATCTCCATTTTGTGTAGATCCTGCAATCATTTCATTCCATAAGGTGGCATTCTTTGAGGGATTTTGTCAAAATAGATGACATACCTTGTCTGAGCTTTTCCAACTATAATCGCCCTTTCATACCCTATTCCTAGCACCCCAATTTGGCATAGGTAGAGAGGATACTGGCACAGGTTGGGTATAACGATGACATCTATTTGAAGAATAAGAAGTTATGTAAAAGATGGGTAAAAATAGAGTGAGATGATTTAAGTAGATAATAAGAGTAAAAAAAAAATATAGAAGGAAGAATGTGAAGCAATAGGGTGAATGTAGGATAATTATGGTAGAAGATATAAACAAAGAGAAAGGTTGTGATGAAAATATTGATAAAAGAAAAGTGGTAATTAATTATACTATGTTGATGATGAATGTTAATAAAAGAATAAAGGTGTTAATATGATATTTTAATTTGGAAATAGAAGAATTACACCCCTGTTATGTTCCTTGAGCACAAAGGACAAAGGTATTCTAGATAGATGAATTCTATAATAATAATAACAAAACTATTGTGAATTGGTTGTTCATTGGAAAGTTAGGGTAACTAGTTATCAGTTTAGGATAACAAGAATTGGTGTTAAATAAGTTATATTCATAAGTGTATTAACAAAGGAAACCATTTCATAAATCCATCTAGAGAGCTAAAGAAACCTCTTGTTGAGATATTTGTCATATTGTACAACTTTTATTAAGTCCTTAATTGGTAATATAAATTATGATCATAGTTGAATCATGAATGGAATCAAGAAGTTCTTTGAAATAGTCATTAAAGGCATAAACCTTAGAACAACTAATTATCATTTCTTATGTATTAGGAAACATAGTTACCATTGATCGAGTATATATGAAAGTTTATTAATAATGGAAATTAATCAATTTTCTTAAAGTATAAATCTAATTACAGAATTTCAAGTGAACCTCTTATGAAGACATCTATCTTATTTTACAAATTTTTAATCCTTACTAGTTTCAATTTGAAAGTGAGCTTATATTGGTCATGCAAGAAAAGGTCTCAATTATCCACTCTTGGAATAAAGTCTATTGATGTATGACAAAATAGGTTATCAATATTTCTTGTTTTTCTAAATCTGAACCTCTTTATATTGAGAACTGATAAAATGGATTAAATATTTTCTAAGCAAAATTATCATGCATCTTTATGTTGCTTTATCAATTTTCTTAGTTAGTGATTATGCAAATTTTTCTCTTTTCATCTAGATAGATAAACCTTGTAAAGAACGTCCAAACTCAAACAAATCGTAGTGTTCAGTATTTACGGTACCTCTGGGTCATGTTTACGGGTAGTGCCATCGCATTGAACTAAGTACCTCGCACCTAACATAGCTACAACAACGACGTCTGGGCACCGTCCCTCTAAATCATCGGGGAGTAATAAGGAACATCTCTAAGTTAAATCCGCTGGAAGGGAAAATCTCCTTGGATACCTGACTAAAAAGATTAAGAAAAAGAAAAAGGTGAGAATAACAGAAAATGAGACTTATTGATACGTGAGTATAAATCGGGGAGGACATGTGAAATGTCTAATAGGACAACTAGGCCAATCTAGAAACGCTATCTATCATGTATTCTCACCTCGCCCTCACAAATCATGGTGAAAGTACTAGGGGATCAGGAACGGACTTAGTCACGATAATTATCTAATTTGGCTTGGGGAAGCAAATTAGATTTCATGGGTAGATACCTTATAGGGATTCCTTCACACTAGGACTAATTGACAAACACCCCTTTAGGTGTTTCTGGTAGTGGATTAACTCTCGTCCCTATTTCACCGAGTGGGTGGCAGCTGACGAAGAACTGTCTGGGGCAGGGAATAACCCTAGAAAGGTCTGGGTACCACTCACAGTTACACCAAACATAGTGCAAAATAGAACTACATGTTCGAATTCCCCGCGTTAGTCACATCCTCTCACATTCGAATTCCCTACGAAGAACGGTATGTAGGCAGTCTGGACGGCGAAGGATGCCCCCAGTACTCAGGTCCCCTAGATGTAGGCTGTTCTCCAATTAGCATTGTGATCTTAAATCTCTGAGTAGTGATTACTGACTTGTGTTAACATGAGATTGTTAAGTTAATTTTGTGCAGATGATAAGGATACAGTTACTAGAGGAGAAGCAAGCTATCGAAAATGAATGCAGGATGTAATGCATGACTTAAGGTATGAACTGATCCATTGTTCTTCTAGGTTATCTTACATAATGTACCTTCTCTCGTAATATACTCTCTCTTCACTAGATTTAAAATTGGTGATCTTTTAAGAACCTGATGATTCTAGAAAACTAAATTTCAAGTTTCATCGCATTGCTATAGCATACATTAAGCACTTCTGGAAAAATTTCATATTTCCTACATCTGTCAGATAATTTTTTTTTTTGAAGGGTATTTTTGAAATCAAAGTTTAATGTTATTTGATTTAGGATAAGTCAAGTCCTTACACATCTGATGAAATTTCTTTATGCTTTGATGTATGCCATACATTGTTCAGACACTCCCATTCGCTTGCTAGCTGGGAGGATGTGGGTAAAGGATGCGGTGTTGGGTTGTATAGTACCATTTACATTTGCCTGAAACTTTCTAATTCTCATCCAATCCATTTTATGCATTCGCTGAGTTTTTCCAACTATCATGTCTGATAAAAATCGTCCTTTCATTAATGTAATAATGGATGCCCTATTCCAAGGCGTCGTCTAAGGATCCACGTTTTGCATACATGTCTATTGGGGCACTTACAACTGCAACACTGACAAAATCCCTCTTTCTCTTATGCTTAGACGGACATCCATACCTTGCTCAAACACCATTTTATATGATAGATATCCATACCAGTTCCAAAGCTTTAGTTTCACCACTATACACTAGAGTTAGCGGCTACATTATACTAAACAATAGTGCACAAAATTAAAAATGAGCATTATGTGCTGCAATTAGATTTAGCCCCTGCAGCCAGCATATGGTGCAATAACCATATTCGATGAGATGATATCTCACTCTTTCATGTGGTCAAACAGTACACGTTCCTATAGCAAATACAAATTGCTTGTAGGTGATGAAAGAGTGGACTTTTGCTTGTGAAAGCATATTCTTGAAAATACTAGTCTACAATAATTAAAATATGTATAGTAGTCTTCAGGAAGGATGCTGATAGGCAGGGAGGACACTAGCAAAGGTTGTGGAATTTTGACTTTACACCTGCCAATAATAAGTTGCTTGAAAATTTCTAAAGCCTTTTCATCAAATCCATTTTGTGCATATTCTGCAATCCACATGCTCTATCTATACTCCCATGATTTTCATACTAGTCCACTAGAGTAATTCATATCTGAAAAGAATTCCCATACCCTGTTCGTAATCGCCATTAGGCACAGGTAGGGAGGACATTCGCAAAGGTTATGGGTTGTGGCCATACGCCTACCAATTGCTTGAAGTTTATAAGGCCTTTTCAACAAATACATCTTGTTCATGCCCTACAATCCTTACAGTCCATGAGACACTGACTCTTTGAGGATTTTTGTCAAACAGTTGGAGAGCCTTGTCTGTACTTCCTCATTTTGCATACATTACCAGAGTATTTTCAATTGTTATGCCTACCAAAAATCCACTTCCAATTATGCCTATATATGTATCGCTACAAGTGGGTTCAGAAACTTGGTGTTTCACAACATTTGAACTCCAATATGGTCAACTTATTTTAGCAAGGCATAATATGCATTGTCATTGTTCATGAAATGTATCATGTAGAGCCAATAACTAATTGTGTTGGCCAAACCCTCTTGTTGGGTACAGAGATGAAATTATTAAGATTGTATCATTTGTAAGATTGCGGCAATTCCTCCTATAGTTAGGTGTTTTCCAAACGTCATCAGAATCACATCAGTAGTGACTGGATACAGGAGGTTTTCTCCACTAAGGAGATCAAACTCGTGTGTCTTGATAAGCATGCACTAGGCACCTTGTTAAACATTTTCTTTAGTCCTATTATATCTTTAGCTTTGCAAAATTTAACTAATCTGTTAGATATATTTGTATCACTAAACATTAGAGACGTTACTAGGGGTGCAATATACCAAAATTCCTGGTAAGGCCGAGAGCCAATTATCATCATCTATATAAACTTATCCCAGCTTTAAGGAGAATTACTATTAGTACTGGGAGGATTGATGTTTGAAATAGAACATACTTTATGATATATGTTTCAGGTGTGAATGCCCAATTTCAAAAGAACAATTTAGCAATAATAAAGATCAGGGTATCCTCTAGATATCCTGCACTCCCAGGAAGGTCAGCCTTGCACACAGAAAAATCAACTAAAGCCGTAATGCAATAAGAGTTATCTACTAGCATCAAGTGCATATGAACCATGTGTTTCTTGTGAATTCTATTATGCTACTACAATTACACTATCATAATTATTGTCATAGAACTCTCTAAAAGTAATGAGTAGTGAGATTGTAGAGTGAGCCTCTAATTTGTAAGGGGAGGAGAAAATCTCATGGTCACACAAATAGCATTGGTGAAGTATGATACCATGTAAAAGTTCCCTTTGACTTGACCCTTGAAACCTATTGTTTCAATGTTTCTATTTAATCATGTCCCTATAATTTGGGATAACCTCCTTTTCTGTAATCCTGAGTAGGGGAACCTAAGATGTATTCAAATCTTAATAGCATCTTTCTCACAAACAGGTTCCATATTAAAAATTATTTGTTAAATATCATATCATCTTAGATTGAAAGCTTAAGTATCCTTTCCAGTTTATGTTTACGAATAACTTGAAGTGAATTATTTGTATGAATAATCGGGAATGTGAAAGTATGAGTGAGTAATTTGGTTTGTGAATGTATGCAAAGACGCCGCATGGTTGAATCTTGTTTCTACTCTATAAATTGTTAGAAGAATCCTAAGAATTAGATAAATATTATTATGTGGGATTAGAATTCTAAGTATTAAATATAAAATTTGCTTGAGTTGCCTTGGTCGATAACACTCTTTTCATAATATAAAATTATATAGATAATATCTGATTTATGAATTAGCAAGCTTGTTAAGTTTATCTGTTCATCAAAAGTCATATTGCTTCCCAAGGATTATTCAGAATTTGTTCATATTGTATTTGAAGAACAAAGTTATAAGTTAACCCTAATTTTATGAGTGGTCTTAACACTATTAGTTTTGTATATGTACTATTATGTTGATATTGTTCTATATCAGAAAATGAGATTTATTGACACGCGAGTATAGATCGGGGAGGACATGTGAAATGTTAGATAGGACAACTAGGCTGATCTAGAAACACTATCTATCATGTGCTCTCACCTCAGCCTCGCAGATCATGGTGAAAGTACTAGGGGATCAGGAATGGACTTAGTCACAAAAATTAGCTAAGTTGGCTTGGGGGAGTAAATTAGATTTCATGGGTAGACACCTTATAAGGATTCCTCCACACTAGGACTAACTGACAAACACCCCTTTAGGTGTTTGTGGTAGTAGACTAACTTCCGTCCCTGTTTCACCGAGTGGGTGGCAGCCGACGAAGAACTGTCTAGGGCAGGGAATAACCTAGAAATGGCTGGGTACCACTCACAGTTACATCAAACATAGTGCAAAATAGAACTACATGTTCGCATTCCCCACGTTAGTCACATCTGAAGGAGGGGGCCTTGATCCCGTGGATACAAGGTATGTAGGTAGTCTGAACGGCGAAGGATGCCCCCAGTACTCAGGTCCCCTAGATGTAGGGTGTTCTACAATTAGCATCGTGATCTTAATTCTTTGAGTAGTGATTACTGAGTTGTGCTAACATGAGATTGTTAAGTTAATTTTGTGCAGATGATAAGGATACAATTACTAAAGGGGAAGCAAGCTATCTATTGTTCTTCTAGGTTATCTTACATAATGTACCTTCCCTCGTAAAGTATTCTCTCTTCACTAGATTTAAAATTGGTGATCTTTTAAGAACCTGATGATTCTAGGAAACTAAATTTCAAGTTTCATCGCATTGCTATAGCATACATTAAGCACTTCTGGAAAAATTTCACATTTCCTACATCTGTCAGATAAAATTTTTTTATCATTGGTATTTTTGAAATCAGAGTTTAATGTTATTTGATTTAGGATGAGTCGGGTCCTTATATGTGGTATCAGAGCTTTTGGTTTGGACACTAGGCCTGAAGGTCCGCTAACCTAAAGCATGGTTAGAATTAAGACATAAGACTAATAGTATTCCCCCTCTTGCGATCTAATGATCATCCAGTTAATGATAAACATGGATAGAAAAATGAAAAAGAAATGATAAGGTCGTAAGTAAACCCTCCCTAGAAGGTGAAGTGGATAGCTTGATGTCAGTAATGGTATGTGTAACGGGACAATAGTAGTTGGCTACATGACAACCGTAAGACTTGTGAAGTGAATATCATATTCCGTTGCTAATTCCTCTTGTGGCACATCATAATCTTTTTAGAATGGCATGCCCTGGGTTGTATGGGGTCATATGACTATTCATTTGGATTTTTGATATAGAAGTATGATAAGGTTGTTTCAAGTTTTGTGGCGAATGCTTAACGTGACATGGTGATTATCATTGTTCTCTATGTGGTTTAAGACCACTATATGATTCAGCAATTTGAATGATAGAAGTCCATCAAGTTCTTTACTCCCCTTAGGTGGTCTTGTCGTAAGGCTACACGGTGCTTGTAATGTGCAAATTTTATGAGATTGTTGCATTATTTATTCTTGTGTTAAAGATTTTACTTAATTGTTAAGCCACAGTATTTTATTTCTTTATTTCAATTTTGAGATGGTCCTTTTGCCTCAAGGACTTGTTCTTTGTTGAACTTGGGATGTTGCAATAGTTGCTGTCTTTGATCTTCACTTCTTCTTGGCTTGTTTTATTTTAATTGAGGATTTAACTTATTGACTTGTTTCACTTAATTCTTCTTGATTTGAGGCATTTTTAATTTTACAACTACTGGCATGTGTGGAGTAATGTGACTTCTGTAAAACTGCCATATATAGGTAGGGCCCTGGCAGGTTGTATGGGGGAGTAGGTGGCCTGGGGAGATTCTACTGTGAGGATGGGATTGGTATGGGACAATCATACTCCATCCACCCCCCTAGATCTATGTGTCTATTTCTTGCATACCTCCCTCTTGGAGGATAACACCTTAAACAAATGCAAGGTATTAGGAAACAAGTGGAGGGGTTCTTGAGGGGGCCCTGAAAACCATCTTTATTTCTAGGTTACTTGTCACTAAGATATCAATGATATTGGTTTTCCTTGGAGTTGAGACTATATGATGAGTACTAGAGATAGCTATTGACTTTTGAGAAACTGATGACATTCATGGACTCCTATTTTGGGATGCTATCACTACTTTTAGATAACAAGCCCTAAGGTGACACTAATTGATGTGACAGTCGCGAAGAGAGATGGATGGAAAGTTTGGAAGAAGTTTTTGATAAATCAGCATGCATGATAGCTAGAATTGTTATCTTTCACTTGAGTCTTGATGTGTGCGCTTGAGCCTGAATTCATTTTAAGAGTAATGTCTATATGATATCAGAATAATAGAAGTCACTGGTACTTAGAAGAATCCCCGAGGTGGATTACTTGTACCGGCTTTGCCAATACTGAGGTCTGTACAAGTCGATATTGTATTTCCTGGTTGACATCCTCAGCACAGTGCTTGGGCGGACTGTGGTCTCTAGGAAGTGACTCATGGACCCGTATTGATCCCGAAGGAGTCAAAAGTCTCTGGCCAGAGCATAATGATTCCTGTCCTCTTTAGCCCATTTGGCTGTTATGTTTATGCATCCCAGATTAGAGCATAATGATTCTTATCCTCTTTAGCCCGTTTGGCTGTTATGTTTATGCATCCCGGATTGGAGCATAATGATTCCTGTCCTCTTTAGCCCGTTTGGTTGTTATGTTTATGCATCCCAAATTGGAGCATAATGATTCTTGTCCTATTTACCCCGTATGGTTGTTGTGTTTTCCTATTGGATAAAGATTTGATCCATTTGACCAGTGTAGGCTGTTTGGCCATTATTTTGGAGAATTGTGCAAAATCAAAAGGTCTAATTCAAAGTTGTTGGAAACAGAGAGAGGAACAGAAGATATTGGTAAGGTTCTAAAATTGGTCTTTACATGTTTACTTATCCCGTATTGGATAGAGTTTTGGTCCGTTTGACCACCAAGCTGTTTTACCACCATTTGTTCTACCCCGTTTCGGGTAGCGATAAGGTCCGTTAGACCTAGTTTTGTATGAACCTATTTGCCCAAAGGACAGAAGAGCCCAGTTGGCTTTATTTTAGTATGTTCCGTTTTGGACACTTTAGCCCGGATTGGCTATTTCTTGAGTACTCAGATTGACTAAGAGAATATAATTTTTCTAATCTATAGTGGTACATCATTACTCTTGGATACTAGCACATGTTGGATTAAACTTCAAATGTAACTAAAATTTTTGATAAAGATCTAGATTACCAAGGGAGAATCTATGAACCTAAATTTTTATTGACCGCACTTTGAAAGTTGATTTATCTTTGATGATGGAAGTTTAAAGTGAATTGCAAGTGTTTATCTTAGACATAGTAAAATTCAAATGAACATTCAACATTCCAAACTCGAGGACAAGATACAAGTATATGCTCAATCAGGTTACCTAGTAGAATTTTAATTATGAACTCTAACTTCACTGATGTTTAGATGATACAACAATTATATTTAGATGATACTCTATGATAGACTACTTTGTTGTGGGATGGACTATGAAGGTAGGCAAGCATACTAATAGTAAACGATGGTTATATCTATATGTATATGTTTTGACCTTATATGCATCAGGACAATGCATAAATTTAGGGGAGAAGGATGTCACAACTCAAGTTTTGCATTCTAATTTAAAAATTAAAAATACAAATAATATGGACACCATTAAAAAATTGAGGATAAGATTATCATTAAAATAACAAGAGTGGATGATGCATTATCATTAAACAAAGAAGGTGGAGGATGCATTATCATTAAACAAAGAAGGTGGAGGATGCATTATCATTAAACAAAGAAAGTGGAGGATGCATTATCATTAAACAAAGAGAGTGGAGGATGCATTACCATTAAACAAAGAGAGTGGAGGATCATTAAAAAAAAAGGATGGAGAATGTAATTTTCTATAAATTGCCTAGAATTATGAGGAAGAAACACACTGATCTCTGGTTTGGGAAGTGCTAGAGAAATTTGTAAGAAGTGCTCTCCATCTTTTGCCTCCTTACTATTCAAAGTTTAGTTCTTGAAATTTTGTCAGTAATTTTATTTAGTTTCTTGGATCCATTTTGATATTGTGTAAAATTGAGATAAGCTTTTGATTTCTAAACTAAAGTTAAAGTAGAAATCATACCTTTACAGTAGAATAGTATGCATTGCCTGGCAAGTTAATGGGTTGAGTTCTACGTCTAGCCATGAGTCCTTTGTAAATCCATTTCAAGTATCCATTTTATGCACATCCTGCAATCATTGTAGAAACTATTTCCTTTGAGGTATTTTGTAATTTGTGTGCTTTGGCATGCTTCTACGTTTGGTGGGGCCATTGCAAATGCAAGGTTGATGAAATTTGTTTATGCTTTGATGTATGCCATATCCTGTTCAAACACTCCCATTTGCTTGCTGGCTGGGAGGATGTGGGTAAAGGATGCGGTGTTGGGTTTTATACTACCATTTACATTTGCCTGAAAGTTTCCAATTCTCATCCAATTCATTTTTTCCATTTTTGCATTCGCTAAGTTTTTCCAACTATAATGTCTGACAAAAATCGTCCTTTCATTAATGTAATAATGGATGCCCTGTTCCAAGGCATCGGTCTAAGGATCCACGTTTTGCATATATGTCTACTGGGGCACTTACAACTACAACACTGACAAAATCCCTCTTTCTCTTATGCTTAGACGGACATCCATACCTTGTTCAAACTCAATTTTATTTGATAGATATCCATACCAGTTCCAAAGCTTTAGTTTCACCGCTATACGCTAGAGTTAGCGGCTACCTTATACTAAACAACAATGCACAAAATTAAAAATGAGCATTATATGCTGCAATTAGATTTAGCCCCTACGGCCAACATATGGTGCAATAATCATATTCAATGAGATGTTGTCTCACCCTTTCATGTGGTCAAACAGTACACGTTCCTGTAGCAAATACAAATTGCCTGCAGGTGATGAAAAAGTGGACTTTTGCCTTGTGAAAGCACATTCTTGAAAGTACTGGTCTGCAATAATTAAAATATGTAGTCTTCAGGAAGGACGCTGACAGGCAGGGAGGATGCTGGCAGAGGTTGTGGAATTTTTACTTTACACCTGCCAATAGGAAGTTGCTTGAAAATTTCTAAAGCCTTTTCATCAAATCCATTTTGTGCATATTCTGCAGTCCACGTGCTCTGTCTATACTCCCACGATTTTCATACTAGTCCACTAGAGTAATTCATATATGAAAACAATTCCCATACCCTGTTCGTAATCGCCATTAGGCACAGGTAGGGAGGACATTCACAAAGGTTATGGGTTGTGGCCATACGCCTACCAATTGCTTGAAGTTTATAAGGCCTTTTCAACAAATACATCTTGTTCATGCCCTACAATCCTTACAATCCGTGAGACACCGACTCTTTGAGGATTTTGTCAAACAGTTGGAGAGCCTTGTCTGTACTTCCTCATTTTGCATACATTACCAGAGTATTTTAAATTTGTTATGCCTGCCAAAAATCCACTTCCAATTATGCTTATATATGTATCGCTACAAGTGGGTTCAGAAACATGGTGTTTCACAACATTTGAACTCCAATATGGTCAATTTATTTTAGCAAGGCATAATATGCATTGTCATTGTTCATGAAACATATCATGTAGAGCCAATAACTAATTGTGTTGGCCAAACCCTCTTGTTGGGTACACAGATGAAATTATTAAGATTGTATCATTTGCAAGATTGTGGCAATTCCTCCTACAGTTAGGTGTTTTCCAAACGTCATCAGAATCGCATCGGTAGTGACTGGATATAGGAGGTTTTCTCCACTAACAAGATCAAACTCGTGTGTCTTGATAAGCATGCACTAGGCACCTTGTTAAACATTTTCTTTGTTCCTATTATATCTTTAGGTTTGCAAAATTTAACTAATCTGTTAGATATATTTGTATCACCAGACATTAGAGATGTTACTAGGGGTGCAATATACCAAAATTCCTGGTAAGGCCGAGAGCCAATTATCATCATCTATATCAACTTATCCTAGCTTTAAGGAGAATTACTATTAGTATTGCGAGGATTGATGTTTGAAATATAACATACTTTATGATATATGTTGCAGTGTGAATGCCCAATTTCAAAACAACAATTTAGCAATGATAAAGATTAGGGTATCCTCTAGATATCCTGCACTCCCAAGAAGGTCAACCTTGCACACACAACAATCAACTGAAGCCGTAATGCAATAAGAGTTATCTGCTAGCATCAAGTGCATATGAACCATGTGTTTCTTGTGAATTCTATTATGCTACTACAATTACACTATCATAATTATTATCATGGAACTCTCTAAAAGTAATGAGTAGTGAGATTGTAGAGTGAGTCTCTAATTTGTAAGGGGAGGAGGAAATCTCATGGTCACACAAATAGCATTGGTGAAGTATGATACCATGTAAAAGTTCCCTTTGACTTGACCCTTGAAAACTATTGTTTCAATGTTGCTATTTAATCATGTCCCTATAATTTGGGATAACCTCCTTTTCCATAATCCTGAGTAGGGGAACTTAAGATGCATTCAAATCTTAAAAGCATCTTTCTCACAAACAGGTTCCATATTAAAAATCATTTGTTAATTATCATATCATCTTAGATTGAAAGCTTAAGTATCCTTTCCCGTTTATGTTTATGAATAACTTGAAGTGAATTATGTTAATGAATAATCAGGAATGTGAAAGTATGAGTGAGTAATTTGGTTTGTGAATGTATGCAAAGACGCCGCATGATTGAATCTTGTTTCTACTCTATAAATTGTTAGAAGAATCCTAAGAATTAGATAAATATTATTATGTGGGATTAGAATTCTAAATATTAAATATAAAATTTGCTTGAGCTGCCTTGGTCGATAACACTCTTTTCATAATATAAAATTATATAGACAATATCTGATTTATGAATTAGCAAGCTTGTTAAGTTTATCTGTTCATCAAAAGTCATATTGCTTCCCAAGGATTATTCAAAATTTGTTCATATTGTATTTGGAATTGTATTTGAAGAACAAAGTTATCAGTTAACCCTAATTTTATGAGTGGTCTTAACACTATTAGTTTTGTATATGTACTATTATGTTGATATTGTTCTATATCAGAAAATGAGATTTATTGACACACGAGTATAGATCGGGGAGGACATGTGAAATGTCAGATAGGGCAACTAGGCCGATCTAGAAATGCTATCTATCATGTGCTCTCACCTCGCCCTCACAGATCGTGGTGAAAGTACTAGGGGATCAGGAACGGACTTAGTCACGAAAATTACCTAAGTTGGCTTGGGGGAGTAAATTAGATTTCATGGGTAGACACCTTATAAGGATTCCTCCACACTAGGACTAACTGACAAACACCCCTTTAGGTGTTTGTGGTAGTAGACTAACTTCCGTCCCTGTTTCACCGAGTGGGTGGTAGGCGACGAAGAACTGTCTGGGGCAGGGAATAACCTAGAAACGGCTGGGTACCCACTCACAGTTACATCAAACATAGTGCAAAATAGAACTACATGTTTGCATTCCCCACGTTAGTCACATTTGAAGGAGGGGGCCTTGATCCCGTGGATACAAGGTATGTAGGTAGTCTGAACGGCGAAGGATGCCCCCAGTACTCAGGTCCCCTAGATGTAGGGTGTTCTACAATTAGCATCGTGATCTTAATTCTTTGAGTAGTGATTACTGAGTTGTGTTAACATGAGATTGTTAAGTTAATTTTGTGCAGATGATAAGGATACAATTACTAAAGGGGAAGCAAGCTATCTATTGTTCTTCTAGGTTATCTTACATAATGTACCTTCCCTCGTAAAGTATTCTCTCTTCACTAGATTTAAAATTGGTGATCTTTTAAGAACCTGATGATTCTAGGAAACTAAATTTCAAGTTTCATCGCATTGCTATAGCGTACATTAAGTACTTCTGGAAGAATTTCACATTTCCTACATCTGTCAGATCAAAATTTTTATTTATTGGTATTTTTGAAATCAGAGTTTAATGTTATTTGATTTAGGATGGGTCAGGTCCTTACAATTTACATATAAAGATGATAAATAGTTAGACTTTAAAATAGGAAAAAAAATGACCGTTGAAGAGGATTGGTAGTAGACTAACTTTCGTCCCTGTTTCACTGAGTGGGTGGCAGCCGACGAAGAATTTTTTGCGGCAGGGAATAACCCGAGAAAGGGCTGGGTACCCGCTCACAGTTACATCAAACATAGTGCAAAATAGAACTACATGTTCGCATTCCCCGCGTTAGTCACATCCGAAGGAGGGGGCCTTGATCCCATGGATACAGGGTATGTAGGTAGTCTGGACGGTGAAGGATGCCCCCAGTACTCAGGTCCCCTGGATGTAGGGTGTTCTACAATGAGCATTGTGATCTTAATTCTCTAAGTAGTGATTACTGAGTTGTGTTAACATGAGAATGTTAAGTTAATTTTGTGTAGATGATAAGGATACAGTTACTAAAGGGGAAGCAAGCTATCCATTGTTCTTCTAGGTTATCTTACATAATGTACCTTCCCTCGTAATGTATTCTCTCTTCACTAGATTTAAAATTGGTGATCTTTTAAGAACCTGATGATTCTAGAAAACTAAATTTCAAGTTCCATCGCATTGCTATAGCATACATTAAGCACTTCTGGAAGAATTTCACATTTCCTACATCTGTCAGATCAAAATTTTTATTCATTGGTATTTTTGAAATCAGAGTTTAATGTTATTTGATTTAGGATGGGTTGGGTCCTTACAATTTACATATAAAGATGATAAATAGTTAGACTTTAAAATAGGAAAAAAAATGACCATTGAAGAGGATTTAACTGGTTTTTATAGTTTCTGAAGAATGATTCTCTTCCAAGGCCGATTTGAAATACTGCGCATATGTGTTTTTTTAGTTGAAAATAGATATTATAATATAAAATAGCATGCTACTGATATAGAGCTTCATGGTCTATGTAATATAAAATTTGTTTTTGTTATTTTTCTTAACACTAAGTTGCAAAACATGGTAGGCCTTCTAATTTTAAAAATTGCTTTGTTGATTCATATTGCCAAATCTGATTTCATGATTTTTGTGTGCATCAGTGAAATTTGGAAGTATCAGAAGAGAACTGGACTTCTAATCCGGAAACTACCTTTTTAGAGACTGGTTTGAGAAATTGCATAAGATTTTAAGGTATTCCCTTTTACTTACTACTTTTACTTATAATTCCAAATTCCAGCTAGACTTGCAATTTCTAATTTTACAGATTTGTTCCTTACAAATTAGGTTGCTCTTAGGTCCATTAATGGCTGGTAGTTCTGTATTGTGTGTTTGTATACATTCTCAATTCCTTTTATTTGTTCCACAGTGTTTACACTCTCTTGAGTTTTCAGTGGCATGAACAGTATCCCTACATGGTTACCAATGCCCAAAGTCTTTATCACAGTTTAATCTTAATACAAGAATACTTATATTCAAAATTCTTTTCTTTTTTGTCTGGTGTTTCTTTTACCATTGAAAATGATTCTTTACCCCCTCAAAATTGCATATCAAGCAATGTATTGGCATTTACATATTTCAAGGAAAATCTTGAATGGGAACTAAGAAAATGGAATGTGTGATTGGAATAGCTCTACATGGATGTTATTTACAAAGTCCCTATGCTATACTTTCCCTTGAATTTGTCTAATCCTAATTGTGTAGCAACATCATTGCAAACAAAGTTGGATGGAAGGTTGCTGCTTATGATAGTTGGTCTCTTCATTTTAGCTCACAAAATTTCCTTGTTGGTATATGCCTTTTATCTGTTGGCTTAGGTAATCACTTGTGGGCTTACTTGGTATATGCTTTTTATGAGAGTGTGCTTAATGGTTTGGACACTATCATGAAAGTAGAATCTATTTCAAAAATATGTAAGGGGACAGTAGGAATGAAGAATACAACGACAAATTTCAACGACTTTATATATAGATTTACATGTGAATTGGGAGAAAGGTAATGGGAGAAAGTAATACTTATTGTAGTGACTACTAGGAATTGACACGTGAGTTGGCTTTAGTTTGGGCTGTGTTCTTTATAAAAATTTGTGTTTCCTAGGTGTTCTTTCATCTTCCTGTATCGTAAGACACAATGATACCTATAAGGTTTGATATCCTTTTGGAGAAATGTTCATATAGTTAATATATATTTACTATTTATTTGTGGATGGGAAGAAAGGTTATGAGAAAAAGTAATATTTGTTGTAGGATTGGTTGGGAACTAAGTATCAGTTAATTGTCAAAGAAGACACCAATTATTAGTCACTGAAACATCTCTTAGAGAGATCCATTGCATGACATCTCATCTTTGAAGTTTAATTTTACTTTTTAGTTGTTAGAATACATTTGTTACTATTCCATTTCTTGAATTGCTTTATGTGTGTATTTCATAAGGAACTTTCATTGATTGACCACCTAGTTTAAAAATAATCAATCCCAAAAATTAAGCAAATCTAAGTGAAAGGTAAACTTCAAACACACTTCATATAAAGTGAATGCCAAAGTTAGTTCAAATAGTTCTTAGATTTTTGCAGAATCATAAGATAGAATGCTAATTACCAAATTTTTAAGTAAATTAGAAGTAAAAAAGACAAGTACATATAGCCTTCGTAGGAGGTGAGAGGCTGTAAAACAGACAGTAGAATAATAGTTTGCATGAATCGTAGGAGTTTCACCATAGCTAACTGTTGTTTACTAGTTGTATTAGTTAGCTTAATAAATAGATCTCCTGCTATTTATAGAGTTGAAACTAACACTAACACCCCCCCTTAAGGCTAACTAAGGAGACAAAAGCCAATATAGCTAAAAAAGATGGGTTCTAGCATCAAGGCCATTTTAGGTACCCATTTACATATAAAATTCTCATAAGTGGACAAAGGTAGAAAACCCAATGGAAAAAAACTACCCCCCAAAAGAGAAAAAACAAGAAAGTGTACTAGACACTTTACAAAATACCCAAAGGTGATAATCCTGTTGTGAAGAATCACCGGAAGCCTTCTGTGAAGCAACACTAAACTCTGATGTAGTAACAAGTGATGATGACAATGATGTCAGGTTCTAGAATCAGGAATCCATGTTCCAGATTTAGAGACTGCAGATGCAAAAAGAGCATGACCCCTAATTGTTTCTAGTGTTGTATCTGGTGTTGATGATGACTCTTGATTAGATTCAGGATCCTTTATATTATGCTTTTCAAGAAGATTGGTCAGATGATTGATCTTCTTTAAACATTTTTGCTCAGTGTGCCCAATTTTATTGTAATATGTACACTTAGCTTTTTCTTTGCCTTGATCTGAAAAGCTTTGAGTGTTTGATTTTGAAGACTCGGCTTTCTTATCTTTCTTGATTTCTTTGTCCTTTTGTTTTCCTCCTTTGTTATTTTCCCAATTTCCAGCAACAAGAGCATGTGGTTTGTAATTCTTTATGGCACCCATTTGTATCAATTTATCATGTTCCCTTGTTAAGTCAACAATGAATTCATCCAAAGTAGGCATTTTCCATGAAGCACCAAAAGCTCTTTTGGCGGTATAAAAATAAGATACAAAGATCGAATATTTAGGACCTAATTTGGAAAGCGTAGAAAGTATGAGTTGATCTTCCTTTTTATCTATCCCACATTCTTTTAACTGCAATTTCAATGATCTGAACTTTGTGAAATAATCTTCTAAGGTATCAAAATCTCTAGGGCTCAAACTGAGGAGCTCATTCTCTAACTCATGACTTTTTAATTCATCAACCTTCCCAAAGAGTTTTTCTAAGTTTTGCCATACCTCATTGGGTGTTTTCAAAGTTTCAACATGGAATAAAAGTTCAGGAGCTAGATTTAGACATAAAAATCCAAAGGCCTAATCACACTTATTGAACCATTTTTCTTTATCTTTGATAGCATTTAGCTCTTTTTCTGTGCCCATAGTCACTCTATATAACCCCTTATCCTTTAGCATAAGTTGAATACTAAGTTTCCAATCATGATAGCTAAAGGGTGTTAAAGGTTTGATTGGATGATTTAGCTCCATGCTTTACTTAGATTGTTTGTAGATTTGTGGAAAGAAATATTGAGGGAGAAATGGAAGTGCACACAAGACACAACTCTAGTTACCCCCTTGTGAAAATTGGCACTTTATATTTTAGTGCATGTTTAAACCCTTGGTTAATTCCCCCCCCTTAAATGCAGCACTTTATATTGCATAGTGCATTTTAGACAAATAAAATGTCTATTCTAACACCAAATACAAAAAATTAAATGCTTTGCTTTTAGGGCAAACCAAACTCATGCCCAAAAAGAAATTAGGGCAGATGCTATCAAAGGCGGCCAGAATGAGTAGGGGGGGCTAGGCAAAATTTACAGGGTAGCGAGACACATGCAACAGAGGCGTTGGGAAGAATGAGGCACCTAGAGTTCCCAACGGGCATCTAAACAGATGCAGTCGCCTATGTGTGGATGTCCATAGAAGATGGGCATGGGGCAGAGGCCAAAATAACACCTCCTATTCGCCAGAGATCGCAGGTCGACCTTGAATGGCCTTCGATGGCCTACATTCATCTTTTCCTCTATGTCTCTTTCAAAAGGCGTTGGCGCTGTGTGCAGATCTTAGGCCTTTGAAACTACGGACTCTCTTTTGGCTCGTAATTTGTACAAACAGGCTTGTGGCCTCTGTTTACATGTGGCCTTTGTCTCCTTCACTCCTCACACCTTTCAAGACACAGAAACAAATTTTCCACGCTAGAATTTAACCAGCAATGCCAAACAGACTAAGACTTCATGGCATATGGATGAATGGAGATCGATGAAGATCTGGAAAGCATGAAAGAAACTAGAACAGGGTGCACCACTAAAAAAATAGAGGTTTTGACTATAAAAAAAGAACTAGCAATCTAACTTAACATCTCTGATACCATCTTAGATTTTTGCAGAATCATAAGATAGAATGCTAATTACCCAATTTTTAAGTAAATTAGAAGTAAAAAAGACAAGTACATATAGCCTTCGTAGGAGGTGAGAGAGGCTGTAAAACAGACAGTAGAACAATAGTTTGCATGAATCGCAGGAGTTTCACCATAGCTAACTGTTGTTTACTAGTTGTATTAGTTAGCTTAATGAATAGATCTCCTGCTATTTACGGAGTTGAAACTAACACTAACAACAGTCACGCACACAAAAAGTGAATGTTAAATTTCAAGCACACACTTCACACACACACACAAAGGTAGTTCACTCACATTTCACACAATAAAATATGAATCCACAATTAACTCAAAAAAATTAAGGGGATGTCAAAGTTCAAACCTATGCTTCTCATCCAATAAGTGTCTCAAATTCAAGTGAATGTAAAAGTTAGTTCACACACACACAAAGTGAATGCAAAATTTAGTTCATACACATTTCATACACACAAAGTGAATGTCAAAAGCACACTCAAATAATAACTGGATGTCAAAATTCAAATGCACACTTCACACAAACAATAAATGGATGCCAAGACACTAAACAAAGTGAACTCCAAAATTCAAATAAATAAGTGGATGCCAAAGTTCAAACGCACATATAAAGTGAATGCCAAAAGTTCAAACAATAATGCACACATAGTAATGCCTAATGTTCAAACACACTTCAAACAAACAATCAATGAATGTCAAAATTTAACCACACACACCAAGTAAATGCCAAATCACAAACACACACTTCATACAAATAATAAATGCAAAAAAAGTGAATTCAATTTTAAACATACAAAGTGAAACAAATATAAGTCAATGCCAAAGTTCAAACCCATACTTCACATTACAAATAGTATTACACTAATTATGACAATGTTAATAGATTGCATTGTGGTTAAATGGGACCTACCATAGTTCTCAGGGTTCTTTATGAATTAGTTCTCTAATGATTCATTCACAATATTCATTTAATACCATTCCATTATTTTTATTTACAAAAAATAATTTAAACTTTTTATAGTATTTATAGCCTTGTCCACCCACTACTACATGTAATGACGTAAAAATATAAATATAAACTATCTAGTAATAGGCCTAGAAATATTTGTGTGTATTAGCCATTTGATAGCATCTTTGGTGCTTTTACTAGTATTTATTTGGCCAATAGGCCATTCTATATGTGCACACATCTTGTAACTACCAAAAATTTGGTAGTCCATAATTTTTCGTCGTCCATAAAAAAATAAAATATTAGTAGTTCAAAATTGTTTTTTTCATCCTTGTTTTGCCTCCTCAAATGCTTCAACAATTTCATGCTTTGGTGCAAAGTCCAAAAAGTGTTACAGATCTTTTGCTATACTTGATTGAATCCATAATAGAAAAAATTATAAAGAAAGACAATATTGCTCCATCTAGGTATTTCCATTTTGTTGTGGAGCTTCTGCATTGTCATGCTAGGGTTTACAGCTCATTTTCATCACCCAAATAACATCTAATATGTATGTTTCACCTCCTCAAATGCATCAACAATTTCATACTCTGGCACAGAGTCCAGAAAGCATTATGGATCTTTTGTTGTTGATTGAATCGATGATAGAAATCATAAATAAAGACAATATTGCTCCATCGAGGTATTGCAATTTCATTGTAGAGCTTCTGTGTTGCCATTTTGGGGTTTACAGATGTTGGGAATTAAGGTGTCTCAACCTTGTTAATTCCTTGCATTATTTATGTTTGTATTTAATAACTCATTGCCTATGTTGTAAATTAATTATAAATTCCATATTGACATATTGTGGGATGTGGCACGGTGATGTGTCATCCTACATGGAAGATGACAACTTGTAATTTTATCCTCACATGAGGAGATAGGCATCCCTCTTTGTGGTAGGAGTATTTTGCCATGTGTCGGCATCTTGGATGTTGTGTAGGGGAATATTGACCAAAATAGTTATGATAGATTCCTATGACATGTAAGAGTCGAAAATAGAACCTTCTAAGATAGGTAAATACATGTGTCATGAAGCATCTTTAAAAAAGGCATATTTGGGTGCCCCAAGGTGGACTATGACATGTTATAAGAGAATATGCTATTTATAGCCTGTGTATGACAGATTCTCTTACAACTGTAAGTTGTAACTGCTATGATAGATTCTATGACAGTCATAAGTGTCGTAAGAGCATCTGTCATAGCCCATTTTAGAAATAGGCAACCTCTTTGGGATGGGAGCTGTGGTCAAGTGTCAAGCACATTCTACAATGTTGATCAAGTGTCTTTAGGCATGGGTTTTAGGCCATGAGGCCAAGTTGGACACCCATTCCAAGTTTGGACCAATATTGCCTTGTATATTCTATATAAACAGGTGCTTGAAGAGGGAGATGTATTACAAGTTTGATAGTTACTGTTATGCTGCCAGTTTGTCTCCAGATATGAGTGTCGAAGACTCCCAAGAGCTTGCATTGCAAGTGTGTTATAAACATTCTTTATTTTGATAATATATTGTGTAGGTTTTGGAGTGTGGGGTTTTGCACCCGATAAGGGTTTTCCCCACGTATATCTTATGTCTCTCTTCTTCTGTCTCACCTTCTCTTTATGTGTTTGCTGCAATATCTCATGTTAATGGTTTAATGTTGTAATTGTTACAATAAATTTAAATTTGAACTCTCCTCCCCTCATTAGATTAGTGTAGGAAGCATTTTCTGCACACCTAGCTTCCTTTCAGTTAGTATCAGAGCTTGGCCAGTTTTTGGTTCTAATTGCTGGGCAGGGGTTTTTTGAGCTAATCTTAGGTTGAGTGGGAGTCTTGTGTAGAGTATTCTATATCTTATTGCAGCAACGAGATGGCAACCACATCCGGAAGGTTAGAGGTTGAGAAATTCAATGGCACAAATTTTGAGTTGTGGAAATTGAAGATGGAGGACGTACTTATTGATCGTGACCTATGGGAAATGGTATCTAGTGTAAAACCCACAATAATGCAACAAGCTGATTGGAATCTTAAAGATCAGAAGGCTAAGGGTCTCATTAGACTCTATTTAGCTAACTCTGTGTTGTTAAACATCCATGAGGAGAAGACAACAAAGGATCTTTGGAAGAAGTTGGGAGATGTTTATCAGGCCAAGTCCTTGGTGAACAAACTCTTCCTAAAAAAGAAGTTGTTTGATCTGAAGATGGAAGATGGAAGATGGAGGATCTGTTGTGGATCACATGAATGCTTTCAACATGATCGTTGCACAGTTGACATCTGTGGGTGTTAAAATGGAGGAGGAGGATCGTTCCATGACCCTATTTTGTTCTTTGCCATATTCATGGGATCATCTTGTAATGGCTATCAAAAGCACCACTACCACCTTCAAGATGGAAGATGTGGTGTCCTCGCTGTTATCTAAAAAAATGTGAAGGAAGACATCTGAATTAGCCAAAGAGGCTCTTGCGGTTCATGGAAGACCCAAGGAGAAAGGAAAGAAGAAAGACAAGAAAAGTTAAAGGGCAGATCCAAATCCTGTGGGAGATCTAAATCTCATGGAAAGTCCAAGGCTCTTTGATGGAACTATGGTAAAATTGGGCATTTTCGGAAGGAATGCAAATAGGAAAAGAAGAAGAAGACGAAATCTCCTAATTTAGATTCTGACAAATCACAAGATGATGGTGATGCCTTCATCGTAGCCCTGGCTACCCATGCATTTGATGATGTGTGGTTGATTGATTCTAGTGCATCATTCCACATGACCTCACATCGAGACTGGTTCATGAAATATGAAGAGTTTGATGGTGGAAGGGTGTACCTTGGTGATGACTCTCATCTAAAGATTGTTGGTCATGGAAGAGTCTCATTCTGATTCTCTGATGGATGAGTGAAGGGGATTGCTGGAGTTATGCACATTCCAGGCCTTGCACAGAACCTGCTTTCTATAAGTATGTTGAATGATGCAGGTGTACAGGTTGTCTTTTTGAAGGATGGATGCAAGATGACAAGAGGATCTATGGTGCTTGCGAGGGGTACTCTATTTCAGCTGAAGGCATACACTTCACAGTACAATAGTTCTTCTGACTTAAGGAAATGAGCTGTTGTCACTTCATCCCCACCATTTGAACATGCAATGAAGAAATCTGTTGTAACCAGATTTGATGGTTGTGCACATGCTTTGGAAGCTAAGATTCCTACTGAAAAGACTATGTTATGACATTTGAGATATGGCCACATTGGTGAGAAGGGTTTGCGTACCCTGAAAAATAAAAACCTTGTTGAGGGGTTAAATGATTGTAATCTCGAGTTTGACTTTTACGAACATTACATTTATGGAAATAAAAACCATGTTTAGTTTTACTCTAGTTCACACAAGTCTTCTGGTGTATTGGATCTTATTCATTATGATGTGTTTGGTCCTATTAATGTTCCTTCGTTATCAAAATCTATATAGTTTGTATCTTTCATAGATGATTACAGTAGAAGGACATGGGCTTATATTATCAGAAGCAAGACTAAAGTCTTAAGTCGATTTAAGGAGTTTAAAACCTTTGCTGAAAATTAGACTTTTAAAAAGATTAAGTGTTTGAGAACTGACAACGGTGGTGAGTTTTGTTCAGCAAACTTGATAAGTTCTGTAAAGAGCAAGGGATTGAAAGACATAAGACAACTCCATACACCCCGCAACAAAATGGAGTTGCAAAGAGGATGAACAAGAAACTAATGGAGAAGGCTAGGAGTATGCTTAGTGGAGAAAGCCTCAAACAAAAGTTTTGGGCTGAAGCTGTTGCCACTTCTTGCTATTTGGTAAACAGATCTCCTACAATAGCTCTTGTTGGCAAAATGTTAGAAACCTGTGTTTAACCCTTCTCTTTACTTTGTTAGGATTTTACTGATGGACGCATATGCTTTGTAAGTCGTCCTATGAGTATATTGTGCTATCCCACATTCATGGGGAGTAATAGTTGTTTAGATTAGACTTAGTATATAAGTACTTGTTGAGGCCAATGAAGGCATCCATGAGTTTATTGTATTGAGCTTGCTCAAAGGAGGTTGCCCCCTCGAAGTGGCCTGCGATCAATAAATTCCTTCTGTGTTCTGCTATTTCTATTATTTCATACATTTTTCATTATATTGTTGCAAGAAGTTCCTCTCATCTAGTATCAAAGCACTTTCTTGGCTCACTGGGTGGAATTTCTGCCAAATTTGTTTTTCGCAGTGGCCTCCAAGTGTTGTGATTATTGTAGTAGTTCTTTTTTCTTTGCATCTATATTGTTCATTTCAATTGCAGGTTCGAATCAAGGAATAATCCCTATCCACTTAACTGCGGGAAGTGCCTAGGCATAGCCCTAAAACTTATTGTGAGGAGTACCACAGGAACCCTGAACTAGCTAGCCCATTGAGAGGACTTGCCAGCAAAAAGGACAACGGCCCCTACCTAATTGACTAGTTCCCATCTATGAGGTAAACCAAGAGCTGTCATTTGTGGCAAATTGGTTATCAGTTTTACCGGAGCCGTGGAGTGAGGGGTACTACCCCAATACGCAAGCCATTAGACAATATTGGTAGCTAAGTGAATCCCCTGAACCCTTAGGAAGCTGAACATACCTGGGGTCCATATCTATTTCCAGTTGATAAATCACAAATTGCATCTATCCAGAGCCATTGTAGATCCTATTGCAGATCGTTTCCCAAAAACAAAATTCTATTTTTTTGCCATATCTTCCTTTCTTTAGCTCTATTTCCCCTAAAAATTCACTGGAACCCCTAAAATTCCATTTTGCATATTTCCTTCCTTGAGGACCCTATCCCAAATTCCACTTATCGAAGCCAGAAATCCCACATTTGTCTATTTTTAGGGTTTGTCATAACTTCTTCGATTCTCACCCAATTGCCTTGAAATTTTGCCATAATGTCCATTTCCTATTCCTGCTCCTTTGTCCCTCTTGGACAAATTTTCCCATTCTTTCACCCTACTTTTGAAATCCCCATTTTCTGCTTCCCTGTCCCTCAGAAAGTGTCCAAAACCTAGTCAAACCCTAATTACCCATTAGAGTTTTTCCCAAATCTAAATTTTCCTTTACTAAAAAAGTTTCTGTTTTTGTTTTTTACCCATTCCCCCCAAAAAAAACTCCTGGTTACGGTTTTCACCCGCGTAGGAGCAAAAAAAATGGAGGATGAACTTGTAGCCCTCAAGACCAAACTCCAAGATCTAGATGAAAAAATTCTTGGCCTCAATCTTCAGCATTTAGCCATGAACAATAGACGGTAGCTAGAGTCTTCTGCAGACACTGGGTTCTCTTCTTCTAGCAATTTTCGTGGGCCAAAGCTTGATTTTCCTCGCTTCAATGGTGATGATCCAACTTGATGGATATACCAGGCAAAATAATATTTCAGTCTACATAGTACTTTTGATGTCAACAAAGTCCCACTTGCATCCTTTCATTTGGAACATGAAGCCCTTCAATGGTTCTGTTGGTACATCAAGGCTTATGAAGAGCCATAATGGATAGATTTTTGTAAAATTATTTTGCAAAATCATTTTGCAACGATTTGGCCCTAGTGCTTTTGATGACTTCATAGGAGCACTCACTAAACTTTGCCAAACTGGCACTGTGAGAGAATATCAGACAGAATTTGAGAAACTAGCCAATCACATAGAGGGATTGTCTAATGCATTCTTTAGGAGTTGTTTTGTCAATGGTCTGAAGGATGCAATCCGATCTAAGGTTAAAATGTTCTGTTCCAGCACAATGATGGAAGTCCTAGGGTTGGCTAAGTTGGCGGAGGACAAGATCACAGCTCAACAATGCTCCAAATCCACTTTTGTTCCATTCAAAAATATGGTTTCCCAAAGACCTCCAATCATGTTAAGTCCTAGAACAACTCTTATCAAGCATTTGTCTGAAGCAGAGATGCGGGCACATAGAGAAAAAGGGCTTTGTTATAATTGTGATGAGAAATTCACTCGGGGACATAGATGTGTTGAGCAAAAGCTATATCTCTTGGATGTGGATTCTCCACCTGTAACTAAAGTTTATGAAGATGCTCAGGATATAGTAGATGATCAGGTCGACATTCAGTAGCCGCCTATTGACCCTCCTTCTCAGGATGACCACCCAGAGATATCTCTCCATGCTTTAGTAGGAGTCACCTTCCCCACAAACCATGCGGGTCAAGGGTTACTTCAAGAAGCTCCCTCTTATAGTACTCATTGATTTTGGTAGCACTCATAACTTCATTGACCCTTAGATCGCCAAACAGGCTGATTGTTTTGTCCATCCTTACTCCAGCTTTCAAGTTATGATTGCTAATGGGTGCACATTACCTTGCAAAGGGAAGTGTCACAATGTGCGTATCTCTATTGGAGATTATAACCTACGCTCTGACATGTTTGCCTTTCCCTTAGGTGGATGTGATGTGGTTTTGGGCGGTCAATGGTTACACACACTTGGACCCATCTTATGGAATTTTGTTGAACTTTGGATGCAATTTTCAAACAATGGGCAAAAACACACATTGAAGGGCTTACAACTAGGGTTTCTCAGCATCATGAGTTCACATCGCATGGAAAAGCTCCTTAAGAAGAATTCACATGGTGTCATCGCTCAGCTCCATTCCATTCAGATGCAACCATCAACGATCTCCACTACTCTTTCGGATCTACAACAAATTTTTGATAGATATGCATGTCTTTGTTGCCACCTTCATGACCAAAGGACCATTGTATTTAGCTCCTTCCTGGAAGTGTTCCTCTCGACATCAGGCCCTATCACTACCCATTTCACCAAAAGACAGAGATTGAGATGCTCATTTGGGACTTACTGAAGCAAGGTATTATTTGCCCTAGTACCAGTTCTTTTTCTTCACCAATTCTTCTTGTCTGGAAAAAAGATGGGTCATGGCGCCTCTGCATTGACTTCCGAGCACTTAATCACATCACAATCAAGGATAAGTTTCTGATTCCTATTGTTGATGAGCTTCATGGTGCTCATTTTTTCTCCAAGTTGGATGTTCGTTCTAGGTATCACCAAATTTGAGTTCATGAGGATGATATCCCTAAAACGGCTTTTCGCATGCATGATGGCCACTATGAGTTTTTGGTCATGCCCTTTGGCCTCACTAATGCTCCTTCCACATTCTAGGCATTGATGAATAAAATATTTTGGCCCTACTTACAGAAATTCATTCTAGTCTTCTTTGATGATATCATCATCTATAGTAAAACATGGGCTGAGCATCTTCAGCATTTGGATCTTGTACTACAACTTCTCTCTAATCATCATCTCTATGCAAAATAGTCTAAATGTGTTTTTGGGTAGGAGGAAGTGGAGTATCTCGGGCATATTGTTTCATCCCAAGGGGTTCAAGTGGATCCTGCCAAAATAGATGCTATGAAAAATTGGCTGCATCCTCAGACACTCAAGAGCCTCCATGGTTTTTTGGGATTGACTAGCTACTACCACAAGTTTGTCAAGGATTATGGGAAGATTGTAGCTCCATTAACAACTATGTTGAAAAAGGATGCTTTTACATGGACACATGCTGCTGAGTGTGCATTTGAAAAACTGAAACAAGCTATGTGCACTACACTTGTTTTAGCTATGCCAGATTTTTCCAAGACCTTCACTATTGAGAGTTATGCTTGCAGCAATGGACTTGGTGCTGATCTCCTTCAAGATGAACATCCCATTGTGTTCACCAGAAAAGCCCTTTCAGGTAAGAATTTAGTACTCTCTACATATGAGAAGGAAATGATGGCTATTTTGCATGCACTACAGAAGTGGCGGCCATACCTATTAGGGAATCATTTCTGCATCAAGACTGATCACCAGAGTCTGAAATATTTCCTGGAACAACAGGTCTCCTCTCTAGGACAACAGAAATGGGTTAGCAAACTCATGGGTTATGACTATGAGATCACTTACCAGAAGGGTAAGGACAATATTGTGGCGGATGCTCTTTCTCGCACATTTGATGATCAAGCTTCTCTTTCAGCTATTTCTATGCCTATTCCAAATTGGTTGGAATCTGTCCAGCAAGGCTATGTCAATGACTCTTCATTTTATCTCAAATCATCCAACAGTTGGCCAATAACCCTTTTGTTGTACCTCATTACTCTTGGGATGGTGCTTCTCTGAGATACAAGGGTCGTCTAGTGCTTCCTCAGAGCACATATCTTCAATAGGCTGTCTTCTATGAACTCCATGCTTCTCCATCGGCAGGGCACTCTGGGTTCCTCAAAACTTATGAGCGGGCACAGCGTAACTTCTTTTGGAGGGGAATGAAAAGGGCAATTCAATAGATGGTGGCTGAATGTGATACCTGTCAGCGCAACAAGGGTGAAATGACACTCCTTCCTGGATTGTTTGAACCCTTGCCCATCTCTACACCGCTTTGGATAGATATTTCTATGGATATCATTGAAGGGCTCCCTAAATCTAGAGGGAAGACAGTGATCTTGGTTGTGGTTGATCGCCTCTCCAAATATAGTCATTTTTGTGCCCTCAGCCATCCAAATACCACCTCCTCAGTCGCACAGATTTTCATGGACCAAATCTTCTGTCTTCATGGAATGCCTTCTTCCATTGTCTCAGATCGTGATGCAACTTTCACCAGTCATTTTTGGACAGAACTATTTCACCACACTGGCACCAAACTGAAGATGAATTCAGGGTATCACCCACAAATAGACAGTCAAACTAAAGTTATCAACAAATGTTTGGAAGCTTATCTTCGTTGCTTCGCCTTAGAACAATAGCATCAGTGGGAAAAGTGGCTCCCTCTCACTGAATGGTGGTACAATACCTCCTACCACATTGCATCTAAAATGACTCCATATGAAGTAGTCTATGGTCAGGCATCACCAATGATCCTTCCATGCACCCCCAGCAGTTCACTAGTTCAGACAGTTGACATGGTTCTCTGAACCCGAGATCAGATTCTTCGCATTTTGCAAGACAATCTTCACATGGCAAGAAATCGAATGAAACAACAAGCCGATCAACACCATTCTGAGCACACTTTTCAAGTAGGTGATATGGTTTTTCTTCGTCTACAGCCATACAAGCAATCCTCCTTGCTGGCTCCAAAGTTCTATGGGCCATTTAAGGTTCTTCAGAAGATTGGGTCAGTTGCTTATAAATTGGAGCTTCCTCCTTCTTCTCGCGTTCATCTAGTATTTCATGTCTCTTGTCTAAAGAAAGTTCTTGGCACCAACATTAGAGCACAAACTATTTTACCAGAACTGGATAACAAAGGATTCATCATTTTGGAGCCGGAGGCAATCCTTGACAAGCGCACTCATTAGCTTCGGTTTCGATCCATCATAGAGGTATTAATTTAGTGGCACGGAATGCAACTAGAGGATGCTACATGGGAACCACTCCTTCAGATTCAGCAACAATTTCCACATCTTAAGCTTTGAGGACAAAGCTTTTCTAAGAGGGAGGGGATGTTAAGAACCCATGTTTAACCCTTTTCTTTACTTTGTTAGTATATTGCTGTTGGATGCATATGCTTTGTAATTCATCCCGTGAGTATATTGTATTATCCCACATTCATGGGGAGTAATAGTTGTTTAGATTAGACTTAGTATATAAGTACGTGTTGAGGCCAATGAAGGCATCCACAAATTTATTGTATTGAGCTTGCTGAAAGGAGGTTGCCCCCCTCGAAGTGGCCTGTGATCAATAAATTCCTTCTGTGTTTTGCTATTTCTATTATTTTGTACATTTTTTATTATATTGTTGCAGGAGGTTCCTCTCACAAAACACCTATGGAGGTGTGGTTTGGTAAGAAGCCTTTAGTAAGGCATCTTCATGTTTTTGGTTGTGAGGCATATGCACATGTGCCTAGGGAGAAATGGTCTAAGTTGGAGAACAAGGATGTTAAATGTATCTTCATTGGCTATGGTGTTGGTGTGAAAGGATACTATCTTTGGGATCTCATGACTGAGAAAGTGTTGTATAACAGAAGTGTTATCTTCAGAAAGATAACACTCTCTTCTATTGTTCTACATCTAGAACAGTCAAAAAAGAAAGAAGATGCAGTTCAGTTTCCTTCTACCCCTGAGAAGACTGAACCATCAGACCCTGTGAGGCCTAATGATGAGGAGAGCTCTAGCAGCTCTAGAAGTGAAGAAGAAGAACCAGAACCTCAACCTCAGCTATTGAGGAGGTCTACACGAACAAGAAAGCAACCTGATAGGTTTGGTTATTCATTACTTGATTCTATTTGTGCTTTTGATTTACTTTCTAACACTGATGAGCCTAGAATTGTGAAAGAGGCTATGGGCATGAAAGATGCAGGTTCCTAGAAGGAGGCCATGGAAGATGAGATGGGTTCTTTGGAAAAGAAAAAACATGGGATTTGGTGCTTTTGCCTGATGGATGGAAACCCGTTGGTTGCAAATGGGTGTTCAAGAAGAAATTTAGTGTAGATGGCAGTGTTGAAAAGTACAAGGCTAGACTAGTTGCGAAGGAGTACTCACAAGTGAAGGGAATTGATTATGGTGAAATTTTCTCTCCCATTGCAAAGCTGACATTCATTAGATTTCTGTTATCTCTTGTAGCTGCTTATGATTTAGAGATAGAATAGATGGATGTGAAGACAACTTTCCTTCATGGTGATTTGGAGGAAAAAATCTATATGTCACAGCTAAAGCATTACATAGAGAAAGGTAAAGAAAATTTGGTTTGCAAGCTTAAGTATTTGTATGGTTTGAAGCAGTCTCCTAGAATGTGGTACTTGAAGTTTGATGCCTTTGTGTTGTTAATTGGTTATTTGAGATCAAAATCAGATCACTGTGTGTATTATAAGTTTGATGGTGATCGTATTCTCATTGTTGCATTATATGTTAATGATATGCTGCTCATTGGGAAGGGTAAGAATATATGATTTCTGATTTTAAATCTTAGCTAGTAGCACAGTTTGAAATGAAATATTTAGGGGCAGCCAGGTACATTCTTGGAATGGAAATCAGAAGAGACAGAACTAACAAAAAACTTTGGTTAAGCCAGAGTAAGTATGTGAAGACCGTGTTGGATAGGTTCAGCATGACAGATTGTAGACCATTGAGTGTTCCTGTTTCATTGGGGACAAAGTTGTCTGTTAATGATTGTCCAAAATCTCCTAGTGAGGTGGAGGACATGAGCATAGTACCTTATGCTAGTGCTATTGGTAGTTTGATGTATGCTATGGTCTGTACAAGACTAGACATTGCCCAAGCAGTGGGAGTCCTTAGTCAGTTTATGGCTAATCCTGGATGAGTACATTGGGATGCAGTTAAGTGAGTGTTCAGATATTAGAGGGGTACTTCCGAGTATTCTATTTACTATCATGACAAGGCTACAGGACCTTCACATTCAGTTAGTATTCATGGATTTGTAGATTCTAATTGGGCAGGTGACATTGACAGCAGGAGATCCACCAGTGCTTATGTATTTACACTGTTTGGTGGTGCGATTAGTTGGATGAGTAAGCGACAAACTATGGTTGCTTTGTCCACTATAGAAGCTGAGTATATGGCTACAACTCATGCTTGTAAGGAAGCCATTTGGCTTAAGAGATTGTGTTCCGATATTGGTGTTGATGCAGGTCAAATTACAATCAGTTGTGATAGTCATAGTGCAATTTGCCTTGTGAAGGATCCAACTTTCCATGCTAGAACAAAGCACATTGATGTTCAATTTCACTTCGTGTGAGATATGGTTGAGGACTGAAAGGTAAATTTGGAGAAGGTAGATACTTTGAAGAATCTTACAAATGCATTGACGAAGCCAGTGGGCACAAAGAAGTTCAGATAGTGTTCAAAGTCTATCAGCCTCATGGCCTATAGAAGTTAAATCATGTTAGTCTACTGGCTCTAACAAGGTGTTCAACAAGTGGGAGAATGTTGGGAATTAAGGTGTCTCAACCTTGGTAATTCCTTGCATTATTTATATTTGTATTTATTAATTCATTGTCTATGTTGTAAATTAATTGTAAATTCCATATTGTCATATTGTGGGATGTGGCACGGTGATGTGTCATCCTACATGGAAGATGACAACTTGTAATTTTATCCTCACATGTGGAGATAGGCATCCCATTTTGTGGTAGAAGTATTTTTCCATGTGTCGGCATCTTGGATGTTGTGTAAGGGAATATTGACCAAAACGGTTATGATGGATACCTGTGATAGAATCTATGACATGTAAGATTTGAAAATAGAAGCTTGTAAGACATGTACAGACATGTGTCATGAAGCATCTTTGAAAAAGGCATATTTGGGCACCCCAAGGTGGACTACAACATATTGTAAGAGAATATGCTATTTATAGCCTGTGTATGATAGATTCTCTTACAGCTATAAGTTGTAACCGCTATGACAGATTCTATGACGGTCGTAAGTGTCATAAGAGCATCTGTCATAGCCCATTTTAGAAATAGGTGACCTCTTTGGGATGGGAGCTGTGGACAAGTGTCAGGCACATTTTACAATGTTGACCAAGTGTCCTTAGGCATGGGTTTTGGGCCATGAGGCCAAGTTGGATGCCCATTCCAAGTTTAGACCAATATTGCCTTGTATATTCTATATAAACAGGTGCTTGAAGAGGGAGATGTATTACAGGTTTGACAATTACTATTATGCTACTAGTTTGTCTCCAAATACGGGTGTCGAAGACGACTGAGAGCTTGCATTGCAAATGTGTTGTAAACATTCTTTGTTTTGATAAAACATTGTGTAGGTTTTGGAGTGTGGAGTTTTTCAACCTGATAAGGGTTTTCCCCATGTATATCTTGTGTCTCTCTTCTTCTATCTCACCTTCTCTTTATGTGTTTATTGCAATATCTCATGTTAATGGTTTAATGTTGCTGTAATTGTTAGGATAAATTTGAATTTGCACTCTCCTCCCCTCATTAGATTAGTGTAGGAAGCATTTTCCTCACACCTAGCTTCCTTTCAACAGCTTGGCTGCCAAGGTAGCAATGTTGCTTGAGAAGTTGCCATGGGACAAAATACTTCTAGTGCCAGTCTTTGTAAAGACCACAAGTAGTAAACCCCTCCCTTCCATCAAGAATAAGGGAACCTATGTATCTGTGGATGAGTACCTCAACACATATTATTCTTTTTAAGGGAAGACTACTTTTTGCCCCTGAGAAAGGGCCTCAGCGATCTCAGAGCAAACAAATTGGATCCCAGATACATAAAAGTTTGGACCAATAGATTAGTCTTAGGAATCCATTTTAGTAGAAGAAACCCTGGCGTTACTTTCTCAATAGTAGCCGTGAGACTTGGCTTTGTATTTTTACTTACCTCTGATTGAAATTGATTTTCTAATTCACTTTTGGCTTTTATAATAAGTGGATATAACAATGCACAAGAGATAAATTTTCAGTTGGATTTTCATTTTATAGATTTCATAAATTTTGTTTAAGTAATGAAAATTTTGTTTGATTGTAGACACAAAGGTGAGAGAACAATGTTCAGTCTTTGAAAAACTTCGTCAGGTAGTCTTTCTCTACTCATTCTATAAATAATTTGACTCTTTGTATGTAAACCTTATCTATTATTATTGTGGGGTATTACAATTGCATTGGTTAATTTTTATTGAAGGCTTAGTCTCAATATAAAATAGATTTGATGTAGGAAATTTCAAATCTCATTCAATTTGATTGACCCTCTCCAGATTGATTGAGAAGATGGATTAAATAATGTTATTGACTATTTAGAAAGAAGTGGAATCAACCATAGTTTCTAAGAGTGTGAGAAGATTGAACTTACCTTTTAATCTTGTGTTTTCAATATTTTTTTTTAGTACTTTCAAATACTATGAGGAGATTTCTTTTTTCCGTGATTTGTTGGTTAATGTCTCAAAGCCATGCATTTTTAGGTTTCTGCATTGATTTGATAGCTTCGTAATTTCAAATAGTTGATGGAATTCAGAATGGAAAATTGTTAATTATTGGGCTATGATTGATTTTTATCCATTACATGCAACATGAATTGCATATTTGATTGAAACTAGAAATTGAGATATTTTGTAAGCTACTCTCTATGTACTAGCTAATATAAGGAGTTGATGAAAGTACAGAAGCAAGAGGGTGAAATTTGTGGATGCTCTAGAGCATCCTGAGATATCAGAGAGCACCGAACCAATCAAAATACCTTCCCAAAAGAAGAGTTTTGAAGATGAGGAACCCCACCTGTTGTTGATTGCTCTACTAAAATAACTACCGTTTCTCTCCAGCTTCCCCTTCCCTGGAGTGGAAGGGAAATTGCCATCCATGGGAGCAATATGCATTGCATACAAACACAACACTCAATACTTCCCTCAATTTGGATGCATAACATAATTAATGGATTCAGGAATGATTTATGGAAGCTGTTACATTTTATTTGTCTGGTCGCCTAGCTATAATTAGCTATGGAGCTAGTTTTTTTTAGGTGATCCTCTTCCCCAAAATAGAACACATATCTTAAATAATTATTCTCAACACCATTTAAACTAGCCACCCATTATCATGAAGGGTGTGACAACTATTTACTGGTCATTTTCTTTGTGAGGGTTATTTCTTTCTACAGGGTCGATTCATCAGATAAAGTTGTCCTCACCTTTTATGAATAGCGAGACATTAGTAGAAGTTTGTCATTTTATCTACTGTGAAGGAGACTCTCGCATTCAATACAAATCATGCTCTTTGGGCATAAATTACAAGTCACACCTATTACCAAAGGATAGCTGCTCATTGTTGAGAATGTCTCTGCTCTTGATTGGATCGAATAGCTTAATAGCTTGCCTCCCAACATTTGTTCCAGTCTAAGATTGCATTTAAGATAACCTTTGTTACTGTTCAACCCTGTACTACCTCCCAGCAATCTAAAATGCTACCGTTCATAATCTTTGTTGTACACACCAAGATCAGATGCTAGGATTAATTCCACTTTTATAGAATTCAATTGTTCTCCCACCTAAGATAAATCGAACTTCAGATCATGCACAATGGAGTCTCAATGCTCTACCCTAGACAACAGGCCTTGTTCTAGATTGAGCATTGTATACCCACTTGTGATTTTCAATTCACGATTATGCATAGATATGACCATATTATGCATTGCTAAATTTTATGTCCCACAGGAATTTCTCCATAATCTCCATATGAATCATATGTTCTTTCATATTTTCTCTTAGCCTCTGCACCCAATAGTCCATTTCATCTCCTTCAATTTTTGTTTTTTCTTGCTTTACATGCCTCTCTGACCAATTCCAATCTGCCTCCTACATTGCATCCTATGACTGCAAATCATCTGGAATCAACAACTCCATAAGATAATTTCTAAGCACCACATCTTTAGTCATAGCCCTAGAACAAAGCAATCATGTATCCTAGATTAATAGATAATGTGTGACTGAAAATGCTTCATAGTCTACCATCTGCAACAGATCTAGAGCCTTGGAGTTGTACGCCATTGAGATGCAAACACCTGTTCTGACCTATAGGATGCTATTAATCCTAGCTACTCCAGATACTTCCATATGGAAAAAACTAATGAAATTGTCATCATAAGGAACCAAACACTATCGTCATCTATCTTGCATAATCCACCTTCAATATTATGAGCTGTGTCTGCGAGCAATGTACCACCTCCGTTATCTGCCATCAGCCACGTCAATGCAATCAAGCATAACATGACACATCAAAAGTATAATGAGATCTCTTTAATTATGATATCACCAACATGACACATCAAAAATATAATGAGATCTCTTTAATTATGATATCACCAACAATTGTACCCATAGGTTCAATGGGCACACTGATAGTTTAAAAAATGTAGTAAAACTTTGTGTTAGAGATAGATATTTTTTCCATAATCAAATCCTTAATTACATGGAAAATGATACAAAATGTATATAGTTTATTAAATGGATTAATTGTATATAGTTTATTAAATAGATTAATTGTAATTAGTGCACAATAACTTTTTTTCACAAAGCAGTTGAAGATGAGAAGATTGACACTCTTATGACTGTAATACTTTTATGAACAATAAAAATTAGAACTTCCATCCAGGACCGAGAAGAGTTCTAAACAATTAACTTGGGTTAGATGAAAGTGGATGAGATCGTCAAACTAACTACAAATTTGAAATTTCCCTGAAAGCTATTTCAGTTGAGTCAAGTGCTGATTGGTTTTATTTTTAGGTGACACTAAGTCTTACTGTTTGCAAAATGGAGACCTTTTTGCTGTCATCAGTTATAACGTCAATGGTATTGCATTGGGCTCTTGGCAACTGGTGCTGGAGAATATGTGGAAATAACATAGTCAAGGATTCCCTGTGATTTGGAATTGTAAGCAAAGCCGCAGATGTCTTTGATATGACCTGTTGGCATCATATTTACTACTTTGAAGATATTGCTGTAGCTGAAAATATCAATGGATTGTCCCTTCTCATACTTGTTGACAATTTCCCCACTCAGATTTAGGCATGATAGAATTATCTTTAGACAGAATTAAGTTATCATATTTGCAATATTAGTTTCTACCACACTATTGGCACAGGTGTCATCAATGATTCACCTTTGTTAACCTGGTATGCCATTCATCAGACTCTACTTCGCTTGCACATGTACTATGGTACTATTACACATAATTCATATTATTATAACCATGCATTCTCATGGCTCAGGACTGTAAGATAGATTCATACCTAAACACTTACAGCCAGTGTTACAAGACTCGTACTCGCCTAAGACTTGGCAAGCTAATTTTTGACCCGGACCGGGACTCGCCACCCAAACTCGCCAAAGGACTTGGAGAATAATGTTGTAAGCAAATCCTTAAAAATCTCTAAATTTCATGGGTGTTTCAATTTGCCAAGCAAAAAGTGAATAGAGTATGTTATAAAATGGATAACATTGTATATAAAATAAATATGTCCATTTCAAGATTGTGATCAATAGCATTTCATCTAATTTTGCTTCATTAGAATATGCCTAAATATTGCATGAATTGTTTACTTCTGGCAAAACCCAAGCATGTTTGTTACTAATTATCCATCTTTTTTGCTAACTATATACATTTCGGATCCACTATGCACAAATATGGATACAGTATCTTATATAACAATGATATCCATTTTAAAAAATTGGAAATATATAAATGCAAAAATATACCAAATTCATCACAAATTCAACTACTATTAATAAACGTGAAATATGATTAAAAACAGTGGAAATAGAGAATGTAGATAGGAAATGAAGATTATGTAAGAGAACTGTGTTTAGGGTTTTTGTCTCTTAAGGTGTTTTTATCTTCAGGATGGCTTGATATAGTAGTTACAACCAGCATATCTGGGATGTATGCAGACTGTATCATACTTTAAATCACACCAGATATGTGGTTAAAGAATATCCAAGTCTGGGGGCCTAATCGACTGACTTAAAAAATATGCATATAACTTGTTGGCCACACAATCCAATAATAGTTTGGCAGAATTAGGACCAGAGATGTTGTATTTAGGGATTTTTTTGTAAAAATGGTTCAACTTTGTGTGAAATGGCATAAATGTGTGTCAATAATAGTTGCATCCAACCTCTCTTACATACACATCTATCTTTTCAAAAGCTCACTTGATATATCTTGAAAGTTGAAACCCCAAAATAGTCAAAATGTACTATGCATGGACCACCTACATCCATACTTTGGTTGTTGTAGTTCATTAATTGCAAGACAGCTCCAATGGTTACAAAACAAAAAAATTGACAAGAAGTTGTCAAGAGCTAATAAGTCATACTCAAACAGTGTTTTAGCAAGTAATGTTTAGAGTCTTGAGACCACAAAACTATTAACAAACTCAAGCTGAAGCACAATAACCATGAATTCAAGTAGCTGATAAGACACAGGCATCCTTCTTAACATTTCTAAACAAAACAGATGCATGATTCCAGTGGTTACACAAACTATAGACAACATAATTTATACCATCAAGCTGCTCCTGACATAGGTAGAACCAAAAGCAGACATGGAAGTGAATAGATCAAACTATAGACACAGAGTGATGCCTACATTGAATGTTGGATTAGGGAGTAACTTCTGAATCCAGTGCTTCCACCAACCACTGTCAGCACCTGCATTTGAACATTTTCACCCTTCTATATTAGTATCTACAAGATGCAAATTAATGTTTGATGTTAAATAGATTAATGCATCAGTCTATTATCCTCGGTTTGCAAATTTGAACCGAATTTTTGGGTTCCTTGAGTCCGCAAACCAGGTATGGTGATGCCTAGGTCTACATTACAGGAAAGGCAATACCTGAGGTAACAATTTTACCTGAGGGTTTTTGGTGGATATAACCTAAGAGATGAGTACCCTACTGCCTCAAATGCCCTCAAGTGTGGGAAGGCTAAAGCAATCACACACAAGGACAAAACCCCAAGCCTTTAAATGAATGATCATATGAAATGTAATCCTTTCATTATTCATTATATTAAATTATTTCTGAATAAATGAGGCATAATTTTCACATCTTTAATCTGATTTCAATGTTCTTTAAGCCAAAATGGTCTTTAGAATGTATCAAAGTTTGTCTACATAATTTGGAAGATTGCTGGAGTATCAAAGTGCGTCTACATGTTTGTAAGATTGTTCACAACACTTTCTTGAAATATGAACAGTATCCAACATCAGAATCACAAGATCAAGTGGTTATTATGTACAACTCTATTTCACTTAACTGCCACAAATCTCAAACTTATTAAGAGAAGCGAGTAAATGAAGTCTGTTTAACTTGAAAGCTCAAGATGATGAACAATTTTCGTGTATTGAAGTTCAATATTGATGTACCTCGACAACCCCCATTTTCGGTAAGATTGAGAGATGCAGCGGTGAACAGTCCTCAACACTTGGGTTTACTTAATCATATAAGAGGTAGTAAATTTCGAATCAAACATTTCCAAAGTTACCAAAGGGGTAAAATAAATAGTTATTCCAGTCAATGAACACATCTCTAATTTAGATGGGAATGGATGGAAGAAATTGTTGGACACCACAATCTATGCTAAGAACGTAATTATTAAAAAAAAAATCCAATGTGAAAGTGATTGTTATGACATGATACATATAAAATGTCTTTTATTTAAACATCAAAAGGTTTAATAGTCAAACATTCAGTAGTAAGTTTACACTTCATGTACACTAAAAAGTGGTAAATAATTGTCCCAATTGTATTAGTCAAATTTATCTTTGATGATCAAATGTTGGATGAATGGCCATAGAAAACTCGTGACCATTCAATTATTAATATTATACTATGCATTGAGAACCAAGTGATTTAAATCTTAATTTTGGCATGCATAGAGAGTCACATAAGACCTTGTTGTGAAGGTATGAAAAGGAAATCTAGTACTATGAGATCCTTTTTAGGTATTGTCCCCCTACTAGTCTCATACTTGACATAATGTGATCCAGTCCTTAATTGGGAAATCAATATCTTGACTTTCCCCTTAATTTATACTCTAAACTCTATGACACCACAATTCTGAATTTTCCTTAGACACTTTTTGAGATGTAACAAATAAGAAAACCATTCTCATACTAAAATCACACAATTATTTTTTATGTTTCTCAATTTTTATCTAGAAGTTGTTTTACTTAGAGTGTACTATGTACAATGATCAAATAAGAGTTGAATTCCATCTTTGTTTAGATGTATACAAAATGACTCAACATATGATAAAACATATATAATGTGTAAATATTTATACAATATAGGTTTCCTTTATGTTTTAGAGATTTTTTAATTAACCATAAATAAAAGAGTATCATTAATGATAAGATGCTATTATTTCAATTATTTTTATTTGTCATGGTGGATAATTTTAGATATACATGCACATTTTAGTTTTAATTTAGATTAAATTTACTCATAATTTAATTTATGAGTCATTTGGCACATGTTTTTAAGAATCTTTCAATACAAGGCATACCCAAGGCATGTGCATTGTATTTGTGCTTTGTGTATGCTTTGACATTATGCATACATGTATATTGGGCACTTGCATCAACAACACCAATAGAAAATTTAGGTTTTGATTATTCTTTTATTGAAGTCCATCTCTTGTTCTAAAGCTCTCATTTGGGCACAAGTGGAGAGGATGGTGGCAAAGGTTGTGGAATCTAGCCTTATTCCTTCTAATTGCATTTGCTTAAAAGTTTCCAAAGTAGTATTGATAAATACATTTTGGGTATATTCTACAATCATTACAATCCAAGAAATTGTGTTCTTTTGAGGTATATATTCAAACAATTCACATGCCTTATATACTATTTAATGATGGGCCTATAAATATTTGTAACCCCAAATCATAAACATTATTTATGAAGGGTTTTTTGGTTTAGATTATTGAATGTTAATATTAAAATTTTGCATTTGGAAGCCATAGTATGTTAATAAGAGAGTTGATTTGCAAGTATTTTCTTCCATTCTTTAAAATTATGTTTTAGAATTAAAATGATAAACTAATCAAATCATGATGATACATTACCAAAATGGTCAAAACATACAAAGAATGGTTACAATGTGCATACCAAAATATAAATAAATACTATTTGGTGATAGGCCTATAAATATTTGTGCCTATCAGCCATTTGATAGCACCTTTGATGCTTGTATTAGTTTTATATCTTCTAAATACAATGTTATCTACAAACAACTGCAATAATCATAGGAGATACCATTAACAGGGAAAACCCATACCAATAAGAAAATCATCCATCAAATTCAACCAAAAAACCAGAGAAAAAAGTACATGGGTGCCATGTTGACATCAATTATAGTCTTGCGTCAAGAATACTCGCTAAAACAGAATCAAAGAAAATGAATTTTATTTGAAGTAGCTAGCTTAAGTGTCTCTGTTATTCTATCCTGTACATCACCATTAGCCACAACAAACCCTAAAAACAAATCGTCGTCCTTCGTCAGATACAAACTAATCCAGCGATTACCATTATCTCAACGGTTCAAAAAAAAATGGAGTATTTAAGGCACAAAAACCAGCAACTAAAACTATGACTATTCAAGCAACAGCTGGCACATGCCGAGTTTTGGATCGAGACATATATACACCTGTCTGCTGTACATACCAAAAAAAAATCCTTCACCCAAAATAAATTCAGGGAAACGCGACACTCACTGTATTTTCCACGTCTTTTAGCTCCGCCATTTCCAACGCAAATTTGTCGAAAGACCAGTCCGTTTCCAACACTGCAAGTGCCACAGGTAATGAATCGGCTGTAGCCGGTTGTTTGGAGTATATTACCGGCAGCCGGGCTTAAATTTGACAGGTCAAGAAATTTTTTTTCTACAGTTTACTAATCAGTATTGTATGTCACGTGACAATTAATTTTTTTAAATACAAGTCAAAATTTTTAAATGCTTTACCAAGTGAAAAACTTAGGATAAATAAAATATTTTATTAAACAAATCTAAAGAACTTTTTTAAAAATAATAGAAGTTCCTATTAAAAAATTTAAAAATAAAAGAATTTAGAATGAATATATTCTATTAAAAACAAATCTATTTAAGTTCCTATTAAAAAATTTAAAAATAAAAACAAAAAATTCGAAATTTAGAATGAATATATTCTATAAAAAACAAATTTATTTCTTAAATAATAGAAGTTCCTATTTAAAAAAATTAAAAATAAAAGGAAATAAACTAGAATGAATATATTCTATAAAAAATAAATCTATTTGGGAATTTTTTTCAATTCTATTAAAAAATTTAAAAATAAATAAAAAATATATATATATTATATAATTTAGAATGAATATATAAATCTAAAAAATTGGGATATTTGATTTTTATTATATTTTACAGCTAAAATCTTTAACTACAGCTATACAACTGTCAAATTTAAGCCCTGACTGGCAGTCAACCTGGGCTTGTACCGAGGCAATTTATTTTTGAGTCTGATTATTATCCGCATTTGGTTGATGAGCTCGGTTTTTGAATGGTATGTGTTATTTTTTGGATCTGAAGTTGCAGTGACTATTTGCATGGTGTGTTATTTTTGGAATTGAAGTTGCACTAGGAGTTGAGTGCGAGGTAAGAGTTGCTTAATTTAACCGGTAGTCAATCAAAACGCCCTTCCCTCATTCTTTCAATTCATTGTCAATGTCATTACTTTTTTTGTCAGAGGGCTGCGATTATTGTAGCTAAAGGACGATCCTAGAGCAGAGGAGGCGACACGTCCAAGATTTGATCCGCAACTCCTGCCTCCATGGTTTCACAGTTTACACCATTAGTTAATTTTCGTTCTTTCAAATGCCGTTTTCGAGTTTGGCTATTTCTTAAGTTAGGTATTGTTGAGGATTATAATTTTGTCATTCTAAGCATTGATTCTTCTTATTTCAGAACTAACAATGAATCAATTTACATAATAACTTACTCCCGTTTTATCTCCTTAGTAAAATTTTCTGACAATTTTCTTGAGCATTTTTGTTATCATTTATACCTCCTTAAATATAGTTTTTTTTTATTATGTATCCATTTTCCTTAGACAGATGAATTAGCTTACCTGAAATTTGTAAATCCATGCCAAAAGACCAAACCATAGTTTTCAGAAAGGCACTTACTTTCATTTGACTTTAATTTAGGCTCTCTCAGTGGGAACTATGAACTCCTAGACAGTTGATTTCAGAAAGTATGGGTGCACAAGACCTATCCTTGGAGAGGTATATTTACAAGTATTATTCCTTCATTTCATCATCCGACTTGGTAAGTGAATTTTTCATCTACTGCAAGGAGGATGAAAACCCTCGTTTGCACTGTTAAATTTCACAGAGATAAAGAAAATCAAGCATAGATAAAACAAAGATGCATCAAATCGATTTCATTGTATTTACTGCTATGTGTGAAAAATCTATTGCAGCTACTGATTATTAATTTCTTATCTTATGTAGATTATTTGGCTGCCAAAAAATTAATTAATTTACAGCAAATATTAAATAATAACACAGCTACAACTTCACAGAAAATCATGGAGACAGAAAAATAAAATGAACACAATATTTTTGGACAAATTGTCCCTGGAAAAACCCTAAAGGGAAAACCAGCCAGCAGATAAGAATTTTATTCAACTGTAGAAAATCAAGAGATACAAATTTGCTTGCCTCTTACTGGCAATTCCACTGCTACTCTCCAACGCTAGCACTGCGCCCTTTTCTCTCACTACAAATCAATTTGCTATTGCTATAAATTTATTTATTTGCTATCGCTGCAAATACTTCTCGGATCTGTGTTCTCCAAATGCCCATTGATCCTCTTTTATAATCCTCTCATTGAAAACCAATGGCCATGATTTAATCTAAATCAATGGCTAGGATTAATTAGACTTTAACAAACCCTAATATCTAGAAGTCTCTTGAGAAATCAATTTTCTAGGTATGGAGAAAAATATTCTGGTTGTGTTTCCAACCTCGTAATCACCACCTGAGACTAGAACACCTGTCCAAGCTACATTAAAATTAACACTCCCTCTTAGCGAGGAAGGTGTTCTGCATAACACCCAACTTATCTCTGAAGAAGATGAATTTTGTCTTCCTCAATGCCTTTGTCAAAATGTCTGCTACCTGCTGATCTGTAGGTATATACTGTAGCTGAACAATCCTCCGTTGTACACAATCCCTGATGAAATGATACCTGATGTCTATATGCTTAGACCTATCATGAAACACTGGATTCTCTGATAATCTGATGCAACTCTGATTATCACAGTGTATCACGGTAGTCTCAACCCTCTGACCAAACAAAGCTACCAGCAACTTCTGAAGCCATATAGCCTCACACGTTGCCATGCTAGCTGCTATGTATTTTGCTTCTGCATAACTCAGAGCCACAGACTTTTGCTTCCTATTATACCAAGAGACAACTCCTGATCCCAAACTAAAGCAGCACCCTGAAGTGCTTTTCCTATCCACTGTACTACCTGCCCAATCTACATCAGTATAGCCTATCAAATTGATACCATCACCTCGAGCATATCTGATCCCATACTCGATTGTACCACGCAAATACCACAACACATGCTTTGCCGCTGTCCAATGCACTCTCTTCGGCTCAACTATGAACTGACTAAGAGAGATTACTACAAAGGATATATCTGGCCTAGTGTTAACTAAATATATGAGAGATCCAATCAACATCCTCTATAAGGTGGGGTCTACATCCTTTTCCTTGGATGAGTCTACCTTCTTCCAATTCGTGATCATAGGTGTAGACATGGCTCTACAATCTTGCATCTCAAACCTCTTCAAGATTTCAATGTAGTATTTCCCTTGTCCAAGGAAAATCTTTCTATTTGTCTGCCACACTTCCATGCCTAGAAAGTAGTGCATAAGCCCCAAATCCTTCATCTCGAACTCTGCTGCAAGGTCCCTCTTGCACTCCTCTATGAGCCCCAGTGAACCTGTTAAAAACAAGTCATCCACATATAGAACAAGAATGAGAATTTCACCCCCAACCACCAAGTAGTAGAGGTTAGCATCTGCCTCACTCTTCACAAAGCCTATTCCCTACAAGTATCTATCAATGCACTCATACCATGCCCTAGAAGCTTACTTGAGTCCATACAAAGCTCTCTTCAATCTGCACACGTGGGTTTCGCTACTGTGTGCTACAAAGCCTTCTGGTTGTTCTATGTATACCTCCTCTACCAATTCACCATTAAGAAATGCCATCTTGACATCCATTTGATGGATCTGCCATCCCATATGTGCTGCAAGTGAGATTACAGCTCGTATAGAAGTATACCTAGCCACTGGAGTGAGTGTCTCATTATAGTCTATTCCCTCCTTCTGAGAGAACCCCTTGGCCATGAACCTTGCCTTGTATTTCTCGATGCTACCATCTGCACCATGTTTAATCTTATAGATCCAGCATGATCCAACCACTGCCCTATATGTCGGTCTAGGTGCAACCTCCCACACATCGTTCTGCATTATTGAGGTATATTCCTCAACCATCGCATCTTGCCATACCTGTTGCTGTGCAGCCCCTTGATAGCTGGAAGGCTCACTATCTACCAACTGACTAACTAATGCCACATAGTCATTATACCTGGCTAGTTGTTTTCACTGTCTACTACTCATCCTAGGAGCTCCCACAAACTCCTGAGTATCCCTATGTGTCTGTTGAACTTCACGGTTCCTTCTGTCAACTATAGAGAATGAAATATCAAACTCCATATCTACTTGATGCATCTCTTGGATTTGTTGTATCTGTTGCTCCATACTCTGCGAACTCTCAACACCTGAGCCTATGCTTGTACTAGTAACTATACTCGTGCTTTGATGCCCCTATTCTGGTTGAACAATCCTTGGAGCTTCTGTTGGCTGCTCATTCTGATCATCTGCTAACAAATCTCCGGACCTCCTATATGCCTTGTCCTCCATGAATTTGACATCACGCCTGACTATAATCCTCCTGGTCCCTGGAATAAATATCCGATATGCCTTTGAGGTCTCGTTGTACCCCACAAAGTACCCTCTCTCTGCAGTCTGATCTAACTTGGAATGTGTAGCCCCTGGAATGTGACAAAACGCCAAACTCCAAAATATCTTGAAGTGACTGACATCTGGCTTCTTCCCTGAAAATGCCTCCTCTGGTGTCATCTTGCCCAATACCTTATGTGGAACCCTGTTCTGTATGTATACTGTTGTACTGCATGCCTCTGCCCATAAGTAACGGGGCATATCTTGGTCATACAACATAGCCCTTGCTGCCTCCGATATAGAACGATTCTTCCTCTCAGCAACCCCATTCTGCTATGGGTTGTAAGGAATGGTCCACTCTCTCTTGATTCCTTCCTTGGTACAGAACTCCTGGAACTCTTTCCCTTTGTACTCACCTCCATTGTCTAACCGAAGAACCTTTACTTTCCTACCTGTCAAATTCTCCACAAGAGCTTTGAACTCCTGGAAGTGATTGAAGACCTCATCCTTGGTCTTCAAGAAGTATATCTAGGTCTTCCTAGAGAAATCATCAATAAAAGTAACAAAGAACTCGTATCCTCTGAGAGACTTCATTGACATTGGTCCACATATATCTGAATGTACTAGATCAAGAACCCCCTTGGATCTGGTGTCACTCCTTGGAAAAGCTGCTTTCACAAACTTCCCCAACACACATCCCTTACATACATCATCATGCTCTGTGCTCACCTTTGGAACACCTGTCACTGTCTCACGAAGCAATTTAAGTGTTCCATGATGTATATGGCCCATCCTCCTATGCCATAGCTCACCTTGATCTCTAGGATTACTGCTGCTCACTAGTGCCTTAGGAGTATCAAATTGTAACCTATAACGTCGGCCGCTCCTAACTCCAATAGCTATGGGTGATTTCCAATCCTTATGCTTGATTAAAACATGCGCCCCTCTAAAGAGTACATTGTAGCCTTTATCCTGAAGGACAGATACGGAAATTAGATTCATGCCCAAGCCTGGAACATGCAACTCATCATGAATGGAAATAGGCTTGCCATTCTCCCTCTGAAATAGAACAGTCCCTCTCCCAACTAGATCATACTTGGACTTGTTCCCCATCTAAATCTAGAATTTGATGTCCTCCTCCTTGTAGCTGGAGAAGTACTCTCTAACTCCTGTCATATGAAATGACGCCCCACTGTCTATATACCAAACACCCTGTGAGGTTGAGCTAGTTAGGCAAGCTATGAGTGCAAACTCATCTTCCATTCTACTAGAAAGCTCATCTACACTTGCTGAAGCTACTGTCTGCTTCTTGCCTTTCTTTTCATTTTTCTTCCTTTATCCAGGTAATCACTCACATAGTGGCCGAACTCGTGACAGCCATAGCATTTGACCTTAGAAAGTCCTTCTTCTCACTTTTTGGATTTGATCCTTTGCCAGACCGCTTCTTCGCTTTCCCTTTTCTTGCTAGGGCAACGTTTTCCTATTCCACCTCACTTTTCTGACTATTCCTGCTGGTTCCACTGACAAGACTTAGTCTAAGCTCCTCCTGAGTGAAGAAACTCCATAGTCGATCCAAACTCGGTAAGGTGTCTCGTTCATTAATAACTTGAACAAAGACATCCCACTACTTAGTAAACCCATTCAGGGCTATTCATACTAGCTCATCATCCTTTGGTTTATCTCCAATAGCTACCAATTCATCCTTGACAAGTCTAAGTCTGGTGAGGTAACTTGTGACGTCTTCTCCCTTATTCGTTTGGGTACTCCTTAACTTTTCTTTGAGAATCAGCTTCCGGTTAAGGGTAGCATTCTAGTACAGATTCATAATGGTGTCCCACATCATCTTTGTTGTATCTAACTCTGCAATATGTGGAACAATATGATCCTTAACCGTCAAGAATCAGCCTCCTCACCTTGGCATCTTCCTTCTTATATGCTAAGAGCTGTGTTGCATCTGTAGGTATAGGTACAACAGTGGTCACATATTCCTTGATACCATTCTCTTCTAGCAATAAAAAAATTCTAGCTTTCCAGACACCAAAATTTGAGGCTCCATCCAATCTGTCCTGATCTCTTAAACCTGCTGAGGCCATCTCAAAAGAAAATAATAATAATAATTTTGAAGAGGTCAAACTGGGTTTTATAAACCCTAGATTTTTTTATTTATTATTTTTTCTTTCTCCCTGTGCCTGTTCTACCCTCAGATCTGCTCTGATACCATGTGAAAAATCTATTGCAGCTACTGATTATTAATTTCCTATTTTATGTCGATTATTTGGCTGTTGAAAAATTAATTAATTTATAGCAAATATTAAATAATAACACAACCGCAACTTCATGGAAAATCACGGAGATAGAAAAATAAAATGAACACAATATTTTGGACAAATTGTCCCTGGAAAAACCCCGAAGGGAAAACCAGTCAGTAGATAAGAATTTTATCCAACTACAGAAAATCAAGAGATACAAATTTGCTTGCCTCTTACTGGCAAAGCTTTGGAAATTTTTTTTCCTGTAAATTCCCTTCCCTCAATTGTTCCTGCTGAAATTGCTCTGGCAATAGTTTCCTTCTCGGATCTGTGTTCTCCAAATGCCCATTGATCCTCTTTTATAATCCTCTCATTGAAAACAAATGGCCATGATTTAATCTAAATCAATGGCTAGGATTAATTAGACTCTAACAAACCCTAATAACTAGAAGTCTCTCGAGAAATTAATTTTCTAGGTATGGAGAAAAATATTCCGGTTGTGTTTCCAGCCTTATAATCACCACCCGAGACTAGAACACCTGTCTAAGCTACATTAAAATTAACACTATGCAAATTGACATATATAAAGCCTCCGTAGAGAAGAATCCCAGGAGGAAACAGACAGAGAAAGGCAAGGCATGTTGCATGAAAATCACCGGAGATAAAACTAACAGTTCTATTTAGTTGGCTTATTGTAGAAATCACGCTAATTAATTGTGGAGAGAGATTGATGCTAACACCCCCCCTTAACTCTAACTAAGGAGACAAAATCCTAAAGAAAAGGAAAGAGGAATGAGGAAAAACCCAATGGGAACAACCCCCCCCCTAAAATGTGACTAAGGAGACAAAAGCCAATATAGCCAACAAAGATGGGTCTTGGCATCAAGGCCATTTTAGGTACCCATGTACATATAAAATTTCCCCACAAATATAAAGAGAATATAAGAATAGAAGATATGAATCCCTCCATAATGAAAGAGCTCCCCTATCAATGATGAACGCCTGAAGACAGAATAGGATCCACTACCTACAAACGACATTTCTGCCCTTAGGAAGAAAATGATCCACTGGTGATTGGAGAAGCCAATCAAAAAATATGGGTGATACTGGAATCCAAATCCAAATGGTGTGTGCATCTAAAAACTGTTCACATATCCACATGTGGGAAAGCGATGATGGCAATCCAAAATCCTACGAAGACTGATATAGAGCAAGCTGCAAAGACAATGAAGACGGTGGGCCAATAGCGTTGATGTGACTTTCAAAGAGGAGAGATAATCCCTCAAATGTGTCCTCCAATTCTGAAATGTGAGTCTCCATAAACAAGTTTGAAACTCCTATCAAGAGATCATCCCAGAAAGTTGAATCAGGAAGACTATGGATGTCCTACTGCAAAAAGCCATTGGAAGCTTTCAAAGAAGCAACACAGAGCTCAGAAGTAGCAACAGATGCAAGGACAAAAGAATGGTCCTCAAAGAGAAGACATATGTCCTCAATAGTGTCATCTAGATCCAAAATGAGGGACTCTACAAACAAAAAAGAAATGTCTGGTAGAATGAGGTCCCAATGTACTGAATCCAAAAAACATAAATGAACCTATTGTAAAGAATCACTAGAGGCTCTCGAAGAAGCATCTCTGGAATCTAGATCTACAACAGGTGGTGTTGATAGAGAATCAGTGAACTGAACATCCACACAAAATGTGTCCACATTACATGAGGCAGCATAAGTCTCAATATCATCAATAGCCTGGTTTTCCAAGAAAACATCACTTTTAGATGGAGATTCAATGTCTCCATACAACTATTGGATGATGATCCAAGTAGTAAAAGGGCACTCAGTGTGCTCTATGTGATGTAGAGTATCCTCAGAAACAGTAAGCCATATTAGTCCATAGACCATGTCATTATTATTAAACCAGGCATTTTTTTCATCATAGTCACTTGGTTCAGGAACCAGTCCGAGGAGATAGGGTAGTAGATCATGCTCAAGGCAGTGATTCTTTATCCCTTGTTTCCAAGACAAGAAATTCTCTGAATCTAGCCTAACAATAAAATGATGAAAATGATATCTAAAAGACATGATTAAACCCACATAAATGGAACTTTATATCAGTTCGTGATTACAAAGTGCATGTAGTTTCCCCCAATAAAGCAACCAAAAAACTGCAAGAAAACACCATTGAGTGAAGGTTGCCAAGATCACCTCTGTGAAGAACCACAAGCAAAGATATGGTTGAAGGTGTTAATCATTGGTAGACTGGATTATCTTTGGGCATAGTAGAAAGCACATTAGCGGGAGTGAGAAGGCGCAGATGTGAATGTGATCCGATGTGGAGGTCGCAGTCAGCCTTTTGGTCTTCCACAACACCAAAATGCCTTGCACTTCTACAATTCGCAGTCTTCTGTAGCTACCTACATACCTTATCAAGAGGCGTGGGTAGAGATTGTCAAAAAACCTTTTCAGAAAACACCCAAATTAGCATAAGTGGTGGCTTTAGACAGCATAGATTGGCTTGGTGTTGACTATTTGAAGACAAACAAATTCTGCAAGAAGGAAAACTCTGACAGATCTGAGTGCAACCCAAGCAAACTAGAGGCAAGTTAAAGAAATAGAGGCGCTACCATTCACACTTCTGTTTTGCAACAGCAAAAGCTCTAAATTGATGAGTGAGTCAATATAGGCATGAGTGCCATCGAGCCCATTGACGACATCCAGAGCAGTGGTGGTTCTTTCCTTCACAAGCGGGTGATCACATCTTCAGATCAACGCCTTTCATAGGCTTAATCTGCCTTCACACTACAGATGGGTCTAGTTCGGCCCTTCCACACACACAAGATTCTAGTAATCTGGCTTTGCAACTACAAAAAAGTCATAAAAATAACAAATGCAATGCAAAACAAATGAACAATAGGGCAGTAGCAGGGGCACTGTTGTTCCTTTGCTGGGAATGTGTAACCTTCCTGCCCAGCGACGTTTCTCTGTAATGTATGAAGTTGGCTTCAAAACAACAAATCCTTCCAATGGACTCAATCCTATAAACATAGCTACAGAGAGGTCTTCAAACAACATCCGGGTGTAAGATTTCTAATGTCAATCTGATTGAAGCTGTGAAAATGGCCTAAAAAATATCTCTGAAGGCTCTGATACCATGTTAAATTTCACAGATCTATAGAGATAAAGAAAATCAAGCACAGATAAAACAGAGATGCATCAAATCGATTTCATTGTATTTACTGCTATGCAAATTTACATATATAAAGCCTCCGTAGAGAAGAATCCCTAGAGGAAACAGATGGAGAAAGGCAAGCAAACTACTATTTGCTTTAGTTTGCATGTTGCATGAAAATCACTGGAGATAAAACTAACAGTTCTGCTTAGTTGGCTTATTGCAGAAATCACGCTGATTAATTATGGAGAGAGATTGACGTTAACATGCACTAGTGAGGCCAGGACGAAAACCCTACCACTACTTTGGCAAATCTAAGTCAAGTTTTGCATCTAGGCTAATTTTGAGTATTTATTTGTATTATAGGGAACTTAGCACTGAAAAGTATTACATCATTGAGGATCCAGACTTAGGCGAGGGCTGTTATCAACATTGAGGGTTTCCAGACCTAGAATCAAGTGGTTATCATTCCTAATTGTAGTCTTAGCCATCCCCAATAAACTGCTAATGCCTAGAAAGAGATCTGGCTACCATTCGGTTAACAGGGATAAAGGTCTGATTGCTACATCTGATGATATTTAAGAAGCACTGCATTGTACTAGGACGAATCAATCATAAAACTCCAGCATTCAGATCCTATACTGTCCAGGAGGGGTGACACTAGCTTGATTCACTATCCAATTACGGAAATAACAAACAATGCAATAACCTAGTTTGGGAAAGCCTTCTTGATCATGCCTATTTTCCTGTTGATACATGAATCTATGTCTATAACAATGTTGTAATAATAAATGTTTTTCTTGGTAACATGTAAATCTGTGACAATGCTAGTGCTATAATGTTAATTTCGGTACTTGAAGATAAATTTGATTAAAGTTGATAATTTGTATGTTTTGACCGAAGTTGTTTGAAATTTAACAGCTTTCAAAAAAAAAATCAATAGGCAAAATCCTTGATTTTTTTGGAATAATCACTCTAGATTTCAATGATATTGGTTTGCCTCATGCAAACTTCCTCACATTGCTTTAAGATGAAGGCCAATTCAGTGGTGTACTCTTAAAAGGTAGAGGGCACGAGTCAAATAGTATAAATACACTGGACCATAGACTCTACAATTGAATCGAAATTGTAGTGATTTTACCTCAGAGGGATTTAGACTTAGGGATAGAGGGATTTAGAGCTGAGCAATATCCCTAATTGTTTTAGTTAGTGAGCCTAAAAGCTTGGAATACTGCTCTAGTGGAAGCAAATTTCTTCACATTGCTTTGAGATGCCATCATTGCTTCTACTCTTCCAAATGGTGTCTTTTACCCTTTTTGTTTTTAGTTGATAGGAGTTTGGTTACTGTGCTAGTATGATGCATAGGGGAATAGCTGGGATAGCCCAGTTGGTAGAGTAGAGGACTGAAAATCCTTGTGTCACCAGTTCAAATTTGGTTCCTAGCATGTATACTTTTCATCATAGATAAGCATGAAAATTTTTGTAAGTGTGTCTAAAATTTGGCTCATTGCTCTTGTCGATGCAACTTATGATGGTAATTTTTGGTAAATTCTATTAAATGACTGAACTGTATAGAATTGAATCAAATTTTTTAGCAACTTTGTGTCTGATTCTACACCAATTTGAATAGCAGTGCTTGAACTGAAGATTCATATGCTATAACTTGATGTATTATGGAAATTGAAGATAGTTTTGTACGTTTTATGGCAGGACTTGAAAACTCTTACCATTTTTTTTGTAGTTTTTTCTTTCCATAGTTTAATACTCAATAGTAAAGAATCAAATTTGTATATTATCATCTAAACATATAATTTCACAACTTTCACTAATTAGTAATTTATAAAAGTAAGATCAATATGCTGAAGAATTCTCAAGCATTCATAATTTTAGTGGCAGTGCAAGAAATAATGCGTGTGATTATGATTGGCATTGGTTGACGAGCTAGGTTTTTGTTTTCTACTGTTGAAGACTTCCCTCCAGGCAAATTTGGCGTCAAAATAGGTATTCAAAGCTTTCTTAGCAGTTTTCCTCTAAAATGTAGGCACTGTTAGCTTATTTTTCTGTTAAACTAGCAGAGATATGCTTCAACAATGTAGGATCTTTTCTAGCTCCGGTTTTGGAAGAATTTTACATAATATTTTCATTCAGTTTGTTTGTCTTCTAATTGTAGGATTATGCTTTGTTTGTTTTGACATGTTCCATGCAAAGGTACAATCATACTCAACTCCATCATTATTAATTAAATAATAATTATATCAAATAAAATAATTTGTTGCCTAACAATGTGCTATTTCTTTAGGAAATTATTTCTTCATTATTTGCATATTAATGCTACTTAGCCCTACTTTTCTACTACAAAAATAATATACTCACAAATATAATTCTATCCATATTGCAGGACCCAGGTGCAACATAAAATCACACAACAACCTATTTGAATCAATGAGAAGTTATCTTTACTTCTTAGAAAAGACTTCCGATAATGAATTTGTCATCTATTAGAGTCTATAGGTCTAGAGTTTCCTGTTTCAATGCATCACCTACTCTGAACAATTGAAAAACAATTTTTGTGTTTCATATATATTATACACCTTGACAGAAATCTTGAATTAAAGCAAATCTTTGTTTTTTTTATCTCCTACAATCAGTAGTTTCAGATCTGAGTTGTCTAATTGTAATTGCTTATTGACTATGGGGAATTCCACTGATATTTAGATCTGTATTACTTGTTAAATGTGACATAACTATTGCGGAGAGTAATCTTTATGGCATATATTTGCAAACAGGTGCACCTGTATAAATCTATTTTGGCAAATCTGCATCTATACATACAAGTTTGATTGATCAGTTCCAAAGTCTTTACACTTGTTTCAATTAAACTGTTTCAAATTGTGAATTGATATTGCAATCTGCTATAGGCCATATACCATATTTCCGTAGCTGATTCGTTGTGTAATTTGGGCCATGTACAACAGTATCCTTTTATTGATCCTTTCACTGTGCATTAAAGAGGTGGATAAGTGAGAAAAATTTTGAGGTCTATTGTCTTTGCAAGAATTAAATGTGTTTACAATTTGACTTTCAATCTATCTGTATCAGCAATAGTGACTTGTATGTGTGTAATCATCCTCTTGAATGCTTAAAAACATGTTATACTTCTACTTTATTACAATGTTTGTTTGGCATGCATCTTATTTGAAAATTTTCTTCTTGAATAAATGACCCATTGGATGCTATTGTGTTACAAAGTGAGCATGGATGCACATTCAAGATCGTCTTGGTTCTTAAATTTCAAATATGTTATTCACCTGATCTTCAAATTGTATGTAGGACTTTGAATATCTAAGTTTATATGCATCACGATATGGCAAATCTGAAGCCCTTGCACTTCTGAAGAAGTCAGGAGTTCATTTTGGTCCAGAGCATTATACACATAATCACGGACCCATTGATGCAATGAGAGCAGAGATTTTCCACACTTGTAGATCTTCATGAATTCAAACATAAGATTCTGCAGCATATCATGCAATATATTCATTTTTTAATTGTTGAAGCTTCAATTCCTCATTTGGGTTTGTGCTTGGGTATATTTTGTGGTGTCTCCAATGGTGCCTTTTTCTTAAAGGCCCATTTTGACTGATTCATTGATAGCTATTTAAAGTAAACTATCAGAGTTGCGCATAAATGATGCAGTGTGCATTTTCTATGTTTTCCAAGAACTGCACATTGATGTGCTTCCACTCCATTCCTAATAGGTGGTTTATTATTCTATATCATGGCAAATGAGAGACGGTATTTATAAATGTCATGATTCAAGATACTCATCTTTGGAGGCAGATGATCGTAATATTTTTGTCTTTTCAATTGTACTTTTGACTATTGCATAGGCTCTATGCAATAATTGTCACTTCTGACACCATTGCATTGGAAATATACATTTTGTATACCAGAAATGATATGTTTTGAAAATTGCTTGGTATTTTGCTTAAATTGAGGTGCCTGGCAGTATGTTCTATTAGCTTAAGTGACATAAGAATGCAGTTTCTGGGTAGTTGTTTCTCTTTATTAGATTTAGACTCCATAACATACAAACAGGGGTTGCACTTATCATTGCAATAAAATTTCACAACATATAATAGGCGCTACAATTTTCTCCTGTTAAGTTTTAAATTTCAATGTGAGATGATTCTAACACTCAGAAGTTGATTACTATTTTGGGAAATTGTTGTTAAAACATAATATGTTTAAGTTATAGTATATGCACGCTGGGTCTGTGTTACCCTAAAAATTTTAATCCAATTTTTGCGCCTAAGGACCGATACAATCATCGCTTTTCCCCAGTCTGGTCATTTTCTTAAGTCTTTGTCGTCGAGCGGTTTTCAAATTCATGAATCTTTTGTTTACTCAACTCATGTTCTTAATTTCAAGAAATGGCCTACTTCCCGACTTCTCCTTTGTGTTGGGGAAATTCAAAGCTTTTGAACATTACTCTAATAGTTCAAAGAATCTCATTCATTATCGGGAAATTACAAGTTTTGTGAAATCCTACTCTAAGTTCAAAGTTCTGGGTCTACTCTGATCACCGACTAGTCTGCATCTTCACGATGCCCATTTTTCAAGGTATTGCTAGCTCATCAGATTGCTCATGTGGTATGCGATGAGAATGTTTTTTCAGAAGCTACGGAGTGCAAGTTCTAATCTTGAGACCCATTTCCTGAGATACAAAGAATGATGCATTAATGACAAATGTAATGAATCTCATTAAGATGGTGGCACGGCGTTAATAAGTTTGAAATACATTGTTACCTACTAACGTAATTAAGTGAAGGTGGCAGTGCTCTCTATGTTTAGTTTTCTTGCCAGCCAAGCTATTCTTCAGAATGGGACTTCCAACAAACAATGAAATATGGGACAATGAACCTATGCCTGTTCCGCAACCTGATTTACAACGGCCTAAGGAGGAGCAGATCGACATCATCTCTCAACTGCGCATAGTCGCATGGAAGGAGAAAACCAATTATGCTGAATACCGCAAAACAATTGACGTCTTGGAAGAAGAAGAAGAGCATGCTGAGCTACGCCAGCTTTTTATGGAGATACGTCTAGAATTGGGGGAAGATTAATGCCACCTGTTTTGCATATTTGAAGTCTTTTTGTATTTAGCAATGATTACTACAATTTTGGTATAATGTAACTATTTCTATTTTGAGATGTCACTTTCTTGATTATGGTTACTCAAAAAGGACCATTTTTGAATAATTATAATTTTCAGGAAGTTATATAAGGAGAGGGGAATTCCAATGGAAGGGATCTTTTTCCGATGGCTGTCTGTGAACAGTGGGGAAGAAGAGTAAGTTTATTTTGTATTAATTCCCAGTTATACTTTCCTTAACTCTGTTTATATGTAGAAGCATTACAAAAACTTTGAGTTTTGGTTATATTGAAGAACGAAGAATTACTTACAGAACTTTGTGTCTCCAAGTGTCTTTTGTAATTGCAATTGTTCTTATGTCAATTAGTAATCTATCTTCAATATTGCTTATTTTATGTTGACCTGTGTTAAGGTGGAATTTAACTATATCTCTCAATTAATTTATCCTTGTTTATGAGTATTGAATAAGTGCGTTGTGTATCGTTTATCTACATTTATTTCTCAGACATGCACATCTATTTCATGGTGATGAGTAGATGTTAATACACCTTTATGCTTTCTGGTAGCACACCCCATGTTTTTATTCGTTGCATATCTTAAGAGGGAGTTGTACCTCTAAAATTCAGAGGAAAGTTGTCAATCCAATGACAACTTCTCTAACTGTTAGTACTGTTTGTTCTTCTGCTTGGGCATTTTGAGTCATTTTCTACATTTATTCTCGAAGGACAAATATGTCAGCTAACAGATTTTTGGCGACTCCACTGGGGATTCAAAATTGAAGATCAGTGCTATTGTTTTCCTATAAATCTAAAGGTGTCTCCCTAAGGATGGAGGCTGACGGCTCTCTTTGATGAAATGTACTTAGAAACAATTTTGTTCCAGCATAGACCTATGCTGATTTAGTTTCAAGATTTGTAGTATGGCATTGGTTTCCTCCCAGCCATGTAGAAATCACTTTGGACCCCTCTTTTTGTCTTACTTTTCACCTCTGCCTGAAGGATCAAGAAAACACTTCCTGAAATTTAGTGGAGAGAATCATCAAGATGCTGAGAACCATATTCTGGCATTCACAGTTGCATGTGGTATTCTGGGGGTAAGTAAAGAAGATGTTTTTGTCCGGTTATTTATTGAATTTCTTGTTGGGCCCATAGCAGATTGGTTTTGCTATTTAGAAGAGAAGTGCATAACAGATTGCGATTCATTGAAGAAGAAGTTCTTAGCGAGATATAAGGGTCCAGTTGATGAAGCTGCCTTGTTGTATCAAATTTTCAACATTCAAAAGTAAGAAGGCAAATCCATCAGAGATTTCGTGGATAGATTCAACCGAATGCTCAAGAAGATTCCAGCCCTTCTTCAACCAAGTGAGCAACTTCAGCTTTATTTTTTTATTTCCTCTTTGCATCCTGATGTTCAATTTGAGTTGAAACGGAGTGGAATAAATGATGTTGAAATTGCACAACAAGAGGCAGTAAAAATAGAAGATGATCTAATATTGAGTGGTTTATGGAAAGTAAATCATATTGTAGATAACCTGATTCATGAACCTATGAGGATGCCTATTATGTATAAACAAGATCTCAAGCCTATAGGTTCCCATAATATCCTATCTCCTTCTATTGAATGTTCTAATCTCTCTATTTTTTATTCCAAACATTTTGTTAGAAGTGAGATAAGTGCTGCAGGAATTAAATCTCACGTGAATAGGAGAGTTGAAGCTTATTATTTGCATTATGAGGAAGGTAATGATAAATCTGTAGTTGTCCCATGCAATACAGAAGATGAGCAACCTGAAGCTATGTATCGTGAAGAGGAAGTGCTAAGCACCTTTTCTCTTGTATGCATGCAAGTTGAGCATGAAATCTTCACGTCTCTTGAGTCAAATAATATAGAGACATGGTTGAAAGAAGAGGTTATAAATGGCAAAGATTTTAAACAAGATTTGAGAGTCACTCGTGCCTCCCATGATAAGAGAATGGATGAATTGCATTCCTCATCTACTTATCCTCTCAGTAATAATGAAGACTTCTCTTCTTCCACAATTCTAGCACGAAATGATTAGGTACTTGATGATCCTGCACAAGTGAGCTTCTTAACAATTTTTTATGGTAATATGCAATTTCAATCTGATAAAGTACACTTAGCCTTGCTTAGAACTTTGCAAGAAATTGAACAAAGAGATGGGAAAGATACGTGTTTTCTTGCTTGCAACCATGATACACATGATGAAGAATCTCATCCTTGGCATAAAAAGGACCATGATATGGAAGCTAAAAATTCTTTCAAAATGCCCTCTAGAGCAGTGAAAGCATGTGAAGAAAAGGGTACAGATGAAGTTGTTTCTCTAATGCATATACAGCCAAAGGTGAGTGAAGAATGCATCTTTGAGTTAGTTTACTTCAAAGATGCAATTATGTCTTTTGAGAATGATTCATCAAATGATGCTTGTGTTGGAAATCCATGCAATAATTTCTCAAAATCTAAGGCTAATAAGGAGGAAAGGAATAGTCAAGTTGATGAAGGTTCGCAGCCCCAAGAATTTTTAGAAGCACTAGATGGTGACCTTCTTTGTGAAGAAGATGCTTTGCTCTTTCCTAAACTTAAAGAAAAAGGCCTTGCTGAAAGTGATCAAATGGATGAATGTGATGAGCCTCATGTTGTTTATGTTCCATATTGGAGTCTTAATGTAAGTGAGGATGAATTTTTGTGTGGAGAAGAAGTTGCAATGTCTAATCTGCAAGATATGTATAGAAATGATGAAGTGTGTCATGAAGTTATTGAGTCAAAACTTGCAGGGAAAGATGAGATTGTTCCAGTTGGGGCTGATCTTCAGCCTCATAGAAATATTGTTTGCAGTTCAGACTTTCAGTCTAGTCCACTTCTAGTTTTACATAATAGATACATGGTTGAGGGTTGGTCATCCAATGGTTCAAGTGGTTGCTTTCTGGAACAAGATGTCGGTTTACCTACTACAGACAGAGATGGTTATATGCAAAAAAGTGATTGGGCAGCTAGAGAAGGTTCTTTATCTTATGATTTGTGTATGGGTTGTCCAATTCGGGGGCTAGTTCATTCTTGCTTACAAAATCAAGTGCATTATGATATCACATACGAGGTTATACAGGCAGATGTGGGTAATCATATGCTGGGAAATATTGATAGGAGTCGTCCAATTGAAGAAGCATACAATGAAGAATGGCTTCTCGAGTATCAAGTTGTATCCAGAGAATCTTTACCTAAAGTCATTTTTATCAGTTGGATCATGGCAGTCACAAGTTTGCAACTGGTCGCTTGTGGGCTTTTTGTGCATCTAGCATTATTTCACACAGGCACCTGTTTCTCCCAGCCAGTTAATGGATTTGCATGACTATTCTGACGTCATTGGGAGGTAGGATCTTTCTGCCATATGTATATATTAGGATTTTTTGTTGTGCTGGTAGACTAGTTTCCTTTCCTATTTGCCCTATTTTTGGCTCATTCTAGCTCCTTTGTTCCCTATATTGTTCGACTCTGATGCCCAATGGATAAGACACTGGTCTTTACTTATGATTCTAGGTTCCTTGCTTCATCCTTTGCAATCCTCAAGCTCAATCAGAGCCTGTTGTTACCCCAAAAATTTTAACCCAAATTTTTTTAAATTTTTGCGCCTAAGGACCGATACAATCATCGCTTTGCCCCAATCCGGTCATTTTCCTAAGTCTTTGTTGTTGTGTGGTTTTCAAATTTATGAATCTTTTGTTTACTTGACTCATGTTCTTAATTTCAAGAAATGGTTGACTTCCCGACTTCTCCTTTGTGTCGGGGAAATTCAAAGTTTTTGAACATTACTTAATAGTTCAAATAATCTCTTTCATTGTCGGGAAATTGCAAGTTTTGCGAAATCCTGCTCTAAGTTCAAAGTTCTAGGTCTACTCCGATCGCCGACTAGTTTGCATCTTTACGGTGCTCATTTTTCAAGGTATTGCCAACTCATCAGATTGCTCATGTGGTATGTGATGAGAATGTCTTTTCAGAAACTGCTGAGTGCAAGTTCCAATCTTGAGACCCGTTTCCCGAGATACAAAATGAATGATGCATTAATGACAAGTGTAATGAAGCTCATTAAGATGGTGGCACAACGTTAATAAGTTTGAAGGACATCATTACCTACTGACGTAATTAAGTGAAGGTGGCGGTGCTCTCTGTGTTTAGTTTTCTTGCCAGCCAAGCTATTCTTCAGAATGGGACTTCCAGCAAACACTAAAATCTGGGATGATGAACCTATGCCTGTTTTGCAACCTGATTTACAATGGTCTGAGGAGGTGTAGATCGACATCATCTCTCAGCTGCGTACAGTCGCATGGAAGGAGAAAACTAGTTATGCTGAATACCGCAAAACAATTGACATCCTGGAAGAAGAAGAAGAGCATGCTGAGCTGCGCCACTTTTTATGGAGATACATCTAGAATTGGGGGAAGATTAATGCCACCTGTCTTGCATATTTGAAGTCTTTTTGTATTTAGTGATGATTACTAAAAATTTGGTATAATGTAACCATTTCTATTTTGAGAAGTCACTTTCTTGATTACGGTTACTCAAAAAGGACCTTTTTTGAAAAGTTATATTTTTTGGGAAGTTATATAAGGAGAGGGGAATTCCAATGGAACAAAGAATTACTTAAAGAACTTTGTGTCTCCAAGTGTCTTCTATGATTGCAATTGTTCTTATGTCAATTAGTAATCTATCTTCAATATTGCTTCTTTTATGTTGACATGTGTTAAGATGGAATATAACTGTATCTCTCAATTAATTTATCCTTGTTTATGAGTGTTGGATAAGTGGGTTGTGTATCGTTTATCTACATTAATTTCTCAGACATGCACATCTATTTCATGGTGATAAGTAGATGTTAATACACCATTTTTGCTTCTAGTTAAAAGCACACCCCATGTTTTTATTCGTTACATATCTTAAGAGGGAGCTGTACCTCTAAAATTCAGAGGAAAGTTGTCAATCCAATGACAACTTCTCCAATTGCTAGTACTGTTTGTTCTTTTGTTTGGGAGTTTTGAGTCGTTTTCTACATTTATTCTCGAAGGACAAATCTGTCAACTAATAGTCTACAATTTAGTTTATGCATTTTTATGTGGTCAAAGATAATTCTATTTTTTTGGTTTTGAAATTTACATCTGCCAGGATATCATGGCAGTCTGGTTTCTAGGCACTCCACTTATGCCACTATACTCTGTCCAGACTAACATGGATCCTGTGGCACCCTGACCATAACCCTCTATGTCAAGCTTACAGTTTAACCATTGGACCATAGCTCGAGGGGTGGCAACTAAAGAACCTTTCATTGACAAAGAAATTGCCTGTTTCTATGTCTTCTTTTGAAACTAAATTGTCTTTTAATTGATTCGTAGATTCTATAACTCTCGAGTCTCATCTTCTCTATCCTCATCAGGTTGAATTTCAGACTCCATCTTCTGTAATACATCCTCACCATCATACTATCCATCTCTAGATTTGACCTACAGAAATATTTATACAGTTTCTTTTTTTAAATTCCAGCTTTGTAGACACACATATCTTCTTCATGATGAATAAAAGAGCTACATTTGCTATCCCATGTTTTCTCTGAAGTAATCATGCTTTCGTATTTTTTTCCCATTGCACACTCAATATAACTTGCAAATTACTTAGATAAATCTGTCTAGTGGTTAGTCTGTAATTTTTTCTCCCTCTGAACCCTTGGACTTGACATGTATTATGTGTACCATAGCAGTTCTCTACCTGAAATTTTGTATACTTCCACTACATCCTTGCAGAATTCCCTTTTGATCCTAGTTGTGCACGAGTACTGATTTGTACTATTCCAAAGAAGTTATAGAATCTGATTTTCAAAATAGTCTGCAAATATAGAACCCTTCAGAAAATTTCTTTCACAAATTCTAATGATATTCATGCAGATGTGTAAAGGCACACTCCAAGGGACAAATAGAAACAGTTGAAGAAGGAGCCTTCTATTACCAATTTGATTTAACTCTGAAGTTTCGCTCTTGCAATTGACACTGGATTTGAGTCACTAAACTTCCGTCATTTACAGAAAAGCTTTTATCGTTAATGGACGGTATCTAAATTTGTTTGAGAACTAGCATACAATAAACAAAAAGTGAATAATTCAGAAATAGATGTATCAACTGTTAGACTACTGTATATTGGGTTAATGGATATAAATAAGTTCAATTTTACATACTGATCGTTTTCTACATTGCTATAAGCTAGTTTACAAAAAACACACATGCTGGATTTGGCCACATGTTGATATTTGGATAACATTGCATGGTCAGTCTATTTCAAGTAGAGATAATTCTATTTCCAGGTTTTAGGATTAGCTTACCATAAAATGTTATGAGAGTCTGAGACATGAATGATAGATGTTTGGCACATAGTACCACAGTTCCACAAGTTCTGTCTTTACCTTTGGACCTACACATAAAAATTTCAATAAAGTCGGGTTTATTCATCACTTGATTTAATTTTGTTCGGAGGATTCTTATAGTTGAAAATTCAATGTTGTACTATTACATTTATGGTTCAAGCTCTGCTTCTGTTATACAAAAGGTAAAAACATCATTGTTCAAAAGGACAGTTATTTAGCACCTAAATTATCAGTCCGGCTATGCCAGTACAGCAAAAAAATTAGGGTTGGATGTGTTTTGGGTATATCAGTAAAAAAAAATGTGAAGATCACAAATATTTACATATTTTAGCCTATACAGAGAGAAAGCTCAGAATCTAAGAATGCAAAAGTTCATACATATTGGAGATTAAAGACCAAGAACTGAAGTTCTTAGAAGTATTAGAATGCAGTAAAAATTCTTAGGAAGAAACAAAGGGTCTGCAGGTTACGAAGATTGTTGCCTAGTTCATGAGGACTTCTAATGAACTGCAATGAATTCCAGAATTTGAAAACATTGAAGATCCATTCTAATTCATAGAAAGAGATAAATGAAGTTTGAAACCAAATGCTGCCAACAACATTTTCATGCCTTCCATTCCTCTAATTTATACACCTAATAAAAGTTGATGCAGTCTCTGAGCCTGCAGCATGCTCAAATAAAAATCAAGAAGAATACTTTCCGCTTGGATTCGCCCTTCTTCTCCTGCATCAGACATGAACCCCGTAACTCTACCAGAACAAATTGTCTATCCAACTTTCTGTATACATATATTATCCTTCTACTCTCCTATCTAACAATTTCTCATCCATAATTCAGTTTTCAATTCAGCAGGAACCTAACGCAATGGCCTCTCTTGTTATAATTCTCATTTATAATAGGAAATAAACAATTTACAATGACACTCTATGAAGAAATACTTAGTCATCAATAGTTTAATAATAAATTACAATCTCATTCACAATATCAAATAATCAATATATAAAGATACTCTATTATAAAATCACTTCATCACCAATAACTAGTCAATTCTTATGACAACACAATAAATATTAGTATAATTATTGTATAATATTAATTATATTATACAATAAAATATAATAATAAATATATTATTATTACTATTTAGTATTTACTATCTATAGTTTTGTATATAATATATTTTTATAATAAAGTTATTTTATTTTTATTATTATTAAAATTGACCCGCATTTACATGTGAACATATTAATATTTAAATATCTTAAATACATCTATAGTATCAATTTTGAGTTATTTTACTTTATTTATATTGTTTATATATATAATATATTTTTATAATAAAGTTATTTTATTTTTATTATTATTAAAATTGACTCTCATTTACATGTGAACATAGTAATATTTAATTATCTTAAATACATCTATAGTATCAATCTTGAGTTATTTTACTTTATTTATATTGTTTATATATTTATTTAATTACCAGTTATATGTATTAGATTTTTTTTATTATGTTTAGGAAAATAAAAAATAAAATAAAATAATTTTTAAATGAGAACAAAACAAATTGTTTACTTCATATGTTTATTAATTTAAATTGAACTAATATGTTAGGAACTATTTAAATATCTTAAATACATCTATAGTATCAATCTTGAGTTATTTTGAGTTATTTTACTTTATTTATATTGTTTATATATTTATTTAATTACCAATTATATGTATTAGAATTTTTTTATTATGTTTAAGAAAATAAAAAATAAAATAAAATAATTCTTAAATGAGAACAAAACAATTTGTTTACTTCATATGTTTATTGATTTAAATTGAACTTATTTGATAGGAACTATTTTTTTTTAATTCAACATGGGTAAATGCTTTTGATTTGAACCGGTTACAATATGAGGTGTGGGGTATGCCCCCTGCCCTTTTGCTAGGAACTATTTTGTAACACACTTGTAGAATTATTTAAAAAAAAACTAATAAAATACTATCATTTTAGTTACACAACATTAAATCTTTTTACAAGTTTTTTCAACTCACTTTATATTCTTTTCATCATTTATAAAGTATATAATTAATAAAATTAATAAAATAATCAAACTAATAAATTAATAAAATTTTAAAATATATAAATATAAATATAATTAATAAAATCACAAAATTTAAGAAATTTAGGACATCTATTATTTACTTTAGACTTATTTTATTTTATTTATTTTATGTTATTATGGGTTAGAACTCTTTAAAAATTATTTTATAGTTTTATTTTTTTTAATATATATGAGTATATTATTATTTACTTTTAACGCTTATTTTATTTACTAAGAGTTATTTTATTTTATTTACTTTATGTTTTTTTATTTTAGAACTATTTAAGAATTATTTTATAATTTTAGTTTTTTTTTTTAAATTTACTAGCTACATTTTAGTTTTATTATTTTATAGTTAATCTTTTAAAATGTCTCTGTTAGATTTTTATTACACTCAATTCTCTATCCTCTAGATTTAATAATATGTATTTTATTTTTAAAAATATTTTGACATATTTAATCATATAATTATTTTAAAAGTAATTCCTTGTTCAATACAATAGATTTATATTCTACAACTTATATTTAAAATTATGCACATAACACTATATAAAGGCATAGCTATATTTTTCTATTATACATGCTAATATGGCTTATGATACATCCACCCCAAATTTTTATAAGTATGTATGGAAGGACCACAAGGATGGACGACCTGGTTGGAAAATCGGGATGATATTCTTACTTAGTTGCTCTTGGTTACTCTCTCCTTTTGTATCTCCGTACTATTTATTATGTGATTTTGATACTCTAGTTTGACCCCTTGGGCTAGCTGTTTGCCCTTGGGTCTCTGTTGTATATTTGATACTTTGAACTCTCGATCATTAAAAAAAAAAAGTATGTATTTGATATATGAATTTTCATGATATCAATTTAAAAAAATTATTTTAAATTTTAAAGGAAAATTAGATAATTTTCATTATAGTTTCCAGGTACAATAGATTTATGTTCCACAACTTAAATTTAAAATTATGCAAATAACACTATATCAAGGCATAACTATATTTTTCTATTATACATGCTAAGATGGCTCATGATACATCCACCCCAAATTTTTATAAGTATTATGAAATTTCATGATATCAATTTAAAAAAAATATTTTAAATTTTAAAGAAAATTGAGATAATTTTCATTATAGTTTGCACTACCCCCATAAAATTATTTTAAATTTTAAAGGAAATTTAGATAATTTTCATTATAGTTTCCACTACCTGAAACTATAATGAAATTTTATTCATATGGGGGTAGTGGAAACTATAATGAAAATTATCAAAATTTCCTTTAAAATTTAAAATAATATTTTTAAATCGAAAATTCATAATTATTTGTTCAACTAAAAATATAGCACATTTTGAAATCCTCTACAATAGCCCACTATAGAATTGCATAATACTATCATAGATATCTTAAATACATCTATCTAAAAGCCCCCAAGAGAGTCAATCTCGAGGGGCTACCTATTCTCAATAACAATTTCAATATAGGTGACATTGACTGATATCTCTCAACATCTTTGATGCCGAGAGACATTCTACAATGGCTAATGGCATGAGTGTGTTAACAAAACTCTTACTTTAAATTTGACAACCATTTACATGTTAGAATATTAATATTTAATAATAAACATAATATAAATCTAAAAAACAAAAGGCCCCACGGATAACAGAGTTGGCTTGAGTCTTGGTTCAACTAGAGACTAATATTTATACATCTTCTCTATTACCAGTGTAAATTATACTTATCAACATAATAAATCATATAATTTACTATAGTGTAAAAAATACTATATTTACTACTTTAATATATATAGATATTTCAAACACCACTTAATAACAAATATTTACCATTTAGTATATAAACAAGAGTTTTAGAGTGGGGAAGTTTCTATCAAAATGTTCATGAATAGTCATGTTATGTTGTTTTTGCTCAATTTTAACAACAATGTTGATAATATAATAACTTTATAATAAATCTTAAAATTAGTCAATTTTTTTTTTTGTTTAAGTTAGAGTTACTATTTTAAAAATTATAATAAGTTTTTTTACTATTGGAATTAATTCTTGTAAAAAAATATAATAAGTTTTTGGTATCATTTCTATTAAATTTTTAAAAAAACAAGGTTAAATTATTAAATAAATTAATATTAAAGCAGGGTTAGAGTTCTTCAATCTCTAAAAGCCACAAATAAAATAAATGTTTAGTTTAATGACCTTTGTTTCAGATTTTTACTATGGAAATTAATTGCTTTAAAAAATTATAATAAGTTTTTTACTATGGAAATTAATTCTTGTAAGAAAATATAATAAATTTTTAGTATCATTTAGATTAAATTATTGAAAATATTTCATTAAAAACTAATTATTAGAACTAACAATTAATTAGCAAAGAAAACTTTATTTTAGTTTAATGAAAGTAAACAAATATGCCAAACTCATTGGTCAGTCTGCCACTCCCTTTCCATAAGCCAATATTATAGTCATTAATCACTCTTATAAAAGTTTTCTGCCAATTAGATTAAAGAAAAATAATTTTTCAAATATGTTTTGTTATAATATTTGCATCTATACAATAACAATATAGCTAAATATTTTTTAAATAGAAAAACTATTTCAACTCTCATTCGTTCCAAAAAGAAATATTAATAACTAGTTAAGAACATACCTCCTATAATTTCTTTAAAATAAATAACCTTAAAGTTTAAATATTACAACCACTTAAAAATTAGAACCACACAAATATTACTTATTAAAATTTCTAAATCCAAAGCAGATTATAAAGTTATTGTGAACCCTTCTACTACTCTTGGCAAATGTTCTAAAAATCCAAATTACAGAGGTTATAAGAACCCGGAGAGGCTTTCAGTTTTACATTAACACAAAAAATTTAATAAAAGTTTCAGCTGAGTGACATCAGATTTCGTAGTTTTAAAATTTCAAGAACAATATACACCGCAAAATCATGACAGAAGAGCTGTAACATGTATTTGGTAATATTAATTGTTTACTCTGTGTGCAAAATTTAACTATAGTTGTAAAAATATCATAATTTTATAACGAAAATTTAGTTGGAAACTTTCCAACTCCAAACTACTGATATGCTTAGAAGACATCTAGCCTCTGGTTGCAAGCTTCATTCAGTAGTCTACTTTTTTTAAGTAGACCTGTAAATAACAACCGTTGAGTTAGTACTTATGAAATTTTGAAAAAATAAAATTATGGGTCAGTATTAAAAAAATTTATTAAAAAAAGGGTCTATTATTACTACATTATTCTAATGCATGAAAAACTATGAATAATGAATACCAAATGAACAATGCACGCCATCAAAATCAATACCAAATGAGAAGTGCATGCCATCAGATTGTATGATAACTGTAATAATCACAACTAGGGTCCAGTTCAAAGGATTGGTCTCTTAGGTATTTGTTATCTAAACACAAAAAGAGTATTTATAACTCCTCACAATATATTTCAGATGGACAATGGACTAGCCACAAGGGATCAGCAGTTCAGTTGGTAGAACACTCCAACAGCAAATGGAAAGTCCTAGGTTCCCCAAGCACTTGCAGTGTGACTTAAGGAGGGTTGTTGGAAGTAAGCCACACCTGAAAGGTCTTAGATTGTAGTCTACAAATGATGTTTGTTTACCAAATCCTGGTTATTTCAAGGAATGTGTAGCTCTGCCAATTCTAAGTAATAAAATAATCTGTTATATATAGTGATTTTTAATTACCAGAAGGTATCCGTCATGCATAGTGATTTCTTAGGTCTCCTAGTGTCGCTTTTTCCTGGCATACTGGGCACTGTAAATATTTCAAAGAAAAATCAATGTTAGTAATAAAATTAATTAAAACCATCTGATCTTGTTTAAACAATTGAGAACAAAATAATCTTACCGTAGAAAAATTAGCACCAGTTTCTTTAATCCATTTTTCTATACATGACCTACCAAAAAAGTGGCCACAGGCAAAAGAGCTGCAAATTTTGACATTAAAATAAATTCTTTCAGCTTCAAACTGCAACAAATCGATATAATCTGAACTCTCAAATAATATACTTCAAAAAAAAACTTCAAATAATATAATTTTCTCCCAACTTTTATATTTATTTTTTTTTTTAAAATGGATATATGATTAAAATTCTGATATATGCCCTTCTTTGTATTGAAATTTATTTTAGTATAAAAAATATATAAATTTTTTTTTTTTAAATATATCTCTTATTTTTATTGGGTAAAGTTGTCCCTTGAATATTAAAATGAATGATATTTAAGAATAGCCAAATTCTACACATGCAATCAATTCAGGATACCTCTAACAAGATAAACAGATAAGTTTACCTGTTTTAGTAAAGAATATTAAGAAATATAACTGTAACTAAAACATATGCAGAATAAAAAGGATATCTCCTTGTTGTTGAACTCCATTACAAACAATTGTTCCTTATATCGTTACACTATCAATTTGGCATCAATGTGCAATTAAACCTTTTAGAGTATACCAATTAAATCATGGGAATTCAGAGATTATGCTTTTCCATAACTTTTCTGCATAATTTCACAAAGAGAATTGATATAATGGATAAAAATAGCGAGTCTTTGTTCATTCTATGCCTTTAGGATGGCAATTCACGTAGAGCAGGACATTAAATCATCATCGATCATTGGTTTCAATCTACTCTATCATGATGAATAGAAATATAATAGACAATAATCATCATAAATAAGATGTTTCCACAGTTCATAATTGTGAATATATGAGTGCTTATGATTTAAACTTAATGTTTTTTTCTGGGGGGGGTCATCAAGGCAATAATTGTTTTATTTAAAGATGATATCTTTAGATTATGGGTCTCATGCAGGTCCTATGTGGTTATTTCTGCTTATTTTTTAAAAACCAGTTGTTTTCATATAGTTTTTTCAATAAGTACAACTCATTATTTTTTTTTCTTAAAAGAGGGGTAAAATTTTATTCAAACTAAAACAAAAGAAGTACAAAGCAAGAGCATTACACAACCATGTCAATCTCCATTAAGTGGTCCAACTTTTGAGACAAATCCGGGGATAATTGCCCCTATCAACAATGTTCCAATTTTGCATTCAATCAGAGGCCCACTTGGCCAAACAATCCGCTACTCCATTCCATTCTCTAGGAATGTGACAGAAAATATCAGATTCCACAGAAGCACAGAGATTAAGAATCTATTTAATAATCAAAGCTAAATGCCAACTGACATCTTCTAATTGTTGCCTATTCAATAAAGTCACCACCACCTAAGAATCAGATTCACAAATGATCCTTCTCCACCCAAGATCGCAACCACGCTCCACTGCATATAAAATTGCAAGAGCCTCCATCAAATTGTTAGTATATAGACCCTTATAAATAGAAAAGATAAAATGAACAGTCCAAAAATTATCCCGTACAACTCCACCAATACCAACATGACTAGGATTTCCCGGAGAAGAGCCATCCGTGTTGATTTTCAACACTCCTTGTGGAGGAGGACACCAACGCCCCTCCCTATTTATCTTCCGAAGAAGATGTCTACACCTATTTCTCATAACCTGACCAAACTCATAATTTGGAATGTTTTCTTACAATTTACCATATGGCTGCACATTTTGTCTGCATAGCACCCTGCAGGTAGGAGTTGAAGATAAGGAACACTTTATCATTGCAGTTTTTAAGCTGAAATAATTTAGAAAGTAGTTAGTTACTTGTAGATGTTTTAAGGGTTGTTATGGCACATTACACACCTTCCAATTTTTATTTCCTAATACTAGGATTTGGTAGTTACACTCTTGACAATTTCTAGGAAACATGGTCTAGCTGCTCCTTTTGGGTGCATATCATATACTTCTCAAATTTAAAAAGGTGTTTATTGACCATTTTTGTGTCTCAGGTTGAGGCCTAAGAGCAGGAGGTGACAAAGAACAGAACCTTTTACCACTCTTCATTTGGAGAGAATTTCCAGGCTATGCTCAGCTCTTCATTCAACTTTTTTTTTAAGAGCAGTTTTTTTTCTCTTTTGGCTTTTTTTGGGATGGGATCATTTGGGAACGGCTGGATCTTTTTGGGTTGTTTAGAAATTCTTTTTTAATTGTCTTTGGGAGTCTCTTTGTTTTAGTGTAATAGTGTCACAAATAAAAATAAAGTTAACAATTCAGAAAAGAGGCAACAGGGCGGGTGCGGGACTCTGCTTCGCAATCTTAGCCTGAAAAAAAAGAAATGATGAATGGCAACATACCAAATATTATGATCGCCTGATGCAATGCAAGACTCCATGCAAATAAGGCAATCGAAAGCTTCATCTTTCGGACCTTCATTTGTGCTGCTGAACTCCTCAACAAATTTCTTCATCTTCATAAACTCCTCGGAGACATTCTTCATCTTCATTAACTCCTTGGAGACTTCAATTTTATCATGAGTAACATGATTCAATTCACATTTAAGCTGATCAGATTGCTGCATGTAATGTGCTACCTTCTCATCGGCTTTTTTCAGTTGATCTGATAGCTTGTCATTTTCTTTCAATACTCTTATAATATTCCAAACTGATTCTTCCCTCGTTTTTCCTCTTTCGACGTTTACTTGAGCGCTTGCTGGTGATCCTTGGTTGCTGTGTTTTTTGGTCCTGTGCACATGGGGACGTGAAAGTAAACTCAGGGATTTCATTCTCTGGTACTCCCAAAACAATGGAAGCCCACGACCTCATCACACAAGTATAAAATAAATGTTGGGGGACAGATTAAGATGGAGAATGACAGTCAATCCACAACCAAGGGGCCAACCCTAAGGAGAGTGGAGAAGAACTGGAGAAGAAATAGTAGGTAGGTACTGACTGGTTGAGATTTTTTTTAGAGCTAAATTTTGGTGACAAGATTCGATGCACAACCATATCTTTAAATTAAATGCCAAAGGCCTGATTCTGAGTGTGAAGCTACTTTTATTTATTGCAGCAGTCAATTCCATTTATGCCCGTGTACTACATTTATAAAACACATTTATTTAAGCCGAAGGCGTTCCCTATATTTAGTGGACGATCTGCTTTAGACGATCGACGGTTGAGGATAGCCTACAACGCTGCAAGACGATTGAAAGAGTTATGGCCGTCGGATCTCTTCAAAAATCGCGGTGCGGCAAGAGGTGCGCGGCCAGAGGTGCAAAAATCGGCAGAAAGATAGTCGAGTTTCACGAGCTCCGTCTTCAAAACCCTGAAATAGTATTTTTCCCTTGGAAATGTCAATAGTGTCGAGAAACGTCCTTCGAACTTTGTGATAACGATGAGCTGATTTCCGTGCATGACACACCTTTACAGATGTGATTGTTTTCCCATCTAAAAATGGTTCCCTAAATCCCCCGGCAGTTTGCTTCACTCGCCAATTTAGAAAAGCTATGTTGCCGACGAGCTTTCCCCCTTTTTTTAGGTTTCAACGGGGTTTTTTTGGTCAAGATGCATGGTAGAAGAGTTTGACATGGAAAAGAGTTTGAAAGTATCTTAGGGTTGGGGCTCTTGGTCCCTTAGGTTGTTTTGGCCTCGTAGACGTCATTGAAATTCATTCATTCATTCAATGTCTTTTTGTCTACTCCAACAAGTTTCACTATAATTGAAGCATTGAATATATAAGTACGACTTAGTTACTCACTCTGGCATAAAAATTTATGTTGTTACTTTCAAATTGAATTTATTTCCTTAGAACTTATACATTTTATCATTACCTAGTGTTCTTATATATTTGAAAGTGAAGTAACTACCATAGTAAGGGTTTCTTGATATAGTTGTTTAAATTGTTTCTAACTATATAGGGGGTTATCCATGGCAGGGTGATGAGAAACCAAGGTGGGACTTTTGTATTTATAACTATGATTTTGTAATTTTTTAAAACATATATGATCATTATATCTTTATCAAATTTGTACTAGCTATTATTCTCATGTCTAATATTATTTTTGCACCTCATTTGATATTTGCTTAAGTTATAATCATATAAAATTACATTTAAATTATTATGTTTTATGAAAATAATACTAGGGTTATTACCTCATGTACATACTTGGTTATTACAAGAAAGGTAAATCAATGAAAGATTAATAAATCACCGTATGTCATAAATTAAATCGCATCCATGTTATTATGATCTATAGGTAATAATAAACTTACCAGACATATAAACATACACTAATTTATGATCATAAACTCCAAATATCAGCATGTGAGTCTATGATATCAATGTCAACAAATGGAATACCATGTATGTGTAAAATTCTTAGAATAAAATAGGCCTTATAGATGGAATCATATGCATCCAAAAGAGCACCTACAAAACTTGCTGCAAGTGATAACTTGTTACATCCCTATTTCTGACTTGCTATACTTTTACCTTTTACTTGGGCATAAGTAAATTTATTGAGATGTTATAGATTTTTGAGAAGATATGACATGGAATTATATTGAATATCATTTAGGAAATCATGGAAATGATTATGTTATGGTCGATTTAATAATTGTACTATGAGATTTGATTTACTAGTTGAATTTATTGAATAATGATGCACTGATCTCTTATTGTTTGATGACAAGTGAAAACATGATTATAGGTTATCGACTCTCAGAGAAGAGAGAGAGTATCTTTCAAGAAGAGAGATATAGACCTTGGAATACGAGTGGTCTATTTGTCAAATGAGTCTAGTGTTAAACGATAATGTGAACCAATGATTCGTAGGAGGTAAGTCTTGTCTTGCTAGTTACTTTTAAATCTAATCGACAGGTAGTCAATATCTTGATTATCATTTAGTCAAGTCGATGGTGAGTTGACATAGTCATTTGCGAAGTAAACAACGTCATTGACATAGAACGGTTGTTTTAATCTTCTTGAGTCACTTGAGGTTTTATTGTCGCCTCTTAAATGTCAAGACGTTTCCATCAAGTTAGATGACGCGAATATTGTCGACGTTTAACATCAATAGATGATCTTGTCAAGTCGACGTGATTTTAATGAAGAATTGTGATGGGGAGGTAAACTCGACCCATTCACATCATCTGAAATCCTTAGTGATCAAAACGGGACAAATAGAGGGGTTTTTTTACAACTTCGGGTAGAGGTTTTTCACAGCTATGTGATAGCTAAATGAAATTTTGAGTCTTGTTCCACGTTGAGTCCAATCTGTTGTGATTGTCGTAAAACGCCTTGAGCATATGTTGTAAACTCCTTTCTTTGCGGAGATCGACGGATGTCGAATTAGAGACCCAGACGCGTTATAACTTGTTTTGGTTGCAATATGGAGGAATATGCCAAAATTGCATAAGTTATATTTTGTAAAGGTGGTAATGGTTTATTTTGTGATCAGTTTTTAAAGTATAGGATGTTTTTATTAATGAAATTTACCACATCGTAAGAATTTTAGCCCACGCTATGAGTAGTGGTGAAACATAAGGTTTTGAGGCCTTAGTTTTTGATTTAAGGATGGGTCGATACCCTATCCAACCGCCACCCTGCCGTAGGAAACTCCATGATGAGGAGTGGTTGCAAAGTTTAAGGAACCGACCTTGCATGCCAAAAGAATCTCCATCTTTTTAGACATGGTCAACAGTTTTGGCAAGCCGTTACTTTTCTTTGCCATGGGGAAACTTGAGTGGAGTTGATATCAGTTATGCATGGGTGGTGAATTGGTGAGGGCGTTGCAGTTACACACCCACATTCCCACTTCTTGTAGTGGATGGAAAAAGTTTTCGAAGGCTTGTAATATGGAGATTCCCACGACTCAAGGGAACTGGAATAACAAATTTGAGTGGTGTCTTTATGTAAGGAGGCATGGATGGCAGTATGGGTGCCGAGATTCCCTCGCCGTACATGGAAAAGAGAGGATGGGAAAAGCAAAGGAACGTGGTGGTGGTGGAGGGAAACGACGATCATTATTATTTGAGGAGAGCTTTTATTATCACGGAGCAGGAAGAAGCAGAGGGGAGTTTTGAGGGACAAACCAGCGGGGATTTTAGATATGGTTACAGCTAAGTTTTGAAGAAAAGGAGGACAGATAAACTTAGGTGAACCTGTAATCTTTTGTTAGGAAAGACCATATATATTCTATCTCTGCAGATTAGTGTGGGCAAAGGGGTATTAGTATTATAGAAGACCTACTTCAAACATGGTTTTTCTGTGTCTTAAAACTCAATAGAAATAGTAATCTAGATATATAGATGGAGAGACTTATATTAGTTTTCGCACAGAGCTATTTATAACGCGTGAGAACAACATATTCTTCAAATATAAAGACCCGTACAGCCTGTGTTTTGGGGAGGGTAAATATTACCTTCATTAGATATCTTCTTGTGTGCATAGATATAAGAAGAATGGTAGCACTATTATGTAGCATTACAAGAACTCAACCTTGAACATGATGTTCTAAGTCGGAAATCCACCAATTTTTGCTAAGCTCATGCAAAGTAAACTATTCTCTTGAAGTCAAGATATCAGATTGAAAAATCTTCGAAGTGCTCGAGCTCAAGAGGGATTTTTAGTTCTTCATTGTCAACTATTTTAAGGTAAGGACGATTGAGCCCTATGCTTTGTTACATAACAGTTTTCCCTTTTTATAATCCTTTATTTTAAAATTGTCCTTGTGAACACGAAATATAAGATAGCTCAATTTCATTTCTAGAATGAATGTTTGAAGAGCTTACCTATTTGTAAACATACGTTAATACATGTAGTATTACCTTATAGACTCTAACTCTTTATAAGAGTACAGGGATCTTTTTGATAGACGCTGTTCACTAAATGATTTGGTTTATCGTTAATGTGGACCTTATAAGTAGACCATTTCTTTTACTCTTCAATATGCGAGCGACAATATGATGTAGTCATAGTAGTTTAACCATAACTTAAAGATAGGTTTATTTATTTTTATTGAACATGAGTTTTTATCTTTTCTATAGCTAGAGAGGGGGTAAGAAAAGAAACCGTTAGGTCAAGTATATTATTTTACATATAAATGAGTACATGGTAAAAGATTAATGTATTGGGATTTAATATTTTGGAATTGATGTATTCATTTATGTAGAATGATATTGCTATCATGAAGAACCATTTGATTAGTGATGTAATATCACTGGTTGATTCAGTAGTAGTGATTAGTATTATCATGATAACCCAAGGAGGTTAAACTTAGTTATTTTATCTTCTTAAGCGTAAGTCAGATGACTAGAGAAGACCTAGAGGGTTTATAGTTTTATTGTAGACTTAAACTTGTCAAGGATTGTTTAAGTTGTAAGTAAATATCCTTGATAGAGCCATAGAAGTGTTCTTCCTTTTGGAAGCAATTAAGCACTATCTTTCAAAATAGAAACCGTGGTGACATAATGTCATTAGGAGAATATTTGACTCTATTTAGTTCAATATGAAAAAGGAGAAGAACTTTAAACATGTTTTCATTAGATAACAAAGGGGGGTTAGACTATCAACCAGTTAGAATCAAACTAAACTTGGGAGACTCATAGACTTGGAGTCAAATTGTTTGACGTTATTGTTATTGAGGATTCCTCTTATAAGTTAAAGTAGATTTGTTTTGAAGTTTTGAAACAACCTTTATGTCGAAAGAAGACTGAAGGAAAGTTGTTTATTTAACAAAAACTATTCTTCCTAGAATTGATTGTTTGACAATCCATTTTCATGGAAAAGGAAAGACAAACCCTAGGTTGACCTAGTAGGGTAATATTATTTAAACTACTTTATGAATCGATGATAATGGGGTAAGAACCCTAAATTTGTTCATTTATTTTTGGTGTTTAAACCAATTTGATTGTTTACAATTAAATGTCGATAAGTATGGATCTCAGATGATGCAAGGATGCAAGGGATACCCAAGTATAGAAAGTCATTTCTTAAGATCTTTGGGAACAATGATGGTGACTTGAGAATCTGTCTAAGTCAAGAAGACTAGTTTTGAGTTAAATGAAACTCTTTAGTTAAACCTTAACTAACCTGGATATGGTAATTATTATATTAAGACATTGAGATCATTATTTAGATCATGATTGAAGGGTCAAATGCCCTGACTTTGTGTAAATATTCTTACTTGAAAGAAGGGAATTAGATTCCTAGACTATATTGCTTAATCTGGGTAAGGTTATCATCGTACTCATAATTAATCTATTTTTATATATATTATGAGACAATAAGTCGTCGACTTCAAGAATTGCGATGAAGCAATGAGAGTCCTCATAAAGAAAGAAAGTTTGAATGGATCTATGGATTATAGACAGTGTAAGAAAACATGTATGGGTCTGGAAGACGCAATTGTTCAAATGTTATAACCTCTTCAGTTAAACATAGATGAACAAGTCGAACGGTAGGAATATGATAGTATCCAAGTCGAGTTGGAGTGGGTGAACAGTACATCATTCATTGTGAACGTCAATTTATATTGAAAACTATGGCCATAGTAATGCATATGTCTCTGCATGCATTGTCGGTTCACTGTATCTGGATTGCATATCCTATCAGGAATCATACTTAGCTAGAGGGTATCTAGGGTTGTATGATAGATAGAGTTGTGTAAGATACAACATTATGTACTTGGAAAGGCAAATTACCACTGGTCATCTTGGTCTATACTTCTCGTGAAGGGAAGGGCCACTTCCGGTTAGGAAGGAGTGCGGGAGACCGATAGTTTGTGGTTGGAGGTAAATCACTGGAAATATACTTTCTCTCTCTCTCGCAGAAGACATGTCGAGGCTTGCGATAAAGATGTTAGATTTCTGGATGCAATATATCTTTGAGACTTGTGTTGATTGAGATTAAGTAAAACATTATCTGATTCAGGTATTTATGATTGATTTAGTTTTGTCAACATTGTACTTGAGAAAGACAATAAGGTTGATTGTATTTGTAATGAGATATCTTGTAATTGTAGTCCCTCGACTATATGTTAAATAGAAGAAAAATTTTCTCTATCTCATTTTTACCTTGTAAATTTACTTTATGGTCAATTTTTTTTTTTACTATGTTTTTAGAACGTGGATGTTTCATAACTAAAATAAAAAAATTAGGCATTACATAAACAACCTTGAAAAATAACATAAATTAGAAACTAGTTGGGATATTGACTAATCACTTACCTTTTACATTTAGGTTCAATAATGAACGTCATCACCTAATTTTTCTTCTATCACTTTAAACTTTTCATATAAACCAACTAAAATGAATCAAAATTTATAAGCATATGTGAGGAGTCGCAAAAGATGTGACCTATAGTGGGCTTGGGTCCATATAGGTATGACTTTGCATTATTAAGACATTTAGAATCAGACTTATTATAAGACATTCTAGGTGCAAGCATTCTCACTCAGTTAGAATTAATGAAATCACTAGGTTTATTTGCATACACAAATTTTGAGACTCGACAAATGGAAGTGAGGTTGCAAGCAAATTCGAGTTGATATTTGGCTTGGGTCAACGCACAACACTAAGGACCATGACTATAGAACTTACTACAATATTTTTGAACTTTGAGTTTAGACTTAGGCTGAAGACATGTAATTCAAGATAACACTCTTTTATGAACTTCAAATGACATGGACTAAACAATAAAATAAAGACTTTGTTACAAGTAATTTCAAGATAAATTTGACTTCTTGAGAATTCTAAACTTTGTATTTCAGACTAAAATATACACAAAAAACTAACTCAGTACATGATATGCATAAAAACATTAACATCTAATGTAAAATGAAATAGTTCCACTCTTCTAAAGTTTATTACTTCCTAAAATTTCAAAAGAGAGTAAGTTGAATCTATATCAACCACACTTACATATTTGACCTAGCATATTTTCACAAGGTTAAAAGAAGGTACAATATTCGTAGACCTTCACTTTAAATTGAACAAGCACATATCTCAATGCCCATAATGCCCATAGCCAACCCACTTCAATGGATTCATGCACACTACAAATGTGTCTTTGATTATTAGATTATATTATATGTCTAATATGAGGCAACTGAAATCATTTCTAAAGATTTATAAAATTACCTCTACAATGTCATTAAAAGAAATTGATACAAAATATTTAGATTATCGTGCATTGTTTGCATTAAAAAAAAAGCGTCAACATGAAGGGTGAAGTTCGAAGAAGAGAGCGAAACCTGCAAAAATGTTAGAATTGAGGGAAAGTCAACTACGACAGTCCCAAGACTACATACAAGACAAAACTGAAGCAAAACGAATATCCATTATTAACAAATATCCATTTTTCTTCGGTAAAATGTCTTTTTCCCTTTGTTATGTTTTGCAAAACGGATATCCATTTTAGGTTTCCCAAAATGGATATCCGTTTTGCAAAATGGATATCCGTTTTAGGTTGCCCAAAATGGATATCCGTTTTTCTTTACCCAATTCTTTTCATTATTTTTTCGTTTGTTGTCTTAGATTAAGTTATAGTTCATTTTATTGTTCTTTATGTTAAGATTCTAAATAATTGTATTCTTTCATAGCAAATGTTGGGACTAAGGAACCATGTTGCAATTGGCCAACATACTATGATAGGGGAGTAACTTAAATAATATGATCAAAGACAATGATACAAATGTATTATCTATCTAGTAACATTTAAGAAAGTTCATGATAGTATATAAAACCAAAAGAAACAATATTGGACACTAGATTGTATGTTAGAAACCCTTATGCAAGAAAACCTAGTAGTAAAGGATAGTTACCATTATATTATTTAGAATCCATTGATTTAATAGAAGAATTATTTTGTTAGAGTTGATATCTACATTATTATAGCATACTTCTCTTCAATGTTTCTTACATCCAACACCTAACTAATAACAATCCAACCATTCTCCATTCACATGAGTAGATAGGTATATGCATCATCATAGAATACCGATTGTCTAACTATCCAACCAACCCATGGAATACCAAAAGTCACAAAGCTATATGTTGACCATATCATAAAATCAATATATCACATATATCACCAAACATGATGCCTCCATGTGGATAATCATTATAGATGACTATATGTTGTTACACATTAAATATCAATAGTTTATTACTAACTATAGTCAATGTATTCATGTCTTCTTGTATAACCACCGCTACCAACCATAAGCTTGTGATAACGCATACTACCATCTAACCAATTCTTTCAACTTGTAGTATTGTAGAACATTCTCTTAACATAACCAAGCCTCTAGATTGTTCCACATGAACTTCAACTTTGCTATAAGTGCACCTACATTATTATTTATGCTTCTAGTAGCACAATTAAATATGTAGTTGTGACTACTTCAAATGACTCATGGTTAAACTTCCATAGCATCACCACACGTAGACATATCTCCATGCTATATCACAACATCTAAAACTCACCACATGTCCTACCACATTACATTTTATCATTGTTCAATAGTTTCCATATAAACTCGAGATCTCTCCATCTCCTCTCTCTCTCTCAGAAAGCTAGAAAAAAGATTGAGCTCATTTTATGCCTTATTGTTGGAATCGATATTTCTTCCACTTTGGTGTTTCTATTATTATTATGGTGGATATGCTAGAATGTTTTAATTGTTAGCCCCCTATCATGTACTATTTTTCTCTATCATGTCCATGATCAGCCTCTGATGGATTGTATAAGGGAGTAGATTACAAAGAATGTGCTAGCTCTTAGTGTTTGTGTTGTTAGAACTATGGTAGTTTCAATTATTTATTCTCTATTGGAATGCAAGTGAATTTTGTGTGAAGTGTTTGAGAAAGACATGATTTGCATTGTATTCATATGGATCTTTGGATGTGAGTAATCTTATTGGTTGGTGTGTATGCCATGACTAGATGGTAGTGAATGATGTATATCTGAATTCACATATGAGCTGAAATGTTATTCTTGTTTATTTGTCTATGAGAATGAGATATGTTGAGATTTTTGTATGAATTGCATCTTGCTTAAATAGCTAGTATGTGGTTGGGTGTTGACTTGGTCCACCAATGGTGATTGTTCTTGCTCAATTTGTTTTAGTTATCTTGGTCATGTTACTATGCCTCCTAGTGTTCTGCCATTAAGTACCATGTATGATGTTGTGTTTGGACACAAAGACCATGTTATTAAGTAACATGAAGGAACAAGTTGTGTCAAGTCTAAATGCAAATTCCATAACTTACACTAATGTTCCAACATAGTGTAGGGTATGATGGTGCATTATTTAGTGCTTAGGCACATGTTATTTATGTATTTATTGTGTTATAGTTGTTTTCCTATTCTTGTCGAGTGGCTAGTTTTATGAAATTGATGGTGGTAGAAGTTTCTCTTAGGTAGTTTGAAGGTTTCCTAGCATGGTGCTATAAGGGATGTAGTTTTGTTGTAAAAAAGTTGCTATTCGATGTATTCTATTTGATGGATACTTGGTGTTTGTGCCATGAGAAAGTCTCATGTTGCCTTGTACATCATGAATTCTTGATCTTGTTTTATTGTTTAACCTTTCTAGTTTAGAATAGTTGAGCATTGAAGTGGTGTCAAGAGTAGTCTTTCTCCTTTGTTATGTGTTTAGTTGTCTCCTTGGATGTATTCCTCAAGAGAAATGGGTTGCTAAACCTTGCTTGTCATGCATTCTTATCCTTTTAGGAGGATGTTGTTGAGATCCTTTCCTCTAAGAACTTGTAAGTTGTTCCTATTTTTGTTTTATGGAGCTAGAGTGTTAGAGAAATCCTCTCTCTTTAGGAGTGGAACATGTGGAAAGACCTTGTTGAGTGCAACCAAGACTGGAAGTGAGCCATGATTTTGTTGAGCATGAATGTAAGGTAGTTTTGTTTTAGAATTTTAGAATTGGTTCACCCTAACCTTTGATTTTTAGTGTTGTGGGAAAAATCCTTAGTCTTAGAAACTTAGATTGTAGGGAGTGTAACCTTGCGTTGGAAAATTTCATTAAGAGTAGAGTTTATAGAATCGTGTGGTTTTTCCTTGGCTTAGTAGAGAGCTTCAGGAGTTACTTCACATGGAAGTAGTAGTCCTAGATTTAATGACTTTGTGTTGTTTGTGGTTGGTTGGGCCCTTTGACTAGATCTTGTCCTCACTTGTAGTGACACTTGGAAGATAGAGGGTTGCAATCTTTGAGAAGTTAGATGGCACAGTGGTTGGTTTCACCTATATTTTGTCCCTTGGAGATGTGAGTTGTTGATTTGAGACCTAGATTGGGTGATGGCCTAGAGGATTGATCTTATGAGATTTGCTATGTTTGTGAAGGATTGTGTATCATAGGTACCTCATCCGTATGTTTTTTAAAAGCTTCTAGGAGTAAGCCTAATCTTAGTGGGGGAGGATGTAATGCCCACTCTTGTGTTTTCCTTGTGTGCTTTCTGATTCATATGATCTATATATTGTATTGAGTTTTGCATTAATGTATTATGTGATTCTTGTGTTATGAGTCATTGTACTAAACTAGTTGATAAGGTTTATTGTACCAGGTTTGTTGTACCATCGAGGTGTTTTGATGGTGTATTTTGGATGCTTTTGTGGAGATGTTTTGTATTCGATGAGGTCACGTATTGGCATTGGTTTTTTGACTATGCATTATGGGATACATATGTTGTGCCTATGTAAGTTAGATAATTATAATGTTTTAGCTTCACTATTTTCACTATATTGGTTATAGTTGTGATTATTATAATTGTTCAATATTATGAATTTATGGTTGATTATGCATATTGTTCCTATATCATGCTAGTCATAGATGATTTAAAGTTAGATGTGATGATTTGATATCATATTGTGATTTATACCACATTGGTTTGATTGTGTTGCTTTGGCTATTATTATGTGGAGCAAGTATGCCTGATGTTTTACCTAAGTGTGTAGGAAATTTATGTGTTAGACTAATGGTTGGTATCTGGAAAAGTTGACATGGATTACGCTTATCTATCTCACCCTACTTAGTCCTTGTGAATCTTCTATGTTAACCTAGATCTATATCGACAGTGATTCTGGAATCTGTATGTTCTGGAAACCCATAAAGTGTGGTTAGGTCTTTTTTGTGTGTTTAATTTATCTCACTACTACATAGAGGGGGGGTTTAAGATAATTTTTGAGTAAATTGTCTTAAATTGAGACAAAAAAAACTTGTGTATTGTCTTTAAGCGAGTGTCTCAAATTATTGTCTTAAAAATTGTCTCTATAAAGACAATATGAAACATAAGTATTTTTGTCTCTTTAGAGACAATTTCACTTTTGTCTCTTTAGAGACAATATGAAAAAATGTATTAAAAACTAGTAATAGCACAAAAATATGTAATGGGCACACCGATAGATATTTTTAAGGAGTATTGTTTTTTAGAAGAGAAGACTATTAAGAAAAGCAAATTTTCTCTGTACTACAATTTCTAAAACAAGAAATTGCTAGGAAAGTATGCACACCAAAATTTACATGAGGGTACAATTTTGGTTTCTAACATGTGCAGAGGAACCTCCTTCCTCTCCCTAAGGGAGACATGTACTGTCTTGGATGCAAGCAAACTGCTAGTACCCAAAAGTCAAGGAAATACATAGATTCACCAAGTGCCAAACCCACCATATTGAAGTGAACATGAGACCTTGATGGTCAATGCCTCTGATGTCTATCGTTGCTCTTTCAAGTATGAAACCTTGTAACTTATGAATTGTCAAAGCACGTGTCATCTCTAGGCAAGAGTTAGTGGAAACCACCATGGCTAACCAAAACAATGGTGAAAAGATGTGGATCATGTATATCCCAAGATGGGCCCTCATAATGTTCAAATTTGACTCCAACAAAGATTAGCAAATCCAGTGGGTTGCCATCACTTTTGTTGGCAATAGCTACAAATTTTCTTAGTGCTCCATTAACAAGACCTACAAGAACCCGTGAATTTGAAGCAATCGTAACCAATTGGCATGGATTTAGTTATATGTAGTGTCAACTACAAACCCATGCAAAGTTAAATTTATATAATTAAAAATATAAACTTACCAGCAGAAATATATATATATAATTATTACTTAAATTTACATTTTGAAAAAGTAAAAAAAAGTTAACAATTGTTTTCTGTAGTGCATGCCATATTTTTATGCAACAATATGATCCATTTCCTTCAAATTTAATTACGCCAATTTCTAAATGTGGAATAGTGTTTAGTTTTTCTGGAAGCATGGGAAATTTATGAAGAAAATTATTCTAGCCCTTAATTACTAGTCCACATTAGTAGTCTGTCATTTACTTACTCTTTCTTAAATAAAGGAAGCACACAAGAATCTGTAGTTCTTTTCTAGTTGTCTACAAACAAATTTTTGCTCGCTAGCTTGGAATCGAATAGTTTTGTTTAGAATGCATACCCTACAACAAAATAGCTATCGTAAGGTGGATCCCTTTTAAAAATCAAAATTAACCAATGTAAGTCATATTTATCCACTTTCCTTGAGTTACCATAGAGCAGACTTGTTCACAAAAATGTTTCCCACAAGCCAGCATGACAATAAAATCTAAGAAATCCATACTAGTGATTAAAAACCCTGTGCTACATTAAGCTATATTATTGGCGATTATAGATTTATCAAATGAAAAAGGGTTCAAGAATTTCCATTGTACATGAAATTAGGATATTAGAGGTTGTCTAACTAGAGTCCTATTAGTCAAGTTCACAGCTATAGCACCATTAAAACTATTTAGATAATAGCTATAGCGTCATTAAAAATCATCCAAATTCCATTCACAATAAAACCTATAGTACCATGACAATCACATAGGTAGATTGGATGAATTGCCACTATATTCCCAGTGTGTGCCAGAAGAAGAGCTTTGGAATAGGGCATGGACATCCTTGAAAGCATTGTGGAAGGGGTTTTCATCAGATGTAGTAGTTGCCAGTGCCATAGTAGACATGTATGTAAAATGTTGGAAGCATACACAAGGCCCGTCAACTATTTGACAAAATGACTGAAAGATATATAGCCTCATGGAATGCAATGACTACAGGATATTTGCAAAATGGATCTGTTGAAAAGGCCTTAGAAACTTATAAGCAAATGCACTTGGCAAGTGTAAAGCCAGTCTCCACAACCTTTGCAAGCAACCTTCCAACCTGTGCTAGAATGGGAGATTTGCAACTAGGCATTGACATAGGTCAAAGTATAATTGAAAGTGGATTTATCTCATATGTTGTCATTGCATGTACCTTGGTAGACATGTACATAAAATTTGGTAGCATAAACAAGGCAAGTGAACTGTTTGACAAAAAAACCCTAAAAATTGTGGTCTCGTAGACTGTAATGATTACAGGATACACACAAAATGGTGTTCTTGATGAGGCTTAAACACTTTTAAATAAAATGCCCCAAAGAAATGCAGCCTCATGGAATGCGATGGCTATAGGATAGAGACACAAAATGGGTTTGCTGAGAAGGTTTCGAAAACTTCCAACCAAAAAGTCAGCATATATCCTCCAGAATATGCAACAATATTGCTTGTAAAATATGGGGAGTCAAGCACAAGACTGTATACCGGATGGAAAGTGAATCAATCGCAACCTGGGCATTTTTGAGATGCCTAATAAGGGGAATTAATACTCTGTAATACCATAGCTCCAAGTTGTTCATAAAAAGCATAGAAATTGCACAGAGATTTAGTAAAAGGTAGGCTGTCAATCTTGACCAGGCAGAATTTGAACTTAAACTTGAACTTGTGTCATTTAATCATAAATATAAAGCAAGGTAAGGTGATTATATTTACACTAGCATTACTCCTAAAGCTGCAGATAGCTTGATGAAAGGAAATACTATTATGATTTGATTAAATTTGCATTGTTTAACGCTCTGCTTTCATTTGTTACTAAAATTTTTCCATATAAATTTTATTTGATGTTACATTAGACACTACAAAAAATAGGTAGGCCACTGCAAAAAGAAAATAATAATCCCGCCTTTGAAAGAGGTTAATAATAATCACACAGTCAATCAACATGCCTGTAAAAGCCACATCACCATTGTTTACGATCTCCCTCGTTCTCACTTCAAACGACCCCTGCGAAGACACCTCTGTCATAACCACCTCGCCCTTTGATAACCTCAAAGCCGTGAGAGCCACAAGATTCATCCGCCTTCGACGAATTCAAGAAATATTATAGGGAAAAAGTGTATTCAAGAAGCTCAAAGCAAAGCCTTGATAGGCCGCCATATTGGGCTCTGTAAGAAGCACAACAAAACTTGCTAGCTTTTCACCAAAGCTTCTCAATTACTAAGGGAAATTAATGCATACAAACAATTAAAAACTCTCAGAACAACTTCCCGCTTACCTGTCTAGCTGGTGAATGTAATGGTTGATTTTGACATCGGCGGGTAAGATTTGATACAATCCACATTTTGGCTGGTGAGCACGCCACCCTAATGTGTTCACCTCAAATCTTTCTAGTGGCTGGCTACCGCGTATGGTAAGTCTACAAATTGCTGATTTTCAACAAGGTGTGTTGTCCTCGCTCAGCCAGAGACTGGCATAAAAAAGTAAACGGGATCCTTGCAAAACAAGCCTTCCATGAAACTATTTTGTATTGATGCCGACACTATTCCTTGGTTTAACTGGAGTGGCTGAGATGGGTTTCATGGTCATCATTGTACCCACCGTAGAAAGGAGACCACCGATTGCACTTTGACAACGTACGGGAGCTCGACTCCTTCCAGAGTTAAACACCTATCGGCGTAAATATAAACAATTTATTTTAAATATTTTTTTAGTGTGGTTTTCGACATTCGATGTTTCTAGATTCTTGCTGTCCTCCTGTTTGCTGGAATTTTTATTTTTATTTTTCTAAATGCGGTAGAAATTTGATCTGTGTATTGAAAAATCATCCTCATCTACACAAAATAAAGAAGTTAAGTAGGTCCAACCAGATAGTAGCACAACTCTGCCAATTGTACCACCTCTTTTGCAATCTAAATATCAAAAAATAGTAAAGAAGATTTCATATGGACAAAGTTGAAGGGAAATGGTAATAGAAGGGAGCCATGGTTATACGTACCATCGATCTGCCTTTCCAAGAGAAAAAATGAACACTATATTGGAGAACCCAAATGAACAGATTCCAAAAAGGCAGAAGATCAACAAAGGTAAACAGGCTCAAATAGAAAGTCAATCCTTAGAACCAACTGTTATTGCTCTTTCCAGACAAATTTATGAAAAGGAAAAGTAAATTCGTAATTAAAGATAACAGTGAGAAATACCATATTAATTGTATTTATTTCCAATGTTTTGTATCTTACAAAATGATGTGGGAGTTTCTCCACAACAAAAAAAAATAACATGGATATGGCATAACCATTATTGAATATTGACACTAATTTCCCAAACATAAGAAGCAAATATGTCTTTTGTTCATTTGTTTCTATCTATCCTCTTCCTTTGTGTTCTATTTCTACGAGGCACTATTCTAATTGTGGGTGTCGATTGTTCAGCGCATTGAACACCCTCCTCATTATTCTTGTCTCCCACTTGCTGAAATTCAAGGATGGTATCCTACTGAGGTTTAGGAATGACAATCAAATCATTGTGTGCAACAAACAATTCATCATGTTCCTCTAGCTTCTCTTCATGCTCACTACCTGATGAGTTTGATTATTGGGTTTCCTATACACAACACAATTAACTCATTAAAATAACATATTAGACCTTATTTGCTTGCTTCAAAGCATAGAATTTAATAAACCATGAAAATCTATGATTTTCGCTATGTAAACTGATAGTTATTAATCTTGTAGCAACTCAGATCACAATTTTAGCTTTGCTTGTTTCATTTCTCTATGCAAAAAAGAAACTATTGTAATTCTAGGTGTATCTATCTAGATTAATATCTGTATCATTTGCTTTACAATGGAAATGAAGGCAAAATATGAAATTTTATTATAGGCCATCATGCAAAGAACTTACCTTAGATTCATGCCCAGTGACTAATTTCTCCCCTCGATCTAGCATATGTTGTCAAAGGCCTTGGGAACCATGTAGTAAAGCATATTTTAGGTCCTCCTCTGAAGCTTCCTTTTGAAATTGGTGAACCTACATAAACAAATATAACCAATTTATAAGGTATAATGACTTATAAGATACAATTAACTCACAAGGTTGTCATAATTTTTTTTATGAAATAGAGAATATAGTAGATGAATATATTCACTTTAAATCCTCATAAAACTAAGTACATATTTGATTGAAAGAGCATTTAGTAATAATTGTGTAAGTGTTTTTAATTAATCATATATGAGAGGGTAACAAAGTGTGATTTGAAGTATTAATCATAAACAATTACATAGTTATTATTCATGATGATAGGATCACAAAGTATGGTCCAAAATATTGATAATATTGATTTTAAAACATTTACAAGTTATTACCAGAAGTTGCTTCAATCATTTATATAGACTGTAGAAATAGCATGTCTTTAAATATATATTTGTTTTATCATAGTTCCATTAGAGCATGTAAGTTATATACTCTAGCCCTAAACAACCTATAGGTTGTTGTACTTGATCAGCTCTATTGGCACAAAATCTGTACTCTAGGTTTGCCTACAAGCATCTGGTACAGTCCCGGCTTGAGGTAACAGATGCATAATCTAGGCAAGTGTAGCCTGCAAACTGGTTTGTCACTACCCTACTCACCATAGGTGAGTTATCTGAGGCTATGTGGATAACCACGGCTAACATTGCCAGCGCCAATATGATCCCAGATAAATTGAAAACCACAAGCTTTCTCCTCCCTGTTCTATCAATCAACAAAATGCTGACTATAGATCCCGCAACATTCAAGCCAGATGTAATTAAAGAGAGTTGTAGAGCCACTCTATTTGAAGAAAACCCTTCTACTTGCACTATTGTGGGACTGTAATACATCACCGTCTTGATGCCCACAAATTGTTGAAATATCTGCACCAAATACTTGGAATATTTGTTAGATTCGTGGCTTGCATTATTGTTTAAAAAAAATACCTCGAGAAGCTTCATTCCTTGCATCATTATTTCAAAACATTTACCTGAGGGCCGACACCTACAAAAATACTATATCTTATTTCTTTCACAGTCCGTAGATTAGAGAGTTGAGTATTCTCAAGGCTTCTTATCTCCATTTTGGATTCCACGGATTGCTTGAGTGCTTGAATTTCACTTTCCATAGTGTTTGGTGGGTATATCTTTTTAAGGATTCCAATAGCTTCCTCCTCTCTTTTGTGCTCACAATACACTAGGTGCAGTATAGGATCGAGTTAATGAGTAAGCAAGCAAGTTGCAAGTTGCAACCATCCATATAAAAGTAGCATTGATGTTGGTGTGCTACTTTGTAGCCCTTAGTTCACATTAAGCAATAAAACATCCATGTTAGTGTTCATATTGGCTTGATTGGTGGTATAGAATGATAAAACTATGAAATAGTAACATAGTACAAAGACTAGAGATACACACAAATGAAAATGTCTATATATTCTACTTCAAAAGATTACATGCTTTATATAGTCTTAAGGGGCACAGATAATTCCTACAAACTAGAAGATTTCATGTTTTATATAGTCTTAAGAGGTACAAATAATTCCTACAAACATGGATCTAAATCTGACAGGTAACTAAAACTAATTTGACACTTAACTATTTAACTTGGACACCTCTAAGTCTCCCAATCTAACAAATCCACTGAACTAAAACTAATATTTCCAAATAGTGTTGGCAACATTCCTATATTCAACACCCCCCTTTAATAAATAAATGAATTCTCTATAATATCTAGCATATCTCTATTTATTACAAACTTTGTCTTTCATCTTAAAATATCTTTGACATCGTCCCTATAACCAAATATCCACTAAACTATCAAATGAGCACGCCACTACCCTTTTAAGATCTCAAGGACCTCTCCAACATCAAAATGGAGGCATGTCTAGGAATCTATATTTCCTCTTACAACCTTTCTAAATGTTCTTTAATGATCCCCACACATCTAAGGATCATTCAAAGAGACTTTGGATGATTTCTTCTTCTTCTTCATACGTTGCAAGTCTAGTCAACCAATGAGATGAATAGAATCTCCAATGTCAATTGCATTGAAGGAACCAATCACCTACTCTGTCATATCAACAAATTCTTTGTCATTCAAGCCAAAGTTCTTATGATTATCAACGAATATATGCTACTGCTAAAATTTAAAAAATTAAAATCTTTTTGAGGGATAGTGTGGCCTCACCAACATTATCAACAACAAGTTCATCTTTGCTAGGTTGCAATAATCTCTTCATTCATTCACATTTAGGCAAACAATAAAATTTGACTCATCCACAAAACATACCAATCCCACTTTTACACACCACACATATGATATTGTCTTTATAGTAGACTCTATCTCCTAGCCTACAAGATTCAACTCTCAAGATGCTCTTATCATTCTCAAGATGCTCTCATCTTCCTGTACACACAATCCAACTTGGATACCATGATAAAACTATGAAAAAATAAAAGTAGCATGAAGACAAGAGATATATGTATATACATTAATGAAAATTGTCTATATATTATGCTTTATAAGATTACATGTTTTATATAGCCTTAAGAGGCACAACTAATTCCTATGTAAACTTGGATCCAAACTTGATAGCTAACTAAAGCTAATTTGACACCTAACTATTTAACTTGGACACCTCTAAGACTCCCAATCTAACAAACCTCTTGAACTATAACTAATGTTGCTAGCTCTCCAAAGACTACCAACAACATTCACATAAATTTATTCATTAATTCCAACATAGAAAACACTCAAATTTGTTTTGTTTCCCTAAAGGAAAGAAAATAATCATCCATATTTTTTTCTTACCTTTCTATACAACCAACGAGGAGATTTAGGTAAGAAGATCATTAGCACAAATTGTAAAAAAGTAGGAAGCCCTGCAACTCCAAGCATCCAATGCCACCTTCCAGGGGCTTGTATCCATCCATGTATTTGTAATTAATTTCACTACAGCCTACTTAAACATTAAAAAATTTGACAATCAAACAAAAAGTTATGCTAAAACATAACTTGGCAACAAAATACATCTCCCCACCTTTGTAAAAGCAAGATTAGCTATGTTAAGACATAACTTGGCAACAAAATACATCTACCCATCTTTGTAAAAGCAAGATAAGCTATGCTAATACATAACTTGGCAACAAAATACATCTGCTTGCCTTTGTAAAAGCAAGATTAGCTATGCTAAAACATAACTTGAAAACAAAATACATTTTCCCACCCTTGTAGAAGCAAGATTAGTTTTGCTAAATCATAACTTGGCAACCAAATACATACCCACCTTTGTAAAAGCAAGATTAGCTATGCTAAAACATAACTTGGCAACAAAATACATCTGCCCACCTTTGTAAAAGTAAGATTAGCTATGGCTAAACATAACTTGGCAACAAAATACATCTACCCACCTTTGTAAAAGCAAGACAAGCTATGCTAAAACATAACTTGGCAAAAAAATACATCTGCCCACCTTTGTCAAAGCAAGATTAGCTATGCTAAAACATAACTTGGCAACAAAATACATTTCCCCACCTTTGTAGAAGCAAGATTAGCTATGCTAAATCATAACTTGGCAACAAAATACATCTTCCCACCTTTGTAAAAGCAAGAATAGCTATGCTAAAACATAACTTGGTGACGAAATACATCTGCTCACTTTTGTAAAAGCAAGATTGGCTATGCTAAAACATAATTTGGAAATAAAATACATTTGGCCACTTTTGTAGAAGCAAGATTAACTATGCTGAAACATAAATTGGCAACAAAATACATCTGCCCCCCATTGTAAAAGCAAGATTAGTAATGCTAAAACATAACTTGGAAACAAAATGCATTTTCTCTCCTTTGTAGAAGCAAGATTAGCTATGCTAAAACATAACTTGGAAACAAAATACATCCGCCAACATTTGTAGAAATAAAATTAACTATTTTTAAACATAACTTGGCAACAAAATACATCTACGCCCTTTTGTTGAAGCAAAATTAGCTATAATAAAACATAACTTGGCAACAAATTACATTTTACCACCTTTGTAGAAGCAAGATTAACTATGCTAAAACATAACTTGGAAACAAAATGCATTTGCCCACCTTTGTATTAGCAAGATTAACTATGCTAAAACATAACTTGACAATAAAATACATTTCCCTACCTTTGTAAAAACAATTTATTGATAATATATGATAAGAATCGCCCCCTAGATAAGAAACGTGCTTGTAAGAAACACATTTATACTAGTTAAAGTCCCCCTGATTTTGGTAGGAGAGACCTCATAAATGTAAAGAGGCGTTGTCATAGAAGCCATGCCCACACCAAATCCTGCAAACACTCTGCCCACAATCACAATGCTTGGATTGGGTGCAGCTTCTATAAGAATAGCTCCCAAGAAAGAGAGAAAATCTACAATTGATAGAGCACTTCTTCGTCCATAACGGTCGTTTAACCAACCACCAACTACCACTCCAATGATTGCTCCTACGATGGCCATTCTCACATTGAGCTCCTGTTACACACTACTCCATTAGTTTTAAAACACCATGTAAACAACCATCAATTGAGTTAGACCATTGTCAGCTTTTTCCATCAATTGTTTGGATTAGATTAAGGATGAAAAAGGAAAACACTCAATAAAAATGAAATTACATGCAAGGTGGTGTTGTAATCCACGCTCTTGATATCGTCTTTAATATACAAAATGGCTCCAGATACAACACCTATATCTACAAAAGAAGCATTGATAAGATTTGTATAACCATACAACAAAGGAAAGGTAGGAACATCTCCATACTATGAACAAAACTATAGAATACTCATTTTTCCTCCATATTCAATGGATTCTTATTTCTGAACACCTAAAAATAAACAACAACACATTATTTATTATTTAGAGATTTCGATGCCAACATCTAAAAGAACCATAATTGCATCAACCTAATCTCTAGAGGATGGGACCGAGTCCTACTAACACTTGTTACTTTTGAACTTAAAGCTATGAAATCAACTTCAATTTAAACCTATAACTATCTAAGAGTTAAAAAAAAAATCTAAAGTAATTACCAAGCCACCATGAATGCTATTGTACCCACCAGATCCTAATTTATGTGATCCAATACTTGACACCCTAGCTTGGGTTGGTTTTATTGTATCTCGAAGGCATCTTTTAGATCCTCCTTGTGTAGATGGCCTATAGTTTGGATTATTGTGGGCCTTCCTCTTAAATTTGGCATCTTTCATAAGTTCATCCCATGTCACTTGGTCTGTGATCCAAGATGGACGTAGATATCTCAAGTCTTTTGTTAGCTTTGACCTTAAATTGTCTCATTCAGAGTGAATGTATTTCTGTGCAATATCTAGAATAATTTCCTTATTAAAACTAGGTTTTCCAAATGCTATTATGACATTTTTAAAGAGTTCACATTTCTTAGCATTGGCTTGCTTCCTCCAATCCATTTGAATGGTATTGCCAAATAATTATTCTGCATGACAAAAAATAAAGTGAAAGAATTTTAACCCCATTTCATCCTTCAAGACATTTCCTTTTGAGGTGAGAAAGATTGTAACTTATTTCATTCCTTCTGAAGTCATTGAGGATATTGTTGGAGTCTTAGGGGTTGAGGTAGATGCCCCTATAGGTACATCAGTCACTTTGTCATTTATAAACTGTATTTACAATGAGATCATCAAGCAACCATGTAATCACATTTTAGCATCACAAAGCAACCATGTAATCATCAAGCAACCATGTAATCATCAATGATGCTTTTACCAGTCAACATGCTATTATAGTGATAAAATTAAAATATGAACTAGAAAAGAATAATAAGATAATATTTCCAAATAATTTTACTTGTTCATCTAAAGTAAGCCCTACACTCCCTAACAATGTCTTCTCCCATAACTCAATTTGTTTAAATTTTTCTTTCCCAGTTTCAACATTTTCAAGAGTTTCTAGTAGGGGCCTTAGTATTCTTGATTCTGATTCTATAAGACTCCTCAAGGTAACTTGTTCAGGTGTTGATGGGAGAATTCTGACTGAACCCAGACTTAATAGATTATTTATTTGTGATGTACTCCTAACAGGGGCATGCATGTCCATTTCAACAGGGATACTAGGAGCATCCATGTTTGATGTAGAGGGCATGCTATGAGGTATTGTGCATGATGTCACTCTTGTGATAGGTGTTTCCGGTCTAGATGTAGAGGGCATGACACATCTTCTTGAAACATCCTGCAATGCATGTAAATATAAATATTAAAGTGGTATAATATGGGAAATAACATAATCAAACCCACACAAACATATGATTGAATCATACCATGTACTATCAACAATAAGAGTACAACTTTTAACTCAAGTTTTACTTTTTTTTGAAGGGAACATGACTCTTAGGTGCATGATATGTCATAGCTTAAGAAATTTGAAACTTTGAAAACATGGTTTTAAGGTGAGATACACAAAAGTGGAAAAGCTCATCATTTTTTTATAGAATCTATGGGGTTTTAAGTGCATTTTCTTGTTCTTGGATCACCCTTTTTGGACATTTGCAATGTGGATGCATAACACCAGCATTGGAGGTTAGCTACGTTTTAAGCTGACATTCGACAATTGTTAGCCTATATTAAAGCTGTTGGACATATTACATTTTATTATTTTTTTCCAAAAGGAATACAACCAACAATAGTAGACCAGAGACCAAAAAGGTACTTAAAGATCAATCTCATCTTTTGTCTCTACTGCTGGACTACCCAAAGAAGGATAGACCCTGCTTACTAATTTATGCTCAAAATGGCTTTGCTTTAGCTGCAAAGATATTTAGTCCAAGTGACAAAAATGTAAGATTCTCGGAAGGATGCACATGATTGAATTGCTAAAAGAAAAATTGGGGAGATGGCCATACGTGATCATGAAGAAGCAGAAGAATTAGAGAATGGAATTCAAAATTTACCTATGTTGAGGAGCAAGAACAACAATAGATCCTGGCTATCTTCCTTGCTAGCATGCTAGAAATAACCCAATGGTAGACTTTGAGGGTAAAGAGCAAACTGAATGGAAAAATGGTGTTGTCCTCATTAATGTGTGCCAAATTAAATGTAGAAACCAACAAGAGAAAGGGAAATGCAATACTAACCAAAAATACCCTAAAACATATATGCAATGGTTATAAATCAAATTATAGCTACAAATCAAGATAAACTTGCTAGTTGCAAAGGCTACAATTCACAATTTTGTAATTCTACACTACCAGTTCTGAATATGGGCAACAATGTTTGGTTTAAACTTGATATGTTGTCATTCCTAGAGGTACATAACTCTGTCAACCTTGGATACGTCTTAAATTTACCCTAAAATGGCTCTCTATTACCTACCAAGGCTTTAAATTAATTTCTACTATAAAAACTTCCATTTCCATACCCATGCAATAGTGTTAACCTTATACTTTCCTCTCAATTACAATATCTCTCAAAATTTATCTTGAAATGAATAAATTGACAAGATACGAAGGCTACATATCAAACTTTATGGTTTACATGCTACCATTGGCACTATTATTCATCAACAATCACCCTAAAGCCCAAAAGAACTCTTAAATCAATTGGTCAAAAAAGAACAATTTAACATGCTATCCTGAAATCATTGATCTTTTAGTATCAAACTTCAGTAAAAATTTTTTAGATAGAGTTAACATACATACAAGTAAAGAATTCGTCATCCATGTTACTCATTTTTTTCATTTTTCACATGCAAATGATTATATTTACAAAAGAGAAATGGTAGCTTCATGTTGAGAATTGCCTGTAGTTGATTAAAAAACCCCCCTGTGGTAGAATCCCTAGCAAGGACCTTTAGTCTTCCCTACCTCCCTAAAGCTCTTCTAAAATTTTAGATTTGTTTGTTGTGTACCCAACTGTTCCAGTTAGTGCAGCCTGATTTATTATAACTGTGGTTTTGCTTTCTACATTGACTCCATTTGTGTCCCCTAAGTTTGTCAAACCCCTGTTGATTCCAAAGTGCCTTGCCATATGGACGCACCCTTGTTGACCAGTGAGACCCGTATTGAAACCCCTATTGTTTTCAACATGCCTTTTCATACGCCGCCCCCCCCCCTCCTTTCAAGAAGAGAGACCCATATTTTGAAAGAGGTTTAAAATTGTTTTGTTTTGCCAATGATTGAAATGTCAGAGGTGCTTTCATTTTTGCAGAAAAAGTAGAGAAAGTAATCAAGGAAATTCAGGGGACTAGACAAAGTGGGGACACACCTGCTTTATGTCGCTATCTGCTGCTTTCTGGCTTTGCTCGGACTCACTTTCTCTGGAAACCCAACAAACCTTCTCGAAGAAAAGCCTTGTGAAAGCCTGTTTTGTGCTTGTTGCTGCTAGAAACTTTAAAACCGTCGCATGAAAACCCTTCACCTTCACTGTCGCAAGAAAATACCTTCGCCGTCGCAGGAAACCCTTCTCAGGAAAATGCCGTCACCTTCACATTTGATGAGCTCATACAGACTCACGAGAAATTGAGGGAAAAGGAAAATGCATGTTGAATGAAGGAGGGAAAATGAATGAGGAGAGGGAAATAAAAAATTTATTTTAGAAAAAATATTTTTGTTTTTGTCTTAATTTAAAACAATTAGAAAATCAAAAATATAATTTAAACATAAAATATATATTTAATTTTGTCTTGAATTAATCTCTTAAATTAAACCCTCTATGTAGTAGTGAGACAATTTGCTCTTTCTTAAATAACCTGGTTCCTATGGTATCTTCATATGTCACATAAAACAGATAAACATATGTTAATCATATATATATATAATAGTAAATCAAACTCCAAAAAGTGGCACCTTCATCCTGCGTCACTGGGGTTACTGGGAGGCTGGAAACTGCAGATTTTACTTTGCTTCGGATTGCCAAGCAACAGCCAACTAAGGCCACTGTTATGCCTCCTGCAATCCCCAATATAAATGCTAATCTTCTTGAATTTTCTGCAGTTTAGTATTTGAACTATTATATAACTAGCAATCTTTATATTTGACATAAACAAGAATTCAAAACATAAATTTAGACAATATAAAATATTAATAAAAAATGATTAGAGTGGATGAAAATTACTTTGGCGAGCAGGACTTTTAGGTGGAGGAGTTTTAGGAGGAAGAGTTTCAGGTGGAGGAGTTTTAGGTGCAGGATTCAGGGCTGAAGCAACAAAATTAAAAAAGTTGTAGTTCTCATATCTGAGTTTGCAACTTCCAGACATAGCTTGGGCGCCTAATCGTTCAAAGTCCAGTCGAGGCATTACATCTGACAAGCATGTTTTACAATCCTCGGTGGATATAGAACATAAACTTTAGCAGAAACCTCGTCACCACCGATATCATAAGAATATGTGCTATCTCCTGAGGTGAATCCCTTGATTGTAGAATTGCCAGCTGTATCTTTTAGTTTTGATAGAAGAGAGGTGGTCACGTCTCTGGGAGTGATATGATTGTCTTTTGTAATATTATCTAAGTTAGAGACGGAAACATATACTTCGGTATCTAGCGTTGAAAAGAAATTAGAGTCACTATAGTGCAGAAAGCATTCATCTAACCATAGCATGGCACCAGTGAAGTTGGCACAACGTTCTGGAAGAGATGTATTTGCTTCTTGTGCACAGGCTGAGCATCTATCTGCCGATATGCCCCCAGTACACAGCAGAAGGCCATAGACCTTGTTTGGTACTTGGCCAAAGGAAGAAGTGTTAAACCCTGAGCTTTGAGGTGCATTGTTAGACAGATTAGTGAGAACTTGATCCAGATTAGCAGAATATGCACTACCATAGGTGTATGTTGAATTACTACATGTATGCCCTATATAGGTGGAAATTACTAGAGGGAAACTCATTGCAAACATTAAACTAAACTTAAGCATAATAGTTGGTCTTTTGCAAGAACTGAAAAAGTAAGAATTGCACCTCATCTTATACCTCCTAAGACTGTCACGCAGGTTTCAGAGAGTTATCTTATACCTCCTTCTAAGACTGTCATACAGGTTTGATACAGATTAGGATTTTTTAGTAAGGAAAACAGAATGTCCTTGCCTGTAAATTTCTATTAAGACCAATGCAACTTCATAGCAGCTTCTAGAGAGGGACCATGCCATGAGACTTTCCTACAAAGATATTTGGAAAATATAAAGTTTCAAACATACACGGTCAGTAGTTTAATATTTCGGGATATTAAAGTAAAGGTTATAGGTGACCTAACATTTTGGAAAAGTTACCCATAATGTTGAAGATGCACCTTGCTGTAAAATGGAAATCCCTTTCAATTTACTATTATAATAGTGAAAATCGCATATGCAATAATAAAGTCATTAAGTAGCAAAATTGATAATAGTAAAACTCGCACATGCAATAATAAGTCATAAGTAGTCCGAAATTTTGTTGGTAGAGATGTCTATCTTGCTGTGGAGGAATTAAGGAAATTTAAAAATGTACTCAAAGAATTGAAATTGACATATGTAATGCTCATCCCAAATGAAAACTTTAGGCCCATCTCTCTCTGCAATTATGTGTATAAAATTATTTCCAAAGCGGCAGCGATAAGATTGGTGTCAATCCTTCCAGATATCATTATTGAAGAACAGAGAGGGTTCGTCCCAGGTAAGGAGACAGCTGAGGGGGCAATCCTCACGCATGAGGTTCTCCATTTACTAAAGGAAGCCAAAGATCTAGTATGCTAATCAAACTGGACATGGCGAAGGCCTACGATAGGGTGGACTGGGACTTCTTATTGATGGTTCTAGATCGGTTAGGCTTTTCTGCTGCATGGAGGAAGTGGGTTTATTCATTTATATCAGGCTACAAAGTGTCTATTCTAATTAATGGGATGGAGACCACACCATTTGAACCGACAAGGGGAACCCGTCTCCTCGTATCTGTCCATTTTCATGTCTGAAGTGCTGACATGGGCCATCTAGGAAGCTAATAGTAGGTCTTTGTGGCAAGGCATAAGAATTCAAGGGACGCGGGAATCCTTCATTCATGCACTCTTTGTTGATGATACAATTTTATTTAGCCAAGCAACGTTGAGAGAAGCGAAGGTAATCAAAGATGTCATAGAAGATTATTGTTCAGCTTTAGGCCAACAAGTAAATATAAACAAATCTATGATATATATGTTCAATATAGATGCTCATAAGCAAGGAGAATTAGCAGGTATTTTTAATTTCAAGATTGAATCTCTCCCAAGTAAATACTTTAGTATTCCTCTTTTTAATGGGAGATACAGGAAGGATTTGCGGAAGGAGGTAATATAGAATTTAAAACTGAAAATAGGCACTTGGAACGATGGTTGGTTGACGCTGGCTGGAAGACTCACAATGATCAAGGCTATGTTGACAGCAATTCCTATATATATGATGTCGATCTTGCAAATCCCTAAAGGAATTAATTTGGAACTAGGAAAAATTGGCAGGCAGTTTCTTTGGCAAGGAACCTCGGGAAGCAAGAAAATTTATCTCTTGGCATGGGAGAAGATCTGCAAGGCAAAGAACCTTGGGTGTGCAGGAGTGCTAAATCTAGAATTACAAAATCAAGCTCTTGGAGAAAAATTAGCGTGGGGAATGTATAAAAGACCAGAGTCAAAATGGGCTAGGTTGATGAGATTTAAGTCTCTAGATGCCGTTGAAAGTGAAAGGATATTCACCGCAAAGAATCCTCCGCAGGGGTCGGCAATGTGGAACTTCATAGTTAAAAGTAGGGAGGTAATTCTCCCATATTTGTCTTGGCTTGTTCATAATGGCAAAAAGGCAGACTTTTGAGAGAACTCCTAGAAATGATGGCCTAAACTTTCGACTTGGAATGAATTAAAGGATGCCAGGCTCTATCTGAAAAATATTGGGGAAATAAGGTGAGAAATTATTGTTGCATAGAGGAGGGGTCGGGTAAGCATAGAGGAGTCACAAAGAGATTTAGGGGAATGTAATTAACCCCAAGAATAGAAAGAGTTATTGCGAAAGATTCTTAGTGAGAGAGTGATTTTTCTTTCAAATCAGGAGGATGAACTTATCTAGACAACGGCCAAATCAGGATTGTATACTGTTATGGAAGGATATAGGAGTCTTTCTGTCAATAAGAAAATGGACTGGCTAGCAAGCTTATGTTGGAATGATGCTACTCTGCCAAAAGCTGGGGCTTTTGCATGGCTTGCCCTTCATAAGAAAATTCTCTCGGGAGAAAGAATTCAAAAGATAGGAATAGGGTCAAATTTTGTGTGTGTTTTGTGTGGGGAGGAAGATGAGAGCTTGGACCATCTTTTATTACAGTGCCCTTTCAGCAGAGAATGTTGGTATTGTCTTCTTAGAAGGGTAAGAAATTGGGTCACACCCTCGTCAGTATCACTGCTATCTATGTTTAAAAGGTGGCCGAAGTTATTTCCTGAAGCAACGTTTGCATGCTTATGAGATGTTTGCCCTTCCATGATCATATGACATATGGCGTGAGTGAAATTTTAGAATTTTTTTAGAAAAGAAGCCTTGCCGATCTAGACAGTGTGTGATAAGTTAGACAAAGCTATTTCAGAGGTGGTGGAGGCCAAAGTAAGAAGGTCAAGCGATGCTAATTTAAAGTGGACACGATCAGATGATGAGATGGTCAAGCATTGGAATCATCGAAAGCCGATAGCTTCTCGAGTGGCAGTGGGGTCAAATTTGAAGGTGGTGATTAGAAGCCAAGTTAAATGGACCCCTCCAAATTAACCCTACCTTAAACTAAATTTTGATGGTGTGTGCAGAGGAAACCCGGGGATGTCGGGTACGGGCTATGTTATTAGAAACTGGGAAGAAAGATTTTTGGTAGCTAGATCAACTAAAATTCAGTAGGGTACTAATAATGAGGCCGAAGCCTGGGCCCTTGTGCACGGCCTTCAATTGGCAGTAGAGAATAAGATCAAAAATTTGTGGATTGAAGGTGATTCACAGATCATTATAAGAGATTTGAAGGCTAAGAGATCGGATAACTAGATAACTGGAGATTAAATTATATTCTACAACAAGCTCAGGTGTTGATTGCAAAGGTGGATAATTATCTGATCTCCCATTGCTATCGAGAAGGTAATAGAGTAGAAGATGGGTTAGCCAACATAGCTATTCACCAGAGCATAGAGGTGCAGTTATTAGAGCCAGGGCAGTTGCATCTTCCAAATCAGCTGATGACTTGGATTAGGGATGACATGGAGTCTCCTATCAAGAAGTGAGTTGTAAAATCATGCACGACACCTCACTTTGCAGGGTAAGTAAGCCAAGGAGCCAGTACTTCGAGGGTGATAAGATAAAGAGGCCATGAATACACCAAGGTGGGCTAATGATGCTTCGACACGTGGTTTGATAGGGTAGTAGCTTCTCGGAGGGTCTTTAGACAATACAAATCAAATGGCTTTCTTAAATTTGTGGAAGTGGATTGGAGCGCAAGGGTATTTATGAGGTTAGGTGGCAACGGACGTATGCCCAAATGGTAAGGCTTTTTGCTCATTAAGAGGCCAACTCTTATTGTCATGTTGCAGAAGTCTTCACACGAAGGAGATCTAGTGACAGTGGTCGTTGAAGGACAAAGTAGATGGATGTTGGAGTTTATTCCTCCCTTCTTAATGGTTTAAATGGACATGATTTCTAAAATAGGTCACGTTTCATAATAAGGACTATGGTATTTATGGAAAAGGATTTGTAATGTGATGGCTATTTATGGACACTCCAGAAGCTTATGAAACCATCATAACTGGCATTATCAATGGACAACTTCTGTCATGATTTCTGTCACATCCACTCCAATCTGGAGATTTGGGATTGGGATGTGAAGTACTTCCCCATTGGCCTTCTTAGATATTTATATCCAGGGTCTCTTTAGATGAGACAACGCTTTTTATCTGTTGACATAGCAATTTGTCTTGAGCTGTGTTTGCAGGCTTTAGATATGGAGAATGATAAGATTAACCAGAGACTATTTTTTCCTCCTATGCAATGGGAACCAGAGATTCGCAAAAATATCAAGATCACAGATATGATGCAAATAGTTGACATGGATTGCACCATGGTTCAATTTGCGGTGTGTAACATATGTGGGCATAATGGATTCTAGGATATGAGGAGAGACTGCTCAATTGGTCTTATGTTGTTTCACATATATTATCCAACATAATGGATATTATACAGGATGGGGGTTTTGTGCATGCTATAGCTACCGGGCTTTTCTATGACCACCTCTACAGCATGGAGTGGTGGAATCTAGCTTTGAATGGTTAAGACATAATGAAAGGGGATACACTAATTGGGGGATTATTCCCTCTTCACAGTCTTAAATCATCTTCTACCAATGAATCAGTGTACAAGGCTACGTAGGAAGGTCTCGCCTATGGTTGCATGAATGGTGTTGAAAAAGTGTTGAAGGGGAATAGTTTTCATTTCCCTAAGAAAATGGCGAAAAGGATCAGGGATGTCTTTGTATCCATCCGCTTCTTGCGGGTTCCTGCGCCCGATTGGGCCCCCCACCTCCCAAGGGAGATCTGGCACCAAATAGACGAAGAGCAAGACCACGATGCGGATGAGCCCGAGGACCAGAAAGCTTCTGTTGTTGCGGATTGAGCTCGGGGGTGTAGTGGACATTGTGGTGAGTGATGTTGATGTCAATGGTCTTAGTAGTGGTTCTGTTTGTCTTGGTGTTTCTGTTGCTGGGATACAATGGGGTTCATAGTTGCTTTTAGGCGGTTGGGTGTTGGTTTTTTGTGGGGTTTTGAATTTATTGTTCAATGCTGCTATCTAGCCATTATAGGGCCTTTCAGTTTTTTCTTGGTTATGTATGTACTTTCTATTAAGTATAGAGGATGATATCTCCATTTTGTATCAACTTTTAATTAATAATATATCTCCGGGTGGTATACCACCTTTTTTTTTTGCTAAAAAAAAACTTGTCTTTGTTTTTATTTGTTTTTATCATTATTCATATCTTGTTTTTATCATTATTCATATTTAACAATGTTATTTTGGTTTAGATCTAAACCTAAAACTTTAAAAACTTAAAATTTAAATTAAAACTTATCAACATTTTTTAGTAGTCATTATGAATTGATACATTTGTGTGAATTTGTGTGCTATGTTATGATATTTAAAGGTGTTTCTTATCATAGTTTTAAGATTATGTCTAAGGGGCTGAGCTTAATTGGTTAAAGCACCAAGTGTTCATTGTGGAGGCCTAAGTTCAATTCCCAAAGGGATATGTAATAAGTGAATTTCTAAGTTGTGTCTCTTGGTCTTTCATTGGTGGTTTCTAGTGTGGTTGCTCGAAAAGAGCTTGTATTGGTTAGCAATATAAAAAAATTACGCTTGAAATAGGCTCGGGCCTAGAAGAAATTGATATTGAAATTATTATTAAAGTCCACAAATATCCACAAAGGATAATAGAATTGAAGATAAAGTTTAATACATAGGTCAAGAGAGAGAACCTAAAGTATCTCTAAACAAATTAAACAAAACAAAAAATATGTAGAAAAGGCTAACAACTAAAGTCAACAATAAAACTCAAAACTATGTTAATTGTGAAATAAATATGTAATATTTGTACTTAAATTAAAAAATACATGATGCATTATACCCTTGACTTTGACACCTTATGTTTCTTGTCACTATTGTATACAAGCCTCATTTTTTACTAGGTCTAGTATGTAAAGAACTATCAGATGCATGCTTTGAGCCACTAAGAGAGCTGCTTGGAATGAAAGAGGTCATAGTTATGATGTTAGCAAAAGCATACCTTTGTCTTAATACCAAAAGAAATTTGAAAATATTGCCTCAAGTCTCTAAAGAGACACTCAAATATTCCATGTATTTCATAAAAAATTATGCATCTAAAAATAAAATGATTCTTAGTTTTTATCTCCTGAAAATAAGGTGGGTAGATTTATTCCTCTCTTAGAATGTGTTGATTTATCTCAATCCTCAATTGATGGGAGTTGACTTGCATTTGGCCAAGGACAAATCTAAGTCCATGAGGCTAATGGTTTCAAAGATAGTTTTGAATAATAATGTCTTCATCACATATTTAGATAAATGTACATGCATAATGGTTTGAGTTTGGATTCAATGGCTAAGGTAGAGAAATACAAGTATGTTGGATGTTGGCCCTATCAATGCCCTCTTCAATGTATTTTTGAATCTCTTTCCAACCCACTCTTCTATTGGGGGACCTCTAAGAAAACTTGAATGGTGGAAGATTATTGATTGAAATATTGATAATTTATAGAAGAGAATTCAAAATAAATAACCAACATTTTCTCCTATTTGAAGAGCTTCAAAGAGAATAAGTAAACATAACAAAATACCACAAATACACTTCAATCTATTAGTAAGATCTCATATCCTATGCAAATAACAATCTTGAAATAGTGTCCAACTTAAGTGGCAAGTCATCAAATTCATCTTGTACAATATAATAAGGAACTATTCTTTTGCATCAAATGAATATTTTAAGGTGTAAAGTTTGTAATCATTTCAAGTGAGCCAAATTAGTCTCATTGAGAGAAGGACTTGAAACCTCAAATCCATAAAGCAATTGTCTAGACAAAAGTGCCAAAAAGATCTACCTTGCTAAATGTGAAGAACTAAAGCTGAAAATAACCTTTTTCTAATTGATTCTAATCACCATATCCTTTTAAAAGACTTGCTGCAACAACAAGCTTGAAAGAAATCCTAGGCCCTTTGAATGCATGCCCAAGATATGTGTAATAAGTGCTCCATGGGACTATCTCAACTTGAATGGTGAATAAATCAAGTTGGAACCTTCTATGAGAGAGTCATGACAATTATTTTTCAAGTTAAATTCCAACATTTTGTTGTCACAAAAGGATCTAATTTATCTCAATAATCATGCAATATATTATTTGATCAGGAGATAAGAACAATATCATTAGTGAAAAAAATAATGGGATAAATATATTTTGCAATGACCCACCAATTCCAAGAATCTCCTCTAGAAGAAACTTTTCCAACCCATATTGTACACACCAAAAAAGAATGGGGAGAGTGGGAAACCCTACTTGTCTCCAATAATACTATAGATAGTTGAAGAAATACCGTGTGTTTTATAAAAATGACCTTTGATTATCCCATAGAGTCTTAAAATTTAGATTGAATAGTAATGCCTCTTATACCCAAAGCTCTCAATCTTTCAAAGAGAATATACCTAGGATAAATATCAAAGACGTTCTTAAATCAACAAAGAAATAATAAATTAGTTTACCTTTATGACAAACTTCCTCAGTAGTGGCTCATAAAGTGAAATATGGTCAATTGTGTGATGATCATGCCTAAAGTTATTGTGACCATAAGCACAAAGATTAAAGTTTTGTACAAAGGATGGAAATGTGGGCATCTACAACAATGGCATAAATCTTGGAGAGCATATTACCAATCATGGTAGTCCTATAATTATTAGGGTCAAGGGGGGAACTAGACTTGAAGAGAGAGGAACACTCACATGAGAGACCTATTAAACTATCATATAGCAGATCCCAATTGCATGGTCAACTTGTAGCATCATCTTAGGCATACTACATGCTTTCCTATTCTCTGATATTTTTATCACCATTGAATCAATTCATCTAGGGGCTTGACCAATGGAGAAAAAATCCTTGTTTAACAAATTTTGGAATGGTGTCCCTCAATAACAAATGACTTCTGACATAGGTACAGCAATCTAAAGCATATTTACAATATAGTCATAAATATTTTGCTAGTTCACTTCTACAAATTATATTGTATGCAATGTTCATTTCCATAGGTACAACTCTAAAAAATCAAATAAAGATACAATTATTTTACATATTCGAGGCACTCATCTGACAAGGACCTACTTTTTGAACATTGATGAATCAATTCTAAGCATCTTCAATAGTATATTCCTAGGATATTCCTCCATTAATCCTAATATAAAAGAATTATTTTACATATTCGAAGGCACTCATTTGACAAGGACCTAATTTTTGAACATTGATGAATGAATTCATAGAATCTTCAATAGTATATTCCTCCATTAATCCTACTTTTGAACATTGCATGCAACGTTAATTTCCATAGGCACAACTCTAAAAAATCAAAGAAAGATACAATTATTTTACATATTCAAAGCCACTCATTTGACAAGGACCTACTTTTTGAACATTGATGAATCAATTCCTATCATCTTCAATAGTATATTGGACTAGGATATTCCTCCATTAATCATAATATAATTTAGCTACTATTCTTTAAAAAAATTCATGTTGACGTTTAAATTATTATTTAATGAGCAATTTTATATTTGATATAAACAAAGTACCAATTAAAAATAATAATTAAAAAACCATAAATATAAAAAAGAATAGAGTGGATGCCAAATTACTTGATCTCACAATATGATCAAGATTCTTGCTTCGTGTGATCATTCTTAGAAGTGTAGTAGTCTAGGATATGGTGATCAATGTTGGAGAAACAAGAGTGTGGACTATTGATGCAGAAGCATTCGGATTCATGAGCAATCTTGCATCAACATAAAATATTTTTAGGTTCATTTCAATTTTGTTGTGTTTTTTTTCTATTGTATTGGTTTTTGTGGTTTGATTTAGGAGGAACTTTTAGATTGAATGTGGTCAAATTGAAGACTTCACCTTGTAGAAGGGACAAATGGGTATCTATAGTTTTGATTTGTCATAATTTCAAGAAAATTGGTGAATTCTAAGATAAATCAGAGTTTTTGGCTTGACCAAGAACAAAATCAGAGTTTCAGAGTGTTCTCAGAACACTGGAAAAGTCTGATGGGTTCCTATTTCCTTGTAAATCTATAAAAAAGTCTTCACACTTATACTTTTAAAATAAAAATCACGGAGTTCCAAGTCATTTGGAAAACCCTGATCAGTTCCAATTTGTCGCTCATTTCCAGATCTCTAAGAAATCTCTGATAGGATTTATTTTCAAAGGAACTAGAGTTTTGGGGTGTTCCAGGAACACTTGAAATAATCAACAGTTCTTGTTCCTACTCAAACTCTTGACGGGTTCTCACTTCCTTAGTGAATCGTCTCAACATTAAAGACTTTTTCACGGAGCTCCAAATGATTGCGGCATTCAAAGTAACTCAGAAATCACTGACCATTCCAAGTGATAAAATAGTTCCATGTCACGTGGAAATCCCTGATATGTTGAGTTAGATGGCTATCAAATGGATATAAAGGAAATCAAAGAAATGAAGAGTTCCTAGAACATCAAAAAAAGTCTGATGAGTTCCAATTGTTTCTAAAATCCATTATAAAGTTCTCAATGGTTTTTAAGTTCTAAAAGTGACTCTTTCCTTCACGATTAGTTAGTTTCTTGTGGGGTGGAAATCCCTGAGCGAGTGGAACACTTAACATTTGAGGTGTTTGGATAGTTCCAAGAGGAACTAAAAATTGCCAGTAAGGAAGTGTTCTTGCAGTCAAGTGTGTATCTTTTCTCAAGGTGCATAGGTTTAAAGATGCGATCTTGCACTATGTCGACATGTGTCTAGTTTTAATTGGAAATAACTATGCCGATTTAGTTTTTATAACTGCCAAAGATTTTACAGAGGGTTCAACTACCTTGAATTAGAAGTATAAAGGGTAGATCGTTGTAAATTCTATTGGCACTTTTTGACTTCTGGTCTTTTGGCCACCTTTTGTTGTCTGAAGTAGAAAAGAGACACCTAGATCTAGAAAGAGGAGTCATACATGAAGGTTGAGGGTATTGATATTTGTAGGGAAAGATTGACCTAAATTAACATTTTTGGAGAAGGAGAAACCAGAAAGAAGAATGGAGACCATGGAGGATCAGCTAGTTCATGTGGGGTAGCATATCCAGTTATATTATTAAATTAGTTTTGTCATTGTAAAGGCTGATATGCCTATAATAGATATTTACTTATTGTAATGAATATCTTCTTGAAGAGTTTTTTTTAACACATGATCATATGAGATTTTGAATACAATTGTTGTTTTAGATTTTGTTGCATTTAGTTGTCTTTAATTGTGTAAAGAATGGGAAATGGTATGTTAAGGCTACAAGGTTGGGTTGTTTGATAAGATCCCCTAACCTTGACTATGTCAAGTGGTATCAGAGAGAGGTTGAGATTACGGAGAATGTTGTTTTCCTGGAGAAGAGTTTAAAATCTAGAGAAAAGGCTCATTGAAGAAAGAGGAAGAAAGTGCAAGAAGAAGAGAGAAGTACAATAAGGAAAAACTTGCTAAAAAATATTAGAGATAAGTTTGAATGGGTTGTTTTCCTAGAGATGTGATGAGATGGAATTTAAAAGAAGTTGAAGAGATTGTTAGAGATATGATAGTATAGCCTTGGATGCTGGGAGGTGTCTCGAGAAAGCCTTATGAGATTTTTTACAGAAGAGGAAGTTCTGTGACTACAAAGAGCTATATGCTCTAAGTAATTTGTTGTAGGTATCAGAAGGAGCCTATAATTGTAGAGGGTAGAGATGGAGGCATGATAAGCTAGAAAAGGTATGTTTGTTTACAAAGATTTTTTATTGAATAACTGTGAAATATTTGTTGCAGGTAGAGCCCTGTAATGGTAGATGGTTAATACCCTAGAGATTGGAGATTGTTGCAAGTGAATTTTTGTGATTTCAATAGGATGTGAGTCTCTAGAGAATTTTTAGAAGATTGCAGAAGTGGAGGAAGATGTCTTTGAAAAAGAGGACAAGAAAGGTCATGAAGATACTTGTATGAAATTTACTCATGGAACATTGAGAACAAAGGTATGTAGAAAGTGTTTGTGAAGAATTGAAGAGAGTCCAAGTTAGATTGGTTGCATTAGAAATTGATTAGAGTAGAGGAAAAATTGTAGATAAAAGAAAATATGAGAGAGTTATATGAAGGTGGTTTGGCAAAAAATAAAAAATATGATGTTGAATGGCATGAAGAAAGTATAGATTGCTATCCTAAAGAAGGTGAAGATTTGAGTGAATGCAATGGAATGGAAGAGTCTAGTGAAAAGGAAATCCTCTTGGTAGAGGATAGTGAAAGGAGAAATGATGGAGAGAAGTGTTGTAACCCTTTGGTAGAAATTTTATAGAAATATGAATATGTGGGAGCAGCCCAGACCAGTGTCAATGGAGTAATAGAACAAGAGAAAATGAAAAAGAGAAGAAAAGAATATAAAGAAGGTGATTTCATAACACAATATGTAGTAGTAGAGAGAAAGTGGGTTGAGTTACATAAAAAAATGATGGACTAATTTTAAAATCAGCTTTTGAAATTAAGAAGAATGCAAATGGAGAAAGAGCTCAAGTGGAAAGATCATTTGGAGCATGGATGAAACCCAAGAAAGGTTGGATGCACTAGAGGTTGCACATAATAAATTTGTTGCAAATGTAAGAAATTATGAAAGAGAATGCTAGGTAGATGGCATGATAGAAGAGGAAAGGGAAATGGATAAAATAAAAAAACTATATTTTATCTGACATTGATTTATTTATAGGTGACATTAAGGGAAGAGAGACATAAATCCTTATGTGGTAGGGTAATGAAATAGTGGAAAATATGGTGACAAAAGAAATGGAAACTAGATTTTATGATGAAATAGAAAATATATGTTGTCAGAAGAAGAGAAAGAACAAGCATAATGTCATAGTAGTGTCATGGAAGTGATAGTGAATAATGTTGTGGTAGAGGAAAATAATAAGATGAATACATTATTTTGTCTACCAATATTTTATTTATAGATCATAAGAAAGATGGAATAGAAGTAGCAATTGAAATAATGAACTTTGAGGGTCCCAAATTTGATAAGACAATTGATGAGGATTCAACTATGATCTCCTATTGAGAGAAGAGATGAGAAAGATAGAAAGTTTATTTGAAAGACAAATGTTAGATGAACTTGATAAAGTGATGGAGTAGATGCTGATGGGAGAAGATGAGTCCCATGATTATGCTAACATTATTTTGAATGCAAGTAGAAGAGAAGATGCAATAGAGTGTCATGTATATGACATTGAAGGAGAAATCCTAATGCAATAGGATGAAGGAGAATAATAAGAGGTTACAAGAAGAACATTTCCTGAAGGAATGAAATAGGTGGTGATAGAGAATAAGGATATTACAGCAGAGATTGATGAGATAAATATTGCAGCCTCAAACAAATAGGAGAAAGCAAAGGTAATAATCAATATTTTTAATTTTTATGATGAAGAAGATGATATTGAATTGCATGCAAGCGAGGTGATGAAAATAGGAGAGATGAATGAAAAGTTAGAAGTGAAGATGAAAGAGATGGATGATTTTGTTAGTACAGATGCGTATGCAAATGTTGCAGTGGAGATTAAAAAGGAAGGATTGCAAAAACAAAGAAGAGTGAGATTATAACAGTGGTTGGTCTTCTGAGGACATAATGATATTGAATAAAATGTTGTAGTTAAGTGTAAAGGAGAGAGATAGAAAAGAATAGGTAATGTTGGAAATTTTTAATTTCCTTAAAATTTGTGCTGTTATTTTATTTACAAATATGATGATGATCAAGGAGCAGAGAACTATAGAAGAAGAAATAATGGAGGGGTTAAAAGATTTGGTGCATCAAAGCAGTGATGAGATGGTGAGTGTAGAAGCGAACATGGAAATATATATAATTTTCATAAAGTAGATCGTATAAACTTGTGTGTAGTTAGGATGGAGTGGATGGAAGAATTTTGGTGGAAGTGGTTAGATAATGGTGGGTCAAACCCCACAAGAGGAGGAAAAATTTAGAGATACACTTAGAGGAGGAGGCTAGGTTATGGTGGACATAAGTCAATGAGAATAAAGAAGATTGAAGAGAAGACCTGGTGGAGGAGAATGGTACTTGTCCTAGCCAAATGCTGAAAGACAAGAAGGAAGAAATAATCTAAGGTACCTGTTGTAGTGATGTGCTTTGTCTTAAAATCGACTGCTGCCATGAAGAAGTCTCTATTCTCACCTGGAAAATTACTCTTCAACAAAAAGAACTCAATAACCTCACATCTATCGTGGGGGATATTCGTGACATCCTGTTCAAAGCTGATAATTCTACAAGCCAAAATACTCCTGCAAGTTCATCGGCCAGTTCCAAAAGTCCCTCTGTAAGCTCACGCAAAAAGCCTTCTAAATCCAAAATAGAAATTGTGATTACACATATGTAAAAGTTTTGCTTGAAATTTAATAAAAAGTTTCACATAAATTGGTATCAGAGCCAAGTTTGTTATCTGTCATATTGTCTTGTGAGATTATTTCTGAAAGTTTTGCTAGTAGCATGCTGTAGTACCTGTGGAAGTTGGAGTAAGACCCGTATTGAAGGCCGAAGGAAAGCACCGTGTGAAGGGTAGTAAATCAACCAAAGTAGCAGGGAATATTGCAAACGATAACTAGTAAGTTTTTTTTCTTACTAATGGCACTCCACAGATCAATGAATGCTAGCTCTGCACTATTTGAAGTTTTACATAATTACTTTCAAGATGGAAATGATCATGTTGTGGATGAAAAGGGTAATTTTAAATTTCCTGATCTTAGAATCTCTACCTTTTATCCTGAAAAGGGAATTAAGGCTAAGATTTGTGATTCTGTCCGACAATCTGAAATAAATCTTTTAGTTACTAGCATTTGCCCGATTTATTTACCTTTCCTGTTACCAGACGATGTCTCTTGCTGGAGAGAAAAGGGTTTTTTCCATGTACATTTTCCGCATGTCAACATTATTGTCCACCCTCACTTCAATTATAATATTGATGCTGAGTTCTTTGCTACCTTAGTTGACACTAGATGCTGCATTTGGGACCAAGCTGTCAGAGCTCAATTTAGAGGAATTCTAAGTGCTGAGAAAGGCGATGGAGTCATCTCCGTCCAACCTAATTTTACCCTATCCTTATCTGATAAGTTTATATCCTCTGCTTTTTATCTGCTATTACAAGTTAAAGGTATTTCCCTTATGCCTGGTTCTGTCTATGCCACCATCGGAGGCCACTATGTGTACCGAATCATGAACACTATTTCTCCACCAATTTCTTTGCCCACAGGGGTAGGTTTTCCCCAAGGATCCTCTAATCTTTTAGATTATGGTCGCTTTATAGATCATACTGGTTTTGAGATCAGTTTTCCTATTATTGAACAATTATTAGATAGACAGAAACCTCAGTTTGTCAACCTTCCTATTCATAGAAATAGGTTTTCAGATAGACCATTGTTCCAATCACAAAGAGTTGCTAATATAACTCTATAGTCAGTTCCTGACTAGACTATCCTAGAGCAACCAATTGAAGATGAACTATCTTCTAGAGTCCAACCTCTCAAAAGAAGTTATTCAATGGCTCACACATACCCCAGCACTGACAGAAAGCCATACATAGACTATAATCCTGAAGAATGCTCTACATCATCCAGTAGTTCTCAAAAATTCCAAGCTGCCCAGTCTGTAAATCCTTATCCTTCTCGATCTTCTTTGTCATCTTCCTCAGATCTAAGTCAAGACCCAGTCTTGATAGACCACCTGGTCAGACAAGTGAGTTCCAGACTACACCTCACACCTAAACAAGAAGAAGAAAAGGATAAGAAACATAAGGGGATTAGAATAGCCAAAATGCCTGAACATGCTTGTATGATGAGAGAAGCACTACCTAGGTATGGTACAGAGAAAAAAGAAAAGGTTGCTGTCCAAGTTGATCCAGCAACTGCATTAGAATTCACGCATTATACACCTGGTAGATGGCCAACACAAGAAAGTTTTACAATGGTAAACCCTGAAGAGAAATTGTGGGGTAAATATGATGCTAGATTACATACCAAGGTAGGATCTAAGCAAAAGTCATCTGAAGCTCAGAGAAACTGGCAATCCCAATGGATGGTCTCTACCCAAGAAAATATTGATGATTTGGCTGTAGATGTAAAGCAAGGAATAAACATAACTATATTTATTTATGAAAATTTGGCTCAAGTTCAGAGTGTTAGTGATTATGCAAATTTTCTTAGTTAGTGATTATGCAAATTTTTCTCTTTTCATCTAGATAGATAAACCTTGTAAAGAAACGTCCAAACTCAAACAAATCGCAGTGTTCAGTATTTACGGTACCTCTGGGTCATGTTTACGGGTAGTGCCATCGCATTGAACTAAGTACCTCGCACCTAACATAGCTACAACAACGACGTCTGGGCACCATCCCTCTAAATCGTCGGGGAGTAATAAGGAACATCTCTAAGTTAAATCCGCAGGAAGGGAAAATCTCCTCGGATACTTGACTAAAAAGATTAAGAAAAAGAAAAAGGTGAGACTAACAGTAAATAAGACTTATTGATACGTGAGTATAAATCGGGGAGGACATGTGAAATGTCTAATAGGACAACTAGGCTGATCTAGAAATGCTATCTATCATGTATTCTCACCTCGCCCTCGCAAATCATGGTGAAAGTACTAGGGGATCAGGAATGGACTTAGTCACAATAATTATCTAATTTGGCTTGGGGAAGCAAATTAGATTTCATGGGTAGATACCTTATAGGGATTCCTTCACACTAGGACTAACTGACAAACACCCCTTTAGGTGTTTGTGGTAGTGGATTAACTCTCGTCCCTATTTCACCGAGTGGGTGGCAGCTGACGAAGAACTATCTGGGGCAGGGAATAACCCTAGAAAGGTCTGGGTACCGCTCACAGTTACACCAAACATAGTGCAAAATAGAACTACATGTTCGAATTCCCCGCGTTAGTCACATCCTCTCACATTCGAATTCCCTACGAAGAACAGTATGTAGGTAGTCTGGACGGCGAAGGATGCCCCCAGTACTTAGGTCCCCTGGATGTAGGGTGTTCTCCAATTAGCATTGTGATCTTAAATCTCTGAGTAGTGATTACTGAGTTGTGTTAACATGAGATTGTTAAGTTAATTTTGTGCAGATGATAAGGATACAGTTACTAGAGGAGAAGTAAGCTATCGAAAATGAATGCAGAATGTAATGCATGACTTAAGGTATGAACTGATCCATTGTTCTTCTAGGTTATCTTACATAATGTACCTTCTCTCGTAATATACTCTCTCTTCACTAGATTTAAAATTGGTGATCTTTTAAGAACCTGATGATTCTAGAAAACTAAATTTCAAGTTTCATCGCATTGCTATAGCATACATTAAGCACTTCTAGAAAAATTTCACATTTCCTACATCTGTCAGATAATTTTTTTTTTGGAAGGGTATTTTTGAAATCAAAGTTTAATGTTATTTGATTTAGGATGAGTCAGGTCCTTACACATTTGATGAAATTTCTTTATGCTTTGATGTATGCCATACATTGTTCAGACACTCCCATTTGCTTGCTGGCTGGGAGGATGTGGGTAAAGGATGCGGTGTTGGATTTTATAGTACCATTTACATTTGCCTAAAAGTTTCTAATTCTCATCCAATCCATTTTATGCATTCGCTGAGTTTTTCCAACTATCATGTCTGACAAAAATCGTCCTTTCATTAATGTAATAATGGATGCCCTGTTCCAAGGCGTCATCTAAGGATCCACGTTTTGCATACATGACTATTGGGGCACTTACAACTGCAACACTGACAAAATCCTTCTTTCTCTTATACTTAGACGGACATCCATACCTTGCTCAAACACCATTTTATTTGATAGATATCCATACCAGTTCCAAAGCTTTAGTTTCACCACTATACACTAGAGTTAGCGGCTACATTATACTAAACAATAGTGCACAAAATTAAAAATGAGCATTATGTGCTGCAATTAGATTTAGCCCTTGCAGCCAGCATATGGTACAATATTCATATTCGATGAGATGCTATCTCACTCTTTCATGTGGTCAAACAGTACACGTTCCTGTAGAAAATACGAATTTCTTGTAGGTGATGAAAGAGTGGACTTTTGCTTGTGAAAGCATATTCTTGAAAATACTAGTCTACAATAATTAAAATATGTATAGTAGTCTTCAGGAAGGACGCTGATAGGCAGGGAGGACACTGGCAAAGGTTGTGGAATTTTGACTTTACACCTGCCAATAGTAAGTTGCTTGAAAATTTCTAAAGCCTTTTCATCAAATCCATTTTGTGCATATTCTGCAGTCCACGTGCTCTATCTATACTCCCATGATTTTCATACTAGTCCACTAGAGTAATTCATATCTGAAAAGAATTCCCATACCTTGTTCGTAATCGCCATTAGGCACAGGTAGGGAGGACATTCGCAAAGGTTATGGGTTGTGGCCGTACGCCTACCAATTGCTTGAAGTTTATAAGGCCTTTTCAACAAATACATCTTGTTCACGCCCTACAATCCTTACAGTCCATGAGACAACGACTGTTTGAGGATTTTTGTCAAATAGTTGGAGAGCCTTGTCTGTACTTCCTCATTTTGCATACATTACCAGAGTATTTTCAATTGTTATGCCTGCCAAAAATCCACTTCCAATTATGCTTATATATGTATCGCTACAAGTGGGTTCAGAAACTTGGTGTTTCACAACATTTAAACTCCAATATGGTCAACTTATTTTGGCAAGGCATAATATGCATTGTCATTGTTCATGAAACGTATCATGTAGAGCCAATAACTAATTGTGTTGGCCAAACCCTCTTGTTGGGTACATAGATGAAATTATTAAGATTGTATCATTTGTAAGATTGCGGCAATTCCTCCTACAGTTAGGTGTTTTCCAAACGTCATCAGAATCACATCAGTAGTGACTGGATACAGGAGGTTTTCTCCACTAAGGAGATCAAACTCGTGTGTCTTGATAAGCATGCACTAGGCACCTTGTTAAACATTTTCTTTGGTCCTATTATATCTTTAGCTTTGTAAAATTTAACTAATTTGTTAGATATATTTGTATCACTAAACATTAGAGACGTTACTAAGGGTGCAATATACCAAAATTCCTGGTAAGGCCGAGAGCCAATTATCATCATCTATATAAACTTATCCCAGCTTTAAGGAGAATTACTATTAGTATTGGGAGGATTGATGTTTGAAATAGAACATACTTTATGATATATGTTGCGGGTGTGAATGCCCAATTTCAAAACAACAATTTAGCAATGATAAAGATTAGGGTATCCTCTAGATATCTTGCACTCCCAAGAAGGTCAACCTTGCACACACAACAATCAACTGAAGCCGTAATGCAATAAGAGTTATTTGCTAGCATCAAGTGCATATGAACCATGTGTTTCTTGTGAATTCTATTATGCTACTACAATTACACTATCATAATTATTGTCATAGAACTCTCTAAAAGTAATGAGTAGTGAGATTGTAGAGTGAGCCTCTAATTTGTAAGGGGAGGAGAAAATCTCATGGTCACACAAATAGCATTGGTGAAGTACGATACCATGTAAAAGTTCCCTTTGACTTGACCCTTGAAAACTATTGTTTCAATGTTGCTATTTAATCATGTCCCTATAATTTGGGATAACCTCCTTTTCTGTAATCCTGAGTAGGGGAACCTAAGATCCATTCAAATCTTAATAGCATCTTTCTCACAAACAAATTCCATATTAAAAATCATTTGTTAAATATCATATCATCTTAGATTGAAAGCTTAAGTATCCTTTCCAGTTTATGTTTACGAATAACTTGAAGTGAATTATTTGTATGAATAATCGGGAATGTGAAAGTATGAGTGAGTAATTTGGTTTGTGAATGTATGCAAAGACGCCGTATGGTTGAATCTTGTTTCTACTCTATAAATTGTTAGAAGAATCCTAAGAATTAGATAAATATTATTATGTGGGATTAGAATTCTAAGTATTAAATATAAAATTTGCTTGAGTTGCCTTGGTCGATAACACTCTTTTCATAATATAAAATTATATAGATAATATCTGATTTATGAATTAGCAAGCTTGTTAAGTTTATCTGTTCATCAAAAGTCATATTACTTCCCAAGGATTATTCAGAATTTGTTCATATTGTATTTGAAGAACAAAGTTATAAGTTAACCCTAATTTTATGAGTGGTCTTAACACTATTAGTTTTGTATATGTACTATTATGTTGATATTGTTCTATATCAGAAAATGAGATTTATTGACACACAAGTATAGATCGGGGAGGACATGTGAAATGTTAGATAGGGCAACTAGGCCGATCTAGAAACACTATCTATCATGTGCTCTCACCTCACCCTCGCAGATCATGGTGAAAGTACTAGGGGATTAGGAATGGACTTAGTCACGAAAATTAGCTAAGTTGGCTTGGGGGAGTAAATTAGATTTCATGGGTAGACACCTTATAAGGATTCCTCCACACTAGGACTAACTGACAAACACCCCTTTAGGTGTTTGTGGTAGTAGACTAACTTCCGTCCCTGTTTCACCGAGTGGGTGGCAGCCGACAAAGAACTGTCTGGGGCAGGGAATAACCTAGAAAGGGCTGGGTACCCACTCACAGTTACATCAAACATAGTGCAAAATAGAACTACATGTTTGCATTCCCCACATTAGTCACATCTGAAGGAGGGGGCCTTGATCCCGTGGATACAAGGTATGTAGGTAGTCTGAACGGCGAAGGATGCCCCTAGTACTCAGGTCCCCTAGATGTAGGGTGTTCTACAATTAGCATCGTGATCTTAATTCTTTGAGTAGTGATTACTGTGTTGTGTTAACATGAGATTGTTAAGTTAATTTTGTGCAGATGATAAGGATACAATTACTAAAGGGGAAGCAAGCTATCTATTGTTCTTCTAGGTTATCTTACATAATGTACCTTCCCTCGTAAAGTATTCTCTCTTCACTAGATTTAAAATTGGTGATCTTTTAAGAACCTGATGATTCTAGGAAACTAAATTTCAAGTTTCATCGCATTGCTATAGCATACATTAAGCACTTCTGGAAAAATTTCACATTTCCTACATCTGTTAGATCAAAAATTTTATTCATTGGTATTTTTGAAATCAGAGTTTAATGTTATTTGATTTAGGATGAGTCAGGTCCTTATATGTGGTATCAGAGCTTTTGGTTTGGACACTAGGCCTAAAGGTCCGCTAACCTAAAGCATGGTCAGAATTAAGACATAAGACTAATAGTATTCCCCCTCTTGCAATCTAATGATCATCCAGTTAATGATAAACATGGATAGAAACATGAAGAAGAAATGATAAGGTCGTAAGTAAACCCTCCCTAGAAGGTGAAGTGGATAGCTTGATGTCAGTAATGGTATGTGTAACGGGACAATAGTAGTTGGCTACATGACAACCGTAAGACTTGTGAAGTGCATATCATATTCCGTGGCTAATTCCTCTTGTGGCACATCATAATCTTTTTAGAATGGCATGCCCTGGGTTGTATGGGGTCATATGACTATTCATTTGGATTTTTGATATAGAAGTATGATAAGGTTGTTTCAAGTTTTGTGGCGAATGCTTAACGTGACATGGCAATTATCATTGTTCTCTATGTGGTTTAAGACCACTATATGATTCAACTATTTGAATGATAGAAGTCCATCAAGTTCTTTACTCCCCTTAGGTGGTCTTGTTGTAAGGCTACACGGTGCTTGTAATGTGCAAATTTTATGAGATTGTTGCATTATTTATTCTTGTGTTAAAGACTTTACTTAAGTGTTAAGCCGCAGTATTTTATTTCTTTATTTCAATTTTGAGATGGTCCTTTTGCCTCAAGGACTTGTTCTTTGTTGAACTTGGGATGTTGCAATAGTTGTTGTCTTTGATTTTCACTTCTTCTTGGCTTGTTTTATTTTAATTGAGGATTTAACTTATTGACTTGTTTCACTTAATTCTTCTTGATTTGAGGCATTTTTAATTTTACAACTACTGGCATGTGTGGAGTAATGTGACTTCTGTAAAACTGCCATATATAGGTAGGGCCCTGGCAGGTTGTATGGGTGAGTAGGTGGCCTAGGGAGATTCTACTGTGAGGATGGGATTGGTATGGGACAGTCATACTCCATCCATCCCCCTAGATCTATGTGTCTGTTTCTTGCATACCTCCCTCTTGGAGGATAACACCTTAAACAAATGCAAGGTATTAGGAAACATGTGGAGGGGTTCTTGAGGGGGCCCTGAAAACCATCTTTATTTCTAGGTTACTTGTCACTAAGATATCAATGATATTGGTTTTCCTTGGAGTTGAGACTATATGATGAGTACTAGAGATAGCTATTGACTTTTGAGAAACTGATGACATTCATGGACTCCTATTTTGGGATGCTATCACTACTTTTAGATAACAAGCCCTAAGGTGACACTAATTGATGTGACAGTCGTGAAGAGAGATGGATGGAAAGTTTGGAAGAAGTTTTTGATAAATCAGCATGCATGATAGCTAGAATTGTTATCTTTCACTTGAGTCTTGATGTGTGCGCTTGAGCATGAATTCATTTTAAGAGTAATGTCTATATGATATCAGAATAATGGAAGTCACTGGTACTTAGAAGAATCCCCGGGGTGGATTACTTGTACCAGCTTTGCCAATACTGAGGTCTGTACAAGTCGATATTGTATTTCCTGGTTGACATCCTCAGCACAGTGCTTGGGTGGCCTGTGGTCTCTAGGAAGTGACTCATGGACCCGTATTGATCTCGAAGGAGTCAAAAGTCTCTGGCCAGAGCATAATGATTCTTGTCCTCTTTAGCCCATTTGGCTGTTATGTTTATGCATCCTAGATTGGAGCATAATGATTCCTGTCCTCTTTAGCCCATTTGGCTATTATGTTTATGCATCTCGGATTGGAGCATAATGATTCCTGTCCTCTTTATCCCATTTGGTTGTTATGTTTATGCATCCCAGATTGGAGCATAATGATTCCTATCAGATTGGAGCATAATGATTCCTGTCCTATTTAGCCCATATGGTTGTTGTGTTTTCCTATTAGATAAAGATTTGATCCATTTGACTAGTGTAGGCTGTTTGGCCATTATTTTGGAGAATTGTACAAAATCAAAAGGTCTAATTCAAAGTTGTTGGAAACAGAGAGAGGAACAGAAGATATTGGTAAGGTTCTAAAATTGGTCTTTACATGTTTACTTATCCCGTATTGGATAGAGTTTTGGTCCGTTTGACCACCAAGCTGTTTTACCACCATTTGTTCTACCCCGTTTTGGGTAGCGATAAGGTTCGTTAGACCTAGTTTTGTATGAACCTATTTGCCCAAAGGACAGAAGAGCCCAGTTGGCTTTATTTCAGTATGTCCTGTTTTGGACACTTTAGCCCGGATTGGCTATTTCCTGAGTACTCAGATTGACTAAGAGAATATAATTTTTCTAATCTACAGTGGTACATCATTACTCTTGGATTCTAGCACATGTTGGAGTAAACTTCAAATGTAACTAAATTTTTTGATAAAGATCTGGATTACCAAGGGAGAATCTATGAACCTAAATTTTTATTGACCGCACTTCGAAAGTTGATTTATCTTTGATGATGGAAGTTTAAAGTGAATTGCAAGTGTTTATTTTAGACACAGTAAAATTCAAATGAACATTCAACATTCCAGACTCGAGGACAAGCTACAAGTATATGCTCAATCAGGTTACCTAGTAGAATTTTAATTATGAACTCTAACTTCAATGATGTTTAGATGATACAACAATTATATTTAGATGATACTCTATGATAGACTACTTTGTTGTGGGATGGACTATGAAGGTAGGCAAGCATACTAATAGTAAACGATGGTTATATCTATATGTATATGTTTTGACCTTATATGCATCGGGACGATGCATAAATTTAGGGGAGAAGGATGTCACAACTCAAGTTTTGCATTCTAATGTGAAAATTAAAAATACAAATAATATGGACACCATTAAAAAATTGAGGATAAGATTATCATTAAAATAACAACAGTGGATGATGCATTATCATTAAACAAAGAAGGTGGAAGATGCATTATCATTAAACAAAGAAGGTGGAGGATGCATTATCATTAAACAAAGAAAGTGGAGGATGCATTATCATTAAACAAAGAGAGTGGAGGATGCATTACCATTAAACAAAGAGAGTGGAGGATCATTAAAAAAAAAGGATGGAGAATGTAATTTTCTATAAATTGCCTAGAATTATGAGGAAGAAACACACTGATCTCTGGTTTGGGAAGTGCTGGAGAAATCTGTAAGAAGTGCTCTCCATCTTTTGCCTCGTTACTATTCAAAGTTTAGTTCTTGAAATTTTGTCAGTAAATTTATTTAGTTTCTTGGATTCATTTTGATATTGTGTAAAATTGAGATAAGCTTTTGATTTGTAAACTGAAGTTAAAGTAGAAATCGTACCTTTACAGTAGAATAGTATTCATTACCTGGCAAGTTAATGGGCTGAGTTCTACGTCTAGCCATGAGTCCTTTGTAAATCCATTTCAAGTATCCATTTTATGCACATCCTGCAATCATTGTAGAAACTATTTCCTTTGAAGTATTTTGTAATTTGTGTGCTTTGGCAGGCTTCTACGTTTGGTGGGGCCATTGCAAATGCAAGGTTGATGAAATTTGTTTATGCTTTGATGTATGCCATACCCTGTTGAGACACTCCCATTTGCTCCCTGGCTGGGAGGATGTGGGTAAAGGATGCGGTGTTGGGTTTTATACTACCATTTACATTTGCCTGAAAGTTTCTAATTCTCATCCAATTCATTTTTTCCATTTTTGCATTCGCTAAGTTTTTCCAACTATAATGTCTGACAAAAATCATCCTTTCATTAATGTAATAATGGATGCCCTGTTCCAAGGCATCGGTCTAAGGATCCACGTTTTGCATATATGTCTACTGGGGCACTTACAACTACAACACTGACAAAATCCCCCTTTCTCTTATGCTTAGACGGACATCCATACCTTGTTCAAACTCCATTTTATTTGATAGATATCCATACCAGTTCCAAAGCTTTAGTTTCACCGCTATACGCTAGAGTTAGCGGCTACCTTATACTCAACAACAATGCACAAAATTAAAAATGAGCATTATATGCTGCAATTAGATTTAGCCCCTACGGCCAACATATGGTGCAATAATCATATTCAATGAGATGTTGTCTCACCCTTTCATGTGGTCAAACAGTACACGTTCCTGTAGCAAATACAAATTGCCTGCAGGTGATGAAAAAGTGGACTTTTGCCTTGTGAAAGCACATTCTTGAAAGTACTGGTCTGCAATAATTAAAATATGTAGAGTAGTCTTCAGGAAGGACGCTGACAGGCAGGGAGGATGCTGGCAGAGGTTGTGGAATTTTGACTTTACACCTGCCAATAGGAAGTTGCTTGAAAATTTCTAAAGCCTTTTCATCAAATCCATTTTGTGCATATTCTGCAGTCCACGTGCTCTGTCTATACTCCCACGATTTTCATACTAGTCCACTAGAGTAATTCATATATGAAAAGAATTCCCATACCCTGTTCGTAATCGCCATTAGGCACAGCTAGGGAGGACATTCGCAAAGGTTATGGGTTGTGGCCATACACCTACCAATTGCTTGAAGTATATAAGGCCTTTTCAACAAATACATCTTGTTCATGCCCTACAATCCTTACAATCTGTGAGACACCGACTCTTTGAGGATTTTTGTCAAACAGTTGGAGAGCCTTGTTTGTACTTCCTCATTTTGCATACATTACCAGAGTATTTTAAATTTGTTATGCCTGCCAAAAATCCACTTCCAATTATGCTTATATATGTATCACTGCAAGTGGGTTCAAAAACATGGTGTTTCACAACATTTGAACTCCAATATGGTCAATTTATTTTAGCAAGGCATAATATGCATTGTCATTGTTCATGAAACATATCATGTAGAGCCAATAACTAATTGTGTTGGCCAAACCCTCTTGTTGGGTACACAGATGAAATTATTAAGATTGTATCATTTGTAAGATTGGGGCAATTCCTCCTACAATTAGGTGTTTTCCAAACGTCATCAGAATCGCATCAGTAGTGACTGGATACAGGAGGTTTTCTCCACTAAGGAGATCAAACTCATGTGTCTTGATAAGCATGCACTAGGCACCTTGTTAAACATTTTCTTTGTTCCTATTATATCTTTAGCTTTGCAAAATTTAACTAATCTGTTAGATATATTTGTATCACCAGACATTAGAGATGTTACTAGGCGTGCAATATACCAAAATTCTTGGTAAGGCCGAGAGCCAATTATCATCATCTATATCAACTTATCCTAGCTTTAAGGAGAATTACTATTAGTATTATGAGGATTGATGTTTGAAATAGAACATACTTTATGATATATGTTGCGGGTGTGAATGCCCAATTTCAAAACAACAATTTAGCAATGATAAAGATTAGGGTATCCTCTAGATATCTTGCACTCCCAAGAAGGTCAACCTTGCACACACAACAATCAACTGAAGCCGTAATGCAATAAGAGTTATTTGCTAGCATCAAGTGCATATGAACCATGTGTTTCTTGTGAATTCTATTATGCTACTACAATTACACTATCATAATTATTGTCATGGAACTCTCTAAAAGTAATGAGTAGTGAGATTGTAGAGTGAGTCTCTAATTTGTAAGGGGAGGAGGAAATCTCATGGTCACACAAATAGCATTGGTGAAGTATGATACCATGTAAAAGTTCCCTTTGACTTGACCCTTGAAAACTATTGTTTCAATGTTGCTATTTAATCATGTCCCTATAATGGGATAACCTCCTTTTCCATAATCCTGAGTAGGGGAACTTAAGATGCATTCAAATCTTAATAGCATCTTTCTCACAAACAGGTTCCATATTAAAAATCATTTGTTAAATATCATATCATCTTAGATTGAAAGCTTAAGTATCCTTTCCCGTTTATGTTTATGAATAACTTGAAGTGAATTATTTGTATGAATAATCGGGAATGTGAAAGTATGAGTGAGTAATTTGGTTTGTGAATGTATGCAAAGATGCCGCATGATTGAATCTTGTTTCTACTCTATAAATTGTTAGAAGAATCCTAAGAATTAGATAAATATTATTATGTGGGATTAGAATTCTAAGTATTAAATATAAAATTTGCTTGAGCTGCCTTGGTCGATAACACTCTTTTCATAATATAAAATTATATAGATAATATCTGATTTATGAATTAGCAAGCTTGTTAAGTTTATCTATTCATCAAAAGTCATATTGCTTCCGAAGGATTATTCAAAATTTGTTCATATTGTATTTGGAATTGTATTTGAAGAACAAAGTTATAAGTTAACCCTAATTTTATGAGTGGTCTTAACACTATTAGTTTTGTATATGTACTATTATGTTGATATTGTTCTATATTAGAAAATAAGATTTATTGACACACGAGTATAGATCGGGGAGGACATGTGAAATGTTAGATAGGGCAACTAGGCTGATCTAGAAATTCTATCTATCATGTGCTCTCACCTTGCCCTCACAGATCGTGGTGAAAGTACTAGGGGATCAGGAACGGACTTAGTCACGAAAATTACCTAAGTTGGCTTGGGGGAGTAAATTAGATTTCATGGGTAGACACCTTATAAGGATTCCTCCACACTAGGACTAACTGACAAACACCCCTTTAGGTGTTTGTGGTAGTAGACTAACTTTTGTCCTTGTTTCACTGAGTGGGTGGCAGCCGACGAAGAATTTTTTGCGGCAGGGAATAACCCTAGAAAGGGCTGGGTACTCGCTCACAGTTACATCAAACATAGTGCAAAATAGAACTACATGTTCGCATTCCCCGCGTTAGTCACATTCGAAGGAGGGTGCCTTGATCCCATGGATACAGGGTATGTAGGTAGTCTGGACGGTGAAGGATGCCCCCAGTACTCAGGTCCCCTAGAGGTAGGGTGTTCTACAATTAGCATTGTGATCTTAATTCTCTAAGTAGTGATTACTGAGTTGTGTTAACATGAGAATGTTAAGTTAATTTTGTGCAGATGATAAGGATATAGTTACTAAAGGGGAAGCAAGCTATCCATTGTTCTTCTAGGTTATCTTACATAATGTACCTTCCCTCGTAATGTATTCTCTCTTCACTAGATTTAAAATTGGTGATCTTTTAAGAACCTGATGATTCTAGGAAACTAAATTTCAAGTTCCATCGCATTGCTATAGCATACATTAAGCACTTCTGGAAGAATTTCACATTTCCTACATCTGTCAGATCAAAATTTTTATTCATTGGTATTTTTGAAATTAGAGTTTAATGTTATTTGATTTAGGATGGGTCGGGTCCTTACAATTTACATATAAAGATGATAAATAGTTAGACTTTAAAATAGGAAAAAAAATGACCGTTAAAGAGGATTTAACTGGTTTTTATAGTTTCTGAAGAATGATTCTCTTCCAAGGCCGATCTAAAATACTGCGCATATGTGTTTTTTTAGTTGAAAATAGATATTATAATATAAAATAGCATGTCTACTGATATAAAGCTTCATGGTCTCTGTAATATAACATTTGTTTTAGTTATTTTTCTTAACACTAAGTTGCAAAACATGGTAGGCCTTCTAATTTTAAAAATTGCTTTGTTGATTCATATTGCCAAATCTGATTTCGTGATTTTTGTGTGCATCAGTGAAATTCAGAAGTATTAGAAGAGAACTGGACTTCTAATCCGAAAACTGCCTTTTTAGAGACTGGTTTGAGAAATTGCAAAAGATTTTAAGGTATTCCCTTTTACTTACTACTTTTACTTATAATTCCAAATTCCAGCTAGACTTGTAGTTTCTAATTTTACAGATTTGTTCCTTACAAATTAGGTTGCTCTTAGGTCCATTAATGGCTGGTAGTTCTGTATTGTGTGTTTGTATACATTCTCAGTTCCTTTTATTTGTTCCACAGTGTTTACACTCTCTTGAGTTTTCAGTGGCATGAATAGTATCCCTACATGGTTACCAATGCCCAAAGTCTTTATCACAGTTTAATCTTAATACAAGGATACTTGTATTCAAAATTCTTTTCTTTTTTGTCTAGTGTTTCTTTTACCGTTGAAAATGATTCTTTACCCCCTCAAAATTGCATATCAAGCAATGTATTGGCATTTACATATTTCAAGGAAAATCTTGAATGGGAACTAAGAAAATGGAATGTGTGATTGGAATAGCTCTACATGGATGTTATTTACAAAGTCCCTATGCTATACTTTCCCTTGAATTTGTCTAATCCTAATTGTGTAGCAACATCATTGCAAACAAAGTTGGATGGAAGGTTGCTGCTTATGATAGTTGGTCTCTTCATTTTAGCTCACAAAATTTCCTTGTTGGTATATGCCTTTTATCTGTTGGCTCAGGTAATCACTTGTGGGCTTACTTGGTATATGCCTTTTATGAGAGTGTGCTTAATGGTTTGGACACTATCATGAAAGTAGAATCTATTTAAAAAATATGTAAGGGGACAGTAGGAATGAAGAATACAACGACAAATTTCAATGACTTTATATATAGATTTACATGTGAATTGGGAGAAAGGTAATGGGAGAAAGTAATACTTATTGCAGTGACTACTAGGAATTGACACGTGAGTTGGCTTTAGTTTGGGCTGTGTTCTTTATAAAAATTTGTGTTTCCTAGGTGTTCTTTCATCTTCCTGTATTGTAAGACACAATGATACCTATAAGGTTTGATATCCTTTTGGAGAAATGTTCATATAGTTAATATATATTTACTATTTATTTGTGGATGGGAAAAAAGGTTATGAGAAAAAGTAATATTTGTTGCAGGATTGGTTGGGAACTAAGTATTAGTTAATTGTCAAAGAAGACACCAATTATTAGTCACTGAAACATCTCTTGGAGAGATCCATTGCATGACATCTCATCTTTGAAGTTTAATTTTACTTTTTAGTTGTTAGAATGCATTTGTTACTATTCCATTTCTTGAATTGCTTTATGTGTGTATTTCATAAGGAACTTTCATTGATTGACCACCTAGTTTAAAAATAATCAATCCCAAAAATTAAGCAAATCTAAGTGAAAGGTAAACTTCAAACACACTTCATATAAAGTGAATGCCAAAGTTAGTTCAAATAGTTCTTAGATTTTTGCAGAATCATAAGATAGAATGCTAATTACCAAATTTTTAAGTAAATTAGAAGTAAAAAAGACAAGTACATATAGCCTTCATAGGAGGTGAGAGGCTGTAAAATAGATAGTAGAATAACAATTTGCATGAATCGTAGGAGTTTCACCATAGCTAACTGTTGTTTACTAGTTGTATTAGTTAGCTTAATGAATAGATCTCCTGCTATTTACGGAGTTGAAACTAACACTAACACCCCCCCCTTAAGGCTAACTAAGGAGACAAAAGCCAATATAGCTAAAAAAGATGGGTTCTGGCATCAAGGCCATTTTAGGTACCCATTTACATATAAAATTCTCATAAGTGGAGAAAGGTAGAAAACCCAATGGAAAAAAACTACCCCCTAAAAGAGAAAAAACAAGAAAGTGTACTAGACACTTTACAAAATACCCAAAGGTGATAATCCTGTTGTGAAGAATCACTGGAAGCCTTCTGTGAAGCAACACTAAACTCTGATGTAGTAACAGGTGATGATGACAATGATGTCAGGTTCTAGAATCAGGAATCCATGTTCCAGATTTAGAGACTGCAGATGCAAAAAGAGCATGACCCCTAATTGTTTCTAGTGTTGTATCTGGTGTTGATGATGACTCTTGATTAGATTCAGGATCCTTTATATTATGCTTTTCAAGAAGATTGGTCAGATGATTGATCTTCTTTAAACATTTTTGCTCAGTGTGCCCAATTTTATTGTAATATGTACACTTAGCTTTTTCTTTGCCTTGATCTGAAAAGCTTTGAGTGTTTGATTTTGAAGACTCAGCTTTCTTATCTTTCTTGATTTCTTTGTCCTTTTGTTTTCCTCCTTTGTTATTTTCCCAATTTCCAGCAACAAGAGCATGTGGTTTGTAATTCTTTATGGCACCCATTTGTATCAATTTATCATGTTCCCTTGTTAAGTCAACAATGAATTCATCCAAAGTAGGCATTTTCCATGAAGCACCAAAAGCCCTTTTGGCGGTATAAAAATAAGATACAAAGATCGAATATTTAGGACCTAATTTGGAAAGCGTAGAACGTATGAGTTGATCTTCCTTTTTATCTATCCCACATTCTTTTAACTGCAATTTCAATGATCTGAACTTTGTGAAATAATCTTCTAAGGTATGAAAATCTCTAGGGCTCAAATTGAGGAGCTCATTCTCTAACTCATGACTTTTTAATTCATCAACCTTCCCAAAGAGTTTTTCTAAGTTTTGCCATACCTCATTGGGTATTTTCAAGGTTTCAACATGGAATAAAAGTTCAGGAGCTAGATTTAGACATAAGAATCCAAAGGCCTGATCACACTTATTGAACCATTTTTCCTTATCTTTGATAGCATTTAGCTCTTTTTCTGTGCCCATAGTCACTCTATATAACCCTTTATCCTTTAGCATAAGTTGAATACTGAGTTTCCAATCATGATAGTTAAAGGGTGTTAAAGGTTTGATTGGACGATTTAGCTCCATGCTTTACTTAGATTGTTTGCAGATTTGTGGAAAGAAATATTGAGGGAGAAATGGAAGTGCACACAAGACACAACTCTAGTTACCCCCTTGTGAAAATTGGCACTTTATATTTTAGTGCATGTTTAAACCCTTGGTTAATTCCCCCCCTTAAATGCAACACTTTATATTGCATAGTGCATTTTAGACAAATAAAATGTCTATTCTAACACCAAATACAAAAAATTAAATGCTTTGCTTTTAGGGCAAACCAAATTCATGCCCAAAAAGAAATTAGGGCAGATGCTATCAAGGGCGGCCAGAATGAGTAGGGGGTGCTAGGCAAAATTTATAGGGTAGCGAGACACATGCAACAGAGGTGTTGGGAAGAATGAGGCACCTAGAGTTCCCAACAGGCATCTAAAAAGATGCAGTCACCTATGTGCGGATGTCCATAGAAGATGGGCATGGGGCAGAGGCCAAAATAGCACCTCCTATTCGCCAGAGATCGCAGGTCGGCCTTGAATGGCCTTCGATGGCCTGCATTCATCTTTTCCTCTATGTCTCTTTCAGAAGGCATTGGCGCTGTGTGCAGATCTCAGGCCTTTGAAACTACGGACTCTTTGTTGGCTCGCAATTTGTACAAATAGGCCTGTGGCCTCTGTTTACATGTGGCCTTTGTCTCCTTCACTCCTCACACCTTTCAAGACACAGAAACAAATTTTCCACGCTAGAATTTAATCAGCAATGCCAAACAGACTAAGACTCCATGGCATATGGATGAATGGAGATCGATGAAGATCTGGAAAGCATGAAAGAAACTAGAACAGGGTGCATCACTAAAAAAAATAGAGGTTTTGACTATAAAAAAAGAACTAGCAATCTAACTTAACATCTCTGATACCATCTTAGATTTTTGCAGAATCATAAGATAGAATGCTAATTACCAAATTTTTAAGTAAATTAGAAGTAAAAAAGACAAGTACATATAGCCTTCGTAGGAGGTGAGAGAGGCTGTAAAACAGACAGTAGAACAATAGTTTGCATGAATCGCAGGAGTTTCACCATAGCTAACTATTGTTTACTAGTTGTATTAGTTAGCTTAATGAATAGATCTCCTGCTATTTATGGAGTTGAAACTAACACTAACAACAGTCACGCACACAAAAAGTGAATGTTAAATTTCAAGCACACACTTCACACACACACACAAAGGTAGTTCACTCACATTTCACACAATAAAATATGAATCCACAATTAACTCAAAAAAATTAAGGGGATGTCAAAGTTCAAACCTATGCTTCTCATCCAATAAGTGTCTCAAATTCAAGTGAATGTCAAAGTTAGTTCACACACACACAAAGTGAATGCAAAATTTAGTTCATACACATTTCATACACACAAAGTGAATGTCAAAAGCACACTCAAATAATAACTGGATGTCAAAATTCAAATGCACACTTCACACAAACAATAAATGGATGCCAAGACACTAAACAAAGTGAACTCCAAAATTCAAATAAATAAGTGGATGCCAAAGTTCAAACGCACATATAAAGTGAATGCCAAAAGTTCAAACAATAATGCACACATAGTAATGCCTAATGTTCAAACACACTTCAAACAAACAATCAATGAATGTCAAAATTTAACCACACACCAAGTAAATGCCAAAGCACAAACACACACATCATACAAACAACAAATGCAAAAAAAGTGAATTCAATTTTAAACATACAAAGTGAAACAAATATAAGTCAATGCCAAAGTTCAAACCCATACTTCACATTACAAATAGTATTACACTAATTATGACAATGTTAATAGATTGCATTGTGGTTGAATGGGACCTACCATAGTTCTTAGGTTTCTTTATGAATTAGTTCTTTAATGATTGATTCACAATATTCATTTAATACCATTCCATTATTTTTATTTACAAAAAATAATTTAATCTTTTTATAGTATTTATAGCCTTGTCCACCCACTACTACATGTAATGACGTAAAAATATAAATATAAACTATCTAGTATTAGGCCTAGAAATATTTGTGTGTATCAGCCATTTGATAGCGTCTTTGGTGCTTTTACTAGTATTTATTTGGCCGATAGGCCATTCTATATGTGCACACATCTTGTAACTGCCAAAAATTTGGTAGTCCATAATTTTTCGTCGTCCATAAAAAAATAAAATATTAGTAGTTCAAAATTATTTTTTTCATCCTTGTTTTGCCTCCTCAAATGCTTCAACAATTTCATGCTTTGGTGCAAAGTCCAAAAAGTGTTACAGATCTTTTGCTATACTTGATTGAATCCATAATAGAAAAAATTATAAAGAAAGACAATATTGCTCCATCTAGGTATTTCCATTTTGTTGTGGAGCTTCTGCATTGTCATGCTAGGGTTTACAGCTCATTTTCATCGCCCAAATAACATCTAATATGTATGTTTCACCTCCTCAAATGCATCAACAATTTCATACTCTAGCACAGAGTCCAGAAAGTGTTATGGATCTTTTGTTGTTGATTGAATCGATGATAGAAATCATAAATAAAGACAATATTGCTCCATCTAGGTATTGCAATTTCATTGTAGAGCTTCTGTGTTGCCATTTTGGGGTTTACAGATGTTGGGAATTAAGGTGTCTCAACCTTGTTAATTCCTTGCATTATTTATGTTTGTATTTATTAACTCATTGCCTATGTTGTAAATTAATTATAAATTCTATATTGACATATTGTGGGATGTGGCACGGTGATGTGTCATCCTACATGGAAGATGACAACTTGTAATTTTATCCTCACATGAGGAGATAGGCATCCCTCTTTGTGGTAGGAGTATTTTGCCATGTGTCGGCATCTTGGATGTTGTGTAGGAGAATATTGACCAAAATAGTTATGATAGATTCCTATGACATGTAAGAGTCGAAAATAGAAGCTTCTAAGACAGGTAAATACATGTGTCATGAAGCATCTTTAAAAAAGGCATATTTGGGTGCCCCAAGGTGGACTATGACATGTTATAAGAGAATATGCTATTTATAGCCTGTGTATGATAGATTCTCTTACAACTGTAAGTTGTAACTGCTATGACAGATTCTATGATAGTCATAAGTGTCGTAAGAGCATCTGTCATAGCCCATTTTAGAAATAGGCAACTTCTTTGGGATGGGAGCTGTGGACAAGTGTCAAGCACATTCTACAATGTTGATCAAGTGTCCTTAGGCATGGGTTTTAGGCCATGAGGCCAAGTTGGACACCCATTCCAAGTTTGGACCAATATTGCCTTGTATATTCTATATAAACAAGTGCTTGAAGAGGGAGATGTATTACAGGTTTGACAGTTACTGTTATGCTGCCAGTTTGTCTCCAGATATGAGTGTTGAAGACTCCCAAGAGCTTGCATTGCAAGTGTGTTATAAACATTCTTTATTTTGATAATATATTGTGTAGGTTTTGGAGTGTGGGGTTTTTCACCCGATAAGGGTTTTCCCCACGTGTATCTTGTGTCTCTCTTCTTCTGTCTCACCTTCTCTTCATGTGTTTGCTGCAATATCTCATGTTAATGGTTTAATGTTGTAATTGTTATGATAAATTTGAATTTGAACTCTCCTCCCCTCATTAGATTAGTGTAGGAAGCATTTTTTGCACACCTAGCTTCCTTTCAGTTAGTATCAGAGCTTGGCTAGTTTTTGGTTCTAATTGCTGGGTAGGGGTTTTTTGAGCTAATCTTAGGTTGAGTGGGAGTCTTGTCTAGAGTATTCTATATCTTATTGCAGCAACGAGATGGCAACCACATTCGGAAGGTTAGAGGTTGAGAAATTCAATAGCACAAATTTTGAGTTGTGGAAATTGAAGATGGAGGACGTACTTATTGATCGTGACCTATGGGAAATGGTATCTAGTGTAAAACCCACAGTAATGCAACAAGCTGATTGGAATCTTAAAGATCAGAAGGCTAAGGGTCTCATTAGACTCTATTTAACTAACTCTGTGTTGTTAAACATCCATGAGGAGAAGACAACGAAGGATCTTTGGAAGAAGTTGGGAGATGTTTATCAGGCCAAGTCCTTGGTGAACAAATTCTTCCTAAAAAGGAAGTTGTTTGATCTGAAGATGGAAGATGGAAGATGGAGGATCTGTTGTGGATCACATGAATGCTTTCAACATGATCGTTGCACAGTTGACATCTGTGGGTGTTAAAATGGAGGAGGAGGATCGTTGCATGACCCTATTTTGTTCTTTGCCATATTCATGGGATCATCTTGTAATGGCTATCAGAAGCACCACTACCACCTTCAAGATGGAAGATGTGGTGTCCTCGCTGTTATCTAAAAAAATGTGAAGGAAGACATCTGAATTAGCCAAAGAGGCTCTTGCGGTTCATGGAAGACCCAAGGAGAAAGGAAAGAAGAAAGACAAGAAAAGTTAAAGGGCAGATCCAAATCCTATGGGAGATCTAAATCTCATGGAAAGTCCAAGGCTCTTTGATGGAACTATGGTAAAATTGGGCATTTTCGGAAGAAATGCAAAGAGGAAAAGAAGAAGAAGATGAAAGCTCCTAATTTAGATTCTAACAAGTCACAAGATGATGGTGATGCCTTCATCGTAGCCCTGGCCACCCATGCATTTGATGATGTGTGGTTGATTGATTCTAGTGCATCATTCCACATGACCTCACATCAAGACTAGTTCATGAAATATGAAGAGTTTGATGGTGGAAGGGTGTACCTTGGTGATGACTCTCATCTAAAGATTGTTGGTCATGGAAGAGTCTCATTCTGATTCTCTGATGGACGAGTGAAGGGGATTGCTGGAGTTATGCACATTCCAGGCCTTGCACGGAACCTGCTTTCTATAAGTATGTTGAATGATGCAGGTGTACAGGTTGTCTTTTTGAAGGATGGATGCAAGATGACAAGAGGATCTATGGTGCTTGCGAGGGGTACTCTATTTTAGCTGAAGGCATACACTTCACAATACAATAGTTCTTTTGACTTAAGGAAATGAGCTGTTGTCACTTCATCCCCACCATTTGAACATGCAGTGAAGAAATCTGTTGTAACCAGTTTTGATGGTTGTGCACATGCTTTGGAAGCTAAGATTCCTACTGAAAAGACTATGTTATGACATTTGAGATATGGCCACATTGGTGAGAAGGGTCTGCGTACCCTAAAAAATAAAAACCTCGTTGAGGGGTTAAATGATTGTAATCTCGAGTTTGACTTTTACGAACATTACATTTATGGAAAGAAAAACCATGTTTAGTTTTACTCTAGTTCACACAAGTCTTCTGGTGTATTGGATCTTATTCATTATGATGTGTTTGGTCCTATTAATGTTCCTTCATTATCAAAATCTATATAGTTTGTATCTTTCATAGATGATTACAGTAGAAGGACATGGGTTTATATTATCGGAAGCAAGACTAAAGTCTTAAGTCGATTTAAGGAGTTTAAAACCTTTGCTGAAAATTAGACTTTTAAAAAGATTAAGTGTTTGAAAACTGACAATGGTGGTGAGTTTTGTTCAGCAGACTTGATAAGTTCTGTAAAGAGCAAGGGATTGAAAGACATAAGACAACTCCATACACCCCACAACAAAATGGAGTTGCAGAGAGGATGAACAGGACACTAATGGAGAAGGCTAGGAGTATGCTTAGTGGAGCAAGCCTCAAAAAAAAGTTTTGGGCTGAAGCTGTTGCCACTTCTTGCTATTTGGTAAACAGATCTCCTACAACAGCTCTTGTTGGCAAAATGTTAGAAACCTGTGTTTAACCCTTCTCTTTACTTTGTTAGGATTTTACTGATGGACGCATATGCTTTTTAAGTCGTCCTATGAGTATATTGTGTTATCCCACATTCATGGGGAGTAATAGTTGTTTAGATTAGACTTAGTATATAAGTACGTGTTGAGGCCAATAAAGGCATCCATGAGTTTATTGTATTGAGCTTGCTCAAAGGAGGTTGCCCCCTCGAAGTGGCCTGCGATCAATAAATTCCTTCTGTGTTCTGCTATTTCTATTATTTCGTACATTTTTCATTATATTGTTGCAGGAAGTTCCTCTCATCTAGTATCAAAGTGCTTTTTTGGGCTCACTGGGTGGAATTTCTGCCAAATTTGTTTTTCGCAGTGGCCTCCAAGTGTTGTGATTATTGCAGTAGTTCTTTTTTCTTTGCATCTATATTGTTCATTTCAATTGCAGGTTCGAATCAGGGAATAATCCCTATCCACTTAACTGTGGGAAGTGCCTGGGCATAGCCCTAAAACTTATTGTGAGGAGTACCACAGGAACCCTGAAGTAGCTAGCCCATTGAGAGGACTTGCCAGCAAAAAGGACAACGGCCCCTACCTAATTGACTAGTTCCCATCCATGAGGTAAACCAAGAGCTGTCATTTGTGGCAAAGTGGTTATCAGTTTTACCAGAGCCGTGGAGTGAGGGGTACTACCCCAATACGCAAGCCATTAGACAATATTGGTAGTTGAGTGAATCCCCTGAACCCTTAGGAAGCTGAACATACCTGGGGTCCATATCTATTCCCAGTTGATAAATCACAAATTGCATCTATCCAGAGCCGTTGTAGATCCTATTGCAGATCATTTCCCAAAAACAAAATTCTATTTTTTTGCCATATCTTCCTTTCTTTAGCTCCGTTTCCCCTAAAAATTCACTGGAACCCCTAAAATTCCATTCTGCATATTTCCTTCCTTGAGGACCCTATCCCAAATTCCACTTATCAAAGCCAGAAATCCCACATTTGTCTATTTTTAGGGTTTGTCATAACTTCTTCGATTCTCACCCAATTGCCTTCAAATTTTGCCATAATGTTCATTTCCTATTCCTGCTCCTTTGTCCCTCTTGGACAAATTTTCCCATTCTTTCACCCTGCTTCTGAAATCCCCATTTTCTGCTTCCCTGTCCCTCAGAAAGTGTCCAAAACCTAGTCAAACCCTAATTACCCATTAGAGTTTTTCCCAAATCCAAATTTTCCTTTACTAAAAAAGTTTCTATTTTTGTTTTTTACCCATTCCCCCCCAAAAAAAACTCCAGGTTACGGTTTTCACCCGCGCAGGAGCAAAAAAAATGGAGGATGAACTTGTAGCCCTCAAGACCAAACTCCAAGATCTAGATGAAAAAATTCTCGGCCTCAATCTTCAGCATTTAGCCATGAACAATAGACGGCAGCTAGAGTCTTCTGCAGACACTGGGTTCTCTTCTTCTAGCAATTTTCGTGGGCCAAAGCTTGATTTTCCTCACTTCAATGGTGATGATCCAACTTGATGGATATACCAGGCAAAATAATATTTCAGTCTGCATAGTACTTTTGATGTCAACAAAGTCCCACTTGCATCCTTTCATTTGGAACATGAAGCCCTTCAATGGTTCTATTGGTACATCAAGGCTTATGAAGAGCCAAAATGGATAGATTTTTGTAAAATTATTTTGCAAAATCATTTTGCAACGATTTGGCCCTAGTGCTTTTGATGACTTCATAGGAGCACTCACTAAACTTCGCCAAACTGGCACTGTGAGAGAATATCAGACAGAATTTGAGAAACTTGCCAATCACATAGAGGGATTGTCTAATGCATTCTTTAGGAGTTGTTTTGTCAGTGGTCTGAAGGATGCAATCCAATCTAAGGTTAAAATGTTCTGTTCCAGCACAATGATGGAAGTCCTAGGGTTGGCTAAGTTGGCGGAGGACAAGATCACAGCTCAACAGCGCTCCAAATCCACTTTTGTTCCATTCAAAAATATGGTTTCCCAAAGACCTCCAACCATGTTAGCTCCTAGAACAACTCTTATCAAGCATTTGTCTGAAGCAGAGATGCGGGCACATAGAGAAAAAGGGCTTTGTTATAATTGTGATGAGAAATTCACTCGGGGACATAGATGTGTTGAGCAAAAGCTATATCTCTTGGATGTGGATTCTCCACCTGTAACTAAAGTTTATGAAGATGCTCAGGATACAGTAGATGATCAAGTCGACATTCGGTAGCCGCCTATTGACCCTCCTTCTCAGGATGACCACCCAGAGATATCTCTCCATTCTTTAGTAGGAGTCACCTTCCCCACAAACCATGCGGGCCAAGGGTTACTTCAAGAAGCTCCCTCTTATAGTACTCATTGATTTTGGTAGCACTCATAACTTCATTGACCCTTAGATCGCCAAACAGGCTGATTGTTTTATCCATCCTTACTCCAGCTTTCAAGTCATGATTGCTAATGGGTGCACATTACCTTGCAAAGGGAAGTGTCACAATGTGCGTATCTCTATTGGAGATTATAACCTATGCTCTGACATGTTTGCCTTTCCCTTAGGTGGATGTGATGTGGTTTTGGGCGGTCAATGGTTACACACACTTAGACCCATCTTATGGGATTTTGCTGAACTTTGGATACAATTTTCAAACAATGGGCAAAAACACACATTGAAGGGCTTACAACTAGGGTTTCTCAGCATCATCAGTTCACATCGCATGGAAAAGCTCCTTAAGAAGAATTCACATGGTGTCATCGCTCAGCTCCATTCCATTCAGATGCAACCATCAACGGTCTCCACTACTCTTCCGGATCTACAACAAATTTTTGATAGATATGCATGTCTTTATTGCCACCTTCATGACCAAAGGACCATTGTATTTAGCTCCTTCCTAGAAGTGTTCCTCCTGACATCAGGCCCTATCGCTACCCATTTCACCAAAAGACAAAGATTGAGATGCTCATTTGGGACTTACTGAAGCAAGGTATTATTTGCCCTAGTACCAGTTCTTTTTCTTCACCAATTCTTCTTGTCTAGAAAAAAGATGGGTCATGGCGCCTCTGCATTGACTTCCGAGCACTTAATCACATCACAATCAAGGATAAGTTTCTGATTCCTATTGTTGATGAGCTTCATGGTGCTCATTTTTTCTCCAAGTTGGATGTTCATTCTAGGTATCACCAAATTTGAGTTCATGAGGATGATATCCCTAAAACGGCTTTTCATACGCATGATGGCCACTATGAGTTTTTGGTCATGCCCTTTGGCCTCACTAATGCTCCTTCCACATTCTAGGCATTGATGAATAAAATATTTTGGCCCTACTTACAGAAATTCATTTTGGTCTTCTTTGATGATATCATCATCTATAGTAAAACATGGGCTGAGCATCTTCAGCATTTAGATCTTGTACTACAACTTCTCTCTAATCATCATCTCTATGAAAAATAGTCTAAATGTGTTTTTGGGTAGGAGGAAGTGGAGTATCTCGGGCATATTGTTTCATCCCAAGGGGTTCAAGTGGATCCTACCAAAATAGATGCTATGAAAAATTGGCTGCATCCTCAGACACTCAAGAGCCTCCGTGGTTTTTTGGGATTGACTGGCTACTACCACAAGTTTGTCAAGGATTATGGCAAGATTGTAGCTCCATTAACAACTATGTTGAAAAAGGATGCTTTTACATGGACACATGCTGCTGAGTGTGCATTTGAAAAACTAAAACAAGCTATGTGCACTACACTTGTTTTAGCTATGCCAGATTTTTCCAAGACCTTCACTATTGAGAGTGATGCTTGTGGCAATGGACTTGGTGCTGATCTCCTTTAAGATGAACATCCCATTGTGTTCACCAGAAAAGCCCTTTTAGGTAAGAATTTAGTACTCTCTACATATGAGAAGGAAATGATGGCTATTTTGCATGCACTACAGAAGTGGCGGCCATACCTATTAGGGAATCATTTCTGCATCAAGACTGATCACCAGAGTCTGAAATATTTCCTGGAACAACAGGTCTCCTCTCCAGCACAACAGAAATGGGTTAGCAAACTCATGGGTTATGACTATGAGATCACTTACCAGAAGGGTAAGGACAATATTGTGGTGGATGCTCTTTCTTGCACATTTAATGATCAAGCTTCTCTTTCAGCTATTTCTATGCCTATTCCAAATTGGTTGGAATCTGTCCAGTAAGGCTATGTCAATGACTCTTCATTTTATCTCAAATCATCCAACAGTTGGCCAATAACCCTTTTGTTGTACCTCATTACTCTTGGAATGGTGCTTCTCTGAGATACAAGGGTCGTCTAGTGCTTCCTCAGAGCACATATCTTCAATAGGCTGTCTTCTATGAACTCCATGCTTCTCCATTGGCAGGGCACTCTGGGTTCCTCAAAACTTATGAGCGGGCACAGCGTAACTTCTTTTGGAGGGGAATGAAAAGGGCAATTCAATAGATGGTGGCTGAATGTGATACCTGTCAGCGCAACAAGGGTGAAACGACACTCCTTCCTAGATTGTTCGAACCCTTGCCCATCTCTACATCGCTTTGGATAGATATTTCTATGGATATCATTGAAGGGCTCCCTAAATCTAGAGGGAAGACAGTGATCTTGGTTGTGGTTGATCGCCTCTCCAAATATAGTCATTTTTGTGCCCTCAGCCATCCAAATACCACCTCCTTAGTTGCACAGATTTTCATGGACCAAATCTTCTGTCTTCATGGAATGCCTTCTTCCATTGTCTCAGATCGTGATGCAACTTTCACCAATCATTTTTGGACAGAACTATTTCACCACACTGGCACCAAATTGAAGATGAGTTCAGGGTATCACCCACAAATAGATAGTCAAACTAAAGTTATCAACAAATGTTTGGAAGCTTATCTTCGTTGCTTCACCTTAGAACAATAGCATCAGTGGGAAAAGTGGCTCCCTCTCACTGAATGGTGGTACAATACCTCCTACTACACTGCATCTAAAATGACTCCATATGAAGTAGTCTATGGTCAGGCACCACCAATGATCCTTCCATGCACCCCCAGCAGTTCACTAGTTCAGACAATTGACATGGTTCTCTGAACCCAAGATCAGATTCTTCGCATTTTGCAAGACAATCTTCACATGGCAAGAAATCGAATGAAACAACAAGCTGATCAACACCGTTCTGAGCACACTTTTCAAGTAGGTGATATGGTTTTTCTTTGTCTACAGCCATACAAGCAATCCTCCTTGAAATTCAAAGGGCCTCATAAGCTGGCTCCAAAGTTCTATGGGCCATATAAGGTTCTTCAGAAGATTGGGTCAGTTGCTTATAAATTGGAGCTTCCTCCTTCTTCCCGCGTTCATCTAGTATTTCATGTCTCTTGTCTAAAGAAAGGTCTTGGCACCAACATTAGAGCACAAACTATTTTACCAGAACTGGATAACAAAGGATCCATCATTTTGGAGCCGGAGGCAATCCTTGACAAGCGTACTCATTAGCTTCGGTCTCGATCCATCATAGAGGTATTAATTCAGTGGCACGGAATGCAACTAGAGGATGCTACATGGGAACCACTCCTTCAGATTCAGCAACAATTTCCACATCTTAAGCTTTGAGGACAAAGCTTTTCTAAGAGGGAGGGGATGTTAAGAACCCATGTTTAACCCTTTTCTTTACTTTGTTAGTATATTGCTGTTGGATGCATATGCTTTGTAAGTCATCCCGTGAGTATATTGTATTATCCCACATTCATGGGGAGTAATAGTTGTTTAGATTAGACTTAATATATAAGTATGTGTTGAGGCCAATGAAGGCATCCACAAATTTATTGTATTGAGCTTGCTCAAAGGAGGTTGCCCCCCTCGAAGTGGCCTGCGATCAATAAATTCCTTCTGTGTTTTGCTATTTCTATTATTTTGTACATTTTTTATTATATTGTTACAGGAGGTTCCTCTCACAAAACACCTATGGAGGTGTAGTTTGGTAAGAAGCTTTTAGTAAGGCATCTTCATGTTTTTGGTTGTGAGGCATATGCACATGTGCCTAGGGAGAAACGGTCTAAGTTGGAGAACAAGGCTATTAAATGTATCTTCATTGGCTATGGTGTTGGTGTGAAAGGATACTATCTTTGGGATCTCATGACTGAGAAAGTGTTGTATAACAGAAGTGTTATCTTCAGAAAGATAACACTCTCTTCTATTGTTCTACATCTAGAACAGTCAAAAAAGAAAGAAGATGCAGTTCAGTTTCCTTCTACCCCTGAGAAGACTGAACCATCAAACCCTGTGAGGCCTAATGATGAGGAGAGCTCTAGCAGCTCTAGAAGTGAAGAAGAAGAACCAGAACCTCAACTTCAGCTATTGAGGAGGTCTACACGAACAAGAAAGCAACCTGATAGGTTTGGTTATTCATTACTTGATTCTAGTTGTGCTTTTGATTTACTTTCTAACACTGATGAGCCTAGAATTGTGAAAGAGGCTATGGGCATGAAAGATGCAGGTTCCTAGAAGGAGGCCATGGAAGATGAGATGGGTTCTTTGGAAAAGAAAAAAACATGGGATTTGGTGCCTTTGCTTGATGGATGGAAACCCATTGGTTGCAAATGGGTGTTCAAGAAGAAATTCAGTGTAGATGGCAGTGTTGAAAAGTACAAGGCTAGACTGGTTGCGAAGGGGTACTCACAACTGGAGGGAATTGATTATGGTGAAATTTTCTCTCCCATTGCAAAGCTGACATTCATTAGATTTCTGTTATCTCTTGTAGCCGCTTATGATTTAGAGATAGAATAGATGGATGTGAAGACAACTTTCCTTCATGGTGATTTAGAGGAAAAAATCTATATGTCACAGCTAAAGCATTACATAGAGAAAGGTAAAGAAAATTTGGTTTGCAAGCTTAAGTCTTTGTATGGTTTGAAGCAGTCTCCTAGAATGTGGTACTTGAAGTTTGATGCCTTTGTGTTGTTAATTGGTTATTTAAGATCAAAATCAGATCACTGTGTGTATTATAAGTTTGATGGTGATCGTATTCTCATTGTTGCATTATATGTTAATGATATGCTACTCATTGGGAAGGGTAAGAATATATGATTTCTGATTTTAAATCTTAGCTAGTAGCACAGTTTGAAATGAAAGATTTAGAGGTAGCCAGGTACATTCTTGGAATGGAAATCAGAAGAGACAGAACTAACAGAAAACTTTGGTTAAGCCAGAGTAAGTATGTGAAGACTGTGTTGGATAGGTTCAGCATGGTAGATTGTAGACCATTGAGTGTTCCTGTTTCATTGGGGACAAAGTTGTCTGTTAATGATTGTCCAAAATCTCCTAGTGAGGTGGAGGACATGAGCATAGTACCTTATGCTAGTGCTATTGGTAGTTTGATGTATGCTATGGTCTGTACAAGACCAGACATTGCCCAAGTAGTGGGAGTCCTTAGTCAGTTTATGGCTAATCCTGGACAAGTACATTGGGATGCAGTTAAGTGAGTGTTCAGATATTAGAGGGGTACTTCCGAGTATTCTATTTGCTATCATGACAAGGCTACAGGACCTTCACATTCAGTTAGTATTCATGGATTTGTAGATTCTAATTGGGCAGGTGACATTGACAGTAGGAGATCCACCAGTGCTTATGTATTTACACTGTTTGGTGGTGTGATTAGTTGGATGAGTAAGCGACAAACTATGGTTGCTTTGTCCACTATAGAAGCTGAGTATATGGCTGCAACTCATGCTTGTAAGGAAGCCATTTGGCTTAAGAGATTATGTTCCGATATTCGTGTTGATGCAGGTCAAATTACAATCAGTTGTGACAGTCATATTGCAATTTGCCTTGTGAAGGATCCAACTTTCCATGCTAGAACAAAGCACATTGATGTTCAGTTTCACTTCGTGTGAGATATGGTTGAGGACTGAAAGTTAAATTTGGAGAAGGTAGATACTTTGAAGAATGTTACAAATGCATTGACGAAGCCAGTGGGCACAAAGAAGTTCAGATAGTGTTCGAAGTCTATCAGCCTCATGGCCTATAGAAGTTAAATCATGTTAGTCTACTGGCTCTAACAAGGTGTTCGACAAGTGGGAGAATGTTGGGAATTAAGGTGTCTCAACCTTGGTAATTCCTTGCATTATTTATATTTGTATTTATTAATTCATTGTCTATGTTGTAAATTAATTGTAAATTCCATATTGTCATATTGTGGGATGTGGCACGGTGATGTGTCATCCTACATGGAAGATGACAACTTGTAATTTTATCCTCACATGTGGAGATAGGCATCCCATTTTGTGGTAGGAGCATTTTTCCATGTGTCGGCATCTTGGATGTTGTGTAAGGGAATATTGACCAAAACGGTTATGACGGATTCCTGTGATAGAATCTATGACATGTAAGATTTGAAAATAGAAGCTTGTAAGATATGTAAAGACATGTGTCATGAAGCATCTTTGAAAAAGGCATATTTGGGCACCCCAAGGTGGACTACGACATATTGTAAGAGAATATGCTATTTATAGCCTGTGTATGATAGATTCTCTTACAGCTATAAGTTGTAACCGCTATGACAGATTCTATGACGGTCGTAAGTGTCATAAGAGCATCTGTCATAGCCCATTTTGGAAATAGGTGACCTCTTTGGGATGGGAGCTATGGACAAGTGTCAGGCACATTTTACAATGTTGACCAAGTGTCCTTAGGCATGGGTTTTGGGCCATGAGGCCAAATTGGATGCCCATTCCAAGTTTAGACCAATATTGCCTTGTATATTCTATATAAACAGGTGCTTGAAGAGGGAGATGTATTACAGGTTTGACAATTACTGTTATGCTACTAGTTTGTCTCCAAATACGGGTGTCGAAGACTCCTGAGAGCTTGCATTGCAAATGTGTTGTAAACTTTCTTTGTTTTGATAAAACATTGTGTAGGTTTTGGAGTGTGGAGTTTTTTCACCTGATAAGGGTTTTCCCCATGTATATCTTGTGTCTCTCTTTTTCTATCTCACCTTCTCTTTATGTGTTTGTTGCAATATCTCATGTTAATGGTTTAATGTTGCTGTAATTGTTAGGATAAATTTGAATTTGCACTCTCCTCCCCTCATTAGATTAGTGTAGGAAGCGTTTTCCTCACACCTAGCTTCCTTTCAACAGCTTGGCTGCCAAGGTAGCAATGTTGCTTGAGAAGCTGCCATGGGACAAAATACTACTAGTGCCAGTCTTTGTAAAGACCACAAGTAGTAAACCCCTCCCTTCCATCAAGAATAAGGGAACCTATGTATCTGTGGATGAGTACCTCAACACATATTATTCTTTTTAAGGGAAGACTACTTTTTGCCCCTGAGAAAGGGCCTCAGCGATCTCAGAGCAAACAAATTGGATCCCAGATACATGAAAGTTTGGACCAATAGATTAGTCTTAGGAATCCATTTTAGTAGAAGAAACCCTGGCGTTACTTTCTCAATAGTAGCCGTGAGACTTGGCTTTGCATTTTTACTTACCTCTGATTGAAATTGATTTTCTAATTCACTTTTGGCTTTTATAATAAGTGGATATAACAATGCACAAGAGATAAATTTTCAGTTGGATTTTCATTTTATAGATTTCATAAATTTTGTTTAAATAATGAAAATTTTGTTTGATTGTAGACACAAAGGCGAGAGAACAATGTTCAGTCTTTGAAAAACTTCGTCACGTAGTCTTTCTCTACTCATTCTATAAATAATTTTACTCTTTGTATGTAAACCTTATCTATTATTATTGTGGGGTATTACAATTGCATTGGTTAATTTTTATTGAAGGCTTAGTCTCAATATAAAATAGATTTGATGTAGGAAATTTCAAATCTCATTCAATTTGATTGACCCTCTCCAGATTGATTGAGAAGATGGATTAAATAATGTTATTGACTATTTAGAAAGAAGTGGAATCAACCATAGTTTCTAAGAGTGCGAGAAGATTGAACTTACCTTTTAATCTTGTGTTTTCAATATTTTTTTTTAGTACTTTCAAATACTATGAGGAGATTTCTTTTTTCCGTGATTTGTTGGTTAATGTCTCAAAGCCATGCATTTTTAGGTGTCTGCATTGATTTGATAGCTTCGTAATTTCAAATAGTTGATGGAATTCAGAATGGAAAATTGTTAATTATTGGGCTATGATTGATTTTTATCCATTACATGCAACATGAATTGCATATTTGATTGAAACTAGAAATTGAGATATTTTGTAAGGTACTCTCTATGGACTAGCTAATATAAGGAGTTGATGAAAGTACAGAAGCAAGAGGGTGAAATTTGTGGATGCTCTAGAGCATCCTGAGATATCAGAGTGCACCGAACCAATCAAAATACCTTCCCAAAAGAAGAGTTTTGAAGATGAGGAACCCCACCTGTTGTTGATTGCTCTACTAAAATAACTACCGTTTCTCTCCAGCTTCCCCTTCCCTGGAGTGGAAGGGAAATTGCCATCCATGGGAGCAATATGCATTGCATACAAACACAACACTCAATACTTCCCTCAATTTGGATGCATAACATAATTAATGGATTCAGGAATGATTTATGGAAGCTGTTACATTTTATTTGTCTGGTCGCCTAGCTATAATTAGCTATGGAACTAGTTTTTTTTAGGTGATCCTCTTCCCCAAAATAGAACACATATCTTAAATAATTATTCTCAACACCATTTAAACTAGCCACCCATTATCATGAAGGGTGTGACAACTATTTACTGGTCATTTTCTTTGTGAGGGTTATTTCTTTCTACAGGGTCGATTCATCAGATAAAGTTGTCCTCACCTTTTATGAATAGAGAGACATTAGTAGAAGTTTGTCATTTTATCTACTGTGAAGGAGACTCTCGCATTCAATACAAATCATGCTCTTTGGGCATAAATTACAAGTCACACCTATTACCAAAGGATAGCTGCTCATTGTTGAGAATGTCTCTGCTCTTGATTGGATCGAATAGCTTAATAGCTTGCCTCCCAACATTTGTTCCAGTCTAAGATTGCATTTAAGATAACCTTTGTTACTGTTCAACCCTGTACTACCTCCCAGCAATCTAAAATGCTACCGTTCATAATCTTTGTTGTACACACCAAGATCAGATGCTAGGATTAATTCCACTTTTATAGAATTCAATTGTTCTCCCACCTAAGATAAATCGAACTTCAGATCATGCACAATGGAGTCTCAATGCTCTACCCTAGACAACAGGCCTTGTTCTAGATTGAGCATTGTATACCCACTTGTGATTTTCAATTCACGATTATGCATAGATATGACCATATTATGCATTGCTAAATTTTATGTCCCACAGGAATTTCTCCATAATCTCCATATGAATCATATGTTCTTTCATATTTTCTCTTAGCCTCTGCACCCAATATTCCATTTCATCTCCTTCAATTTTTGTTTTTTCTTGCTTTACATGCCTCTCTGACCAATTCCAATCTGCCTCCTACATTGCATCCTATGACTGCAAATCATCTGGAATCAACAACTCCATAAGATAATTTCTAAGCACCACATCTTTAGTCATAGCCCTAGAACAAAGCAATCATGTATCCTAGATTAATAGATAATGTGTGACTGAAAATGCTTCATAGTCTACCATCTGCAACAGATCTAGAGCCTTGGAGTTGTACGCCATTGAGATGCAAACACCTGTTGTGACCTATAGGATGCTATTAATCCTAGCTACTCCAGATACTTCCATATGGAAAAAACTAATGAAATTGTCATCATAAGGAACCAAACACTATCGTCGTCTATCTTGCATAATCCACCTTCAATATTATGAGCCGTGTCTGCGAGCAATGTACCACCTCCGTTATCTGCCATCAGCCACGTCAATGCAATCAAGCATAACATGACACATCAAAAGTATAATGAGATCTCTTTAATTATGATATCACCAACATGACACATCAAAAATATAATGAGATCTCTTTAATTATGATATCACCAACAATTGTACCCATAGGTTCAATGGGCACACTGATAGTTTAAAAAATGTAGTAAAACTTTGTGTTAGAGATAGATATTTTTTCCATAATCAAATCCTTAATTACATGGAAAATGATACAAAATGTATATAGTTTATTATATGGATTAATTGTATATAGTTTATTAAATAGATTAATTGTAATTAGTGCACAATAACTTTTTTTCACAAAGCAGTTGAAGATGAGAAGATTGACACTCTTATGACTAATACTTTTATGAACAATAAAAATTAGAACTTCCATCCAGGACCGAGAAGAGTTCTAAACAATTAACTTGGGTTAGATGAAAGTGGATGAGATCGTCAAACTAACTACAAATTTGAAATTTCCCTGAAAGCTATTTCAGTTGAGTCAAGTGCTGATTGGTTTTATTTTTAGGTGACACTAAGTCTTACTGTTTGCAAAATGGAGACCTTTTTGCTGTCATCAGTTATAACGTCAATGGTATTGCATTGGGCTCTTGGCAACTGGTGCTGGAGAATATGTGGAAATAACATAGTCAAGGATTCCCTGTGATTTGGAATTGTAAGCAAAGCCGCAGATGTCTTTGATATGACCTGTTGGCATCATATTTACTACTTTGAAGATATTGCTGTAGCTGAAAATATCAATGGATTGTCCCTTCTCATACTTGTTGACAATTTCCCCACTCAGATTTAGGCATGATAGAATTATCTTTAGACAGAATTAAGTTATCATATTTGCAATATTAGTTTCTACCACACTATTGGCACAGGTGTCATCAATGATTCACCTTTGTTAACCTGGTATGCCATTCATCAGACTCTACTTCGCTTGCACATGTACTATGGTACTATTACACATAATTCATATTATTATAACCATGCATTCTCATGGCTCAGGACTGTAAGATAGATTCATACCTTAACACTTACAGCCAGTGTTACAAGACTCGTACTCGCCCAAGACTTGGCAAGCTAATTTTTGACCCGGACCGGGGCTCGCCACCCAAACTCGCCAAAGGACTTGGGGAATAATGTTGTAAGCAAATCCTTAAAAATCTCTAAATTTCATGGGTGTTTCAATTTGCCAAGCGAAAAGTGAATAGAGTATGTTATAAAATGGATAACATTGTATATAAAATAAATATGTCCATTTCAAGATTGTGATCAGTAGCATTTCATCTAATTTTGCTTCATTAGAATATGCCTAAATATTGCATGAATTGTTTACTTCTGGCAAAACCCAAGCATGTTTGTTACTAATTATCCATCTTTTTTGCTAACTATATACATTTCGGATCCACTGTGCACAAATATGGATACAGTATCTTATATAACAATGATATCCATTTTAAAAAATTGGAAATATATAAATGCAAAAATATACCAAATTCATCACAAATTCAACTACTATTAATAAACGTGAAATATGATTAAAAACAGTGGAAATAGAGAATGTAGATAGGAAATGAAGATTATGTAAGAGAACTGTGTTTAGGGTTTTTGTCTCTTAAGGTGTTTTTATCTTCAGGATGGCTTGATATAGTGGTTACAACCAGCATATCTGGGATGTATGCAGACTGTATCATACTTTAAATCACACCAGATATGTGGTTAAAGAATATCCAAGTCTGGGGGCCTAATCGACTGACTTCAAAAATATGCATATAGCTTGTTGGCCACACAATCCAATAATAGTTTGGCAGAATTAGGACCAGAGATGTTGTATTTAGGGATTTTTTTGTAAAAATGGTTCAACTTTGTGTGAAATGGCATAAATGTGTGTCAATAATAGTTGCATCCAACCTCTCTTACATACACATCTATCTTTTCAAAAGCTCACTTGATATATCTTGAAAGTTGAAACCCCAAAATAGTCAAAATGTACTATGCATGGACCACCTACATCCATACTTTGGTTGTTGTAGTTCATTAATTGCAAGACAGCTCCAATGGTTACAAAACAAAAAAATTGACAAGAAGTTGTCGAGCTAATAAGTCATACTCAAATAGTGTTTTAGCAAGTAATGTTTAGAGTCTTGAGACCACAAAACTATTAACAAACTCAAGCTGAAGCACAATAACCATGAATTCAAGTAGCTGATAAGACACAGGCATCCTTCTTAACATTTCTAAACAAAACAGATGCATGATTCCAGTGGTTACACAAACTATAGACAACATAATTTATACCATCAAGCTGCTCTTGACATAGGTAGAACCAAAGGTAGACATGGAAGTGAATAGATCAAACTATAGACACAGAGTGATGCCTACATTGAATGTTGGATTAGGGAGCAACTTCTGAATCCAGTGCTTCCACCAACCACTGTCAGCACCTGCATTTGAACATTTTCACCCTTCTATATTAGTATCTACAAGATGCAAATTAATGTTTGATGTTTAACAGATTAATGCATTAGTCTATTATCCTCGGTTTGCAAATTTGAACCGAATTTTTGGGTTCCTTGAGTCTGCAAACCAGGTATGGTGATGCCTAGGTCTACATTATGGGAAAGGCAATACCTGAGGTAACAATTTTACCTAAGGGTTTTTGGTGGATATAACCTAAGAGATGAGTACCCTACTCCCTCAAATGCCCTCAAGTGTGGGAAGGCTAAAGCAATCACACACAAGGACAAAACCCCAAGCCTTTAAACGAATGATCATATGAAATGTAATCCTTTCATTATTCATTATATTAAATTATTTTTGAATAAATGAGGCATAATTTTCACATCTTTAATCTGATTTCAATGTTCTTTAGGCCAAAATGGTCTTTAGAATGTATCAAAGTTTGTCTACATAATTTGGAAGATTGCTGGAGTATCAAAGTGCGTCTACATGTTTGTAAGATTGTTCACAACACTTTCTTGAAATATGAACAGTATCCAACATCAGAATCACAAGATCAAGTGGTTATTATGTACAACTCTATTTCACTTAACTGCCACAAATCTCAAACTTATTAACAGAAGCGAGTAAATGAAGTCTGTTTAACTTGAAAGCTCAAGATGATGAGCAATCTTCGTGTATTGAAGTTCAATATTGATGTACCTCGATAACCCCCATTTTCGGTAAGATTGAGAGATGCAGCGGTGAACAGTCCTCAACACTTGGGTTTACTTAATCATATAAGAGGTAGTAAATTTCGAATCAAACATTTCCAAAGTTACCAAAGGGGTAAAATAAATAGTTATTCCAGTCAATGAACACATTTCTAATTTAGATGGGAATGGATGGAAGAAATTGTTGGACACCACAATCTATGCTAAGAACGTAATTATTAAAAAAAAAATCTAAAGTGAAAGTGATTGTTATGACATGATACATATAAAATGTCTTTTATTTAAACATCAAAAGGTTTAATAGTCAAACATTCAATAGTAAGTTTACACTTCATGTACACTAAAAAGTGGTAAATAATTGTCCCAATTGTATTAGTCAAATTTATCTTTGTTGATCAAATGTTGGATGAATGGCCATAGAAAACTCGTGACCATTCAATTATTAATATTATACTATGCATTGAGAACCAAGTGATTTAAATCTTAATTTTGGCATGCATAGAGAGTCACATAAGACCTTGTTGTGAAGGTATGAAAAGGAAATCTAGTACTATGAGATCCTTTTTAGGTATTGTCCCCCTACTAGTCTCATACTTGACATAATGTGATCCAGTCCTTAATTGGGAAATCAATATCTTGACTTTCCCCTTAATGTATACTCTAAACTCTGTGACACCACAATTTTGAATTTTCCTTAAACACTTTTTGAGATGTAACAAATAAGAAAACCATTCTCATACTAAAATCACACAATTATTTTTTATGTTTCTCGATTTTTATCTAGAAGTTGTTTTACTTAGAGTGTACTATGTACAATGATCAAATAAGAGTTGAATTCCATCTTTGTTTAGATGTATACAAAATGACTCAACACATGATAAAACATATATAATGTGTAAATATTTATACAATATAGGTTTCCTTTACGTTTTAGAGATTTTTTAATTAACCATAAATAAAAGAGTATCATTAATGATAAGATGCTATTATTTCAATTATTTTTATTTGTCATGGTGGATAATTTTAGATATACATGTACATTTTAGTTTTAATTTAGATTAAATTTACTCATAATTTAATTTATGAGTCATTTGGCACATGTTTTTAAGAATCTTTCAATACAAGGCATACCCAAGGCATGTGCATTGTATTTGTGCTTTGTGTATGCTTTGACATTATGCATACATGTATATTGGGCACTTGCATCAACAACACCAATAGAAAATTTAGGTTTTGATTATTCTTTTATTGAAGTCCATCTCTTGTTCTAAAGCTCTCATTTGGGCACAAGTGGGGAGGATGGTGGCAAAGGTTGTGGAATCTAGCCTTATTCCTTCTAATTGCATTTGCTTAAAAGTTTCCAAAGTAGTATTGATAAATACATTTTGGGTATATTCTACAATCATTACAATCCAAGAAATTGTGTTCTTTTGAGGTATATATTCAAACAATTCACATGCCTTATATACTATTTAGTGATGGGCCTATAAATATTTGTAACCCCAAATCATAAACATTATTTATGAAGGGTTTTTTGGTTTAGATTATTGAATGTTAATATTAAAATTTTGCATTTGGAAGCCATAGTATGTTAATAAGAGAGTTGATTTGCAAGTATTTTCTTCCCTTCTTTAAAATTATGTTTTAGAATTAAAATGATAAACTAATCAAATCATGATGATACATTACCAAAATGGTCAAAACATACAAAGAATGGTTACAATGTGCATACCAAAATATAAATAAATACTATTTGGTGATAGGCCTATAAATATTTGTGCCTATCAGCCATTTGATAGCACCTTTGATGCCTGTATTAGTTTTATATCTTCTAAATACAATGTTATCTACAAACAACTGCAATAATCATAGGAGATACCATTAACAGGGAAAACCCATACCAATAAGAAAATCATCCATCAAATTCAACCAAAAAAACCAGAGAAAAAAGTACATGGGTGCCATGTTGACATCAATTATAGTCTTGCGTCCAGAATACTCGCTAAAACAGAATCAAAGAAAATGAATTTTATTTGAAGTAGCTAGCTTAAGTGTCTCTGTTATTCTATCCTGTACATCACCATTAGCCACAACAAACCCTAAAAACAAATCGTCGTCCTTCGTCAGATACAAACTAATCCAGCGATTACCATTATCTCAACGGTTAAAAAAAAAATGGAGTATTTAAGGCACAAAAACCAGCAACTAAAACTATGACTATTCAAGCAACAGCTGGCACATGCCGAGTTTTGGATCGAGACATATATACACCTGTCTGCTGTACATACCAAAAAAAAATCCTTCACCCAAAATAAATTCAGGGAAACGCGACTCTCACTGTATTTTCCACGTCTTTTAGCTCCGCCATTTCCAACGCAAATTTGTCGAAAGACCAGTCCGTTTCCAACACTGCAAGTGCCACAGGTAATGAATCGGCTGTAGCCGGTTGTTTGGAGTATATTACCGGCAGCAGGGCTTAAATTTGACAGGTCAAGAAATTTTTTTTCCTACAGTTTAGTAATCAGTATTGTATGTCACCTGACAATTAATTTTTTTAAATACAAGTCAAAATTTTTGAATGCTTTACCAAGTGAAAAACTTAGGATAAATAAAATATTTTATTAAACAAATCTAAAGAACTTTTTAAAAAATAATAGAAGTTCCTATTAAAAAATTTAAAAATAAAAGAATTTAGAATGAATATATTCTATTAAAAACAAATCTATTTAAGTTCCTATTAAAAAATTTAAAAATAAAAACAAAAAATTAGAAATTTAGAATGAATATATTCTATAAAAAACAAATTTATTTTTTAAATAATAGAAGTTCCTATTTAAAAAAATTAAAAATAAAAGGAAATAAACTAGAATGAATATATTCTATAAAAAATAAATCTATTTGGGAATTTTTTTCAATTCTATTAAAAAATTTAAAAATAAATAAAAAATATATATATATTATATAATTTAGAATGAATATATAAATCTAAAAAATTGGGATATTTGATTTTTATTATATTTTACAGCTAAAATCTTTAACTACAGCTATACAACTGTCAAATTTAAGCCCTGACTGGCAGTCAACCTGGGCTTGTACCGAGGCAATTTATTTTTGAGTCTGATTATTATCCGCATTTGGTTGATGAGCTCGGTTTTTGAATGGTATGTGTTATTTTTGGGATCTGAAGTTGCAGTGACTATTTGCATGGTGTGTTATTTTTGGAATTGAAGTTGCACTAGGAGTTGAGTGCGAGGTAAGAGTTGCTTAATTTAACCGGTAGTCAATCAAAACGCCCTTCCCTCATTCTTTCAATTCATTGTCAATGTCATTACTTTTTTTGTCAGAGGGCTGCGATTATTGTAGCTAAAGGACGATCCTAGAGCACAGGAGGCGACACGTCCAAGATTTGACCCGCAACTCCTGCCTCCATGGTTTCACAGTTTACACCATTAGTTAATTTTCGTTCTTTCAAATGCCCTTTTCGAGTTTGGCTATTTCTTAAGTTAGGTATTGTTGAGGATTATAATTTTGTCATTCTAAGCATTGATTCTTCTTATTTCAGAACTAACAATGAATCAATTTACATAATAACTTACTCCCGTTTTATCTCCTTAGTAAAATTTTCTGACAATTTTCTTGAGCATTTTTGTTATCATTTATACCTCCTTAAATATAGTTTTTTTTTATTATGTATCCATTTTCCTTAGACAGATGAATTAGCTTACCTGAAATTTGTAAATCCATGCCAAAAGACCAAACCATAGTTTTCAGAAAGGCACTTACTTTCATTTGACTTTAATTTAGGCTCTCTCAGTGGGAACTATGAACTCCTAGACAGTTGATTTCAGAAAGTATGGGTGCACAAGACCTATCCTTGGAGAGGTATATTTACAAGTATTATTCCTTCATTTCATCATCCGACTTGGTAAGTGAATTTTTCATCTACTGCAAGGAGGATGAAAACCCTCGTTTGCACTGTTAAATTTCACAGAGATAAAGAAAATCAAGCATAGATAAAACAAAGATGCATCAAATCGATTTCATTGTATTTACTGCTATGTGTGAAAAATCTATTGCAGCTACTGATTATTAATTTCTTATCTTATGTAGATTATTTGGCTGCCAAAAAATTAATTAATTTACAGCAAATATTAAATAATAACACAGCTACAACTTCACAGAAAATCATGGAGACAGAAAAATAAAATGAACACAATATTTTTGGACAAATTGTCCCTGGAAAAACCCTAAAGGGAAAACCAGCCAGCAGATAAGAATTTTATTCAACTGTAGAAAATCAAGAGATACAAATTTGCTTGCCTCTTACTGGCAATTCCACTGCTACTCTCCAACGCTAGCACTGCGCCCTTTTCTCTCACTACAAATCAATTTGCTATTGCTATAAATTTATTTATTTGCTATCGCTGCAAATACTTCTCGGATCTGTGTTCTCCAAATGCCCATTGATCCTCTTTTATAATCCTCTCATTGAAAACCAATGGCCATGATTTAATCTAAATCAATGGCTAGGATTAATTAGACTTTAACAAACCCTAATATCTAGAAGTCTCTTGAGAAATCAATTTTCTAGGTATGGAGAAAAATATTCTGGTTGTGTTTCCAACCTCGTAATCACCACCTGAGACTAGAACACCTGTCCAAGCTACATTAAAATTAACACTCCCTCTTAGCGAGGAAGGTGTTCTGCATAACACCCAACTTATCTCTGAAGAAGATGAATTTTGTCTTCCTCAATGCCTTTGTCAAAATGTCTGCTACCTGCTGATCTGTAGGTATATACTGTAGCTGAACAATCCTCCGTTGTACACAATCCCTGATGAAATGATACCTGATGTCTATATGCTTAGAGCTATCATGAAACACTGGATTCTCTGATAATCTGATGCAACTCTGATTATCACAGTGTATCACGGTAGTCTCAACCCTCTGACCAAACAAAGCTACCAGCAACTTCTGAAGCCATATAGCCTCACACGTTGCCATGCTAGCTGCTATGTATTTTGCTTCTGCAGAACTCAGAGCCACAGACTTTTGCTTCCTATTGTACCAAGAGACAACTCCTAATCCCAAACTAAAGCAGCACCCTGAAGTGCTTTTCCTATCCACTGTACTACCTGCCCAATCTACATCAATATAGCCTATCAAATTGATACCATCACCTCGAGCATATCTGATCCCATACTCGATTGTACCACGCAAATACCACAACACATGCTTTGCCGTTGTCCAATGCATTCTCTTCGGCTCAACTATGAACTGACTAAGAGAGATTACTACAAAGGATATATCTGGCCTAGTGTTAACTAAATATATGAGAGATCCAATCAACATCCTCTATAAGGTGGGGTCTACATCCTTTTCCTTGGATGAGTCTACCTTCTTCCAATTCGTGATCATAGGTGTAGACATGGCTCTACAATCTTGCATCTCAAACCTCTTCAAGATTTCAATGTAGTATTTCCCTTGTCCAAGGAAAATCTTTCTATTTGTCTGCCACACTTCCATGCCTAGAAAGTAGTGCATAAGCCCCAAATCCTTCATCTCGAACTCTGCTGCAAGGTCCCTCTTGCACTCCTCTATGAGCCCTAGTGAACCTGTTAAAAACAAGTCATCCACATATAGAACAAGAATGAGAATTTCACCCCCAACCACCAAGTAGTAGAGGTTAGCATCTGCCTCACTCTTCACAAAGCCTATTCCCTACAAGTATCTATCAATGCACTCATACCATGCCCTAGGAGCTTACTTGAGTCCATACAAAGCTCTCTTCAATCTGCACATGTGGGTTTCGCTACTGTGTGCTACAAAGCCTTCTGGTTGTTCTATGTATACCTCCTCTACCAATTCACCATTAAGAAATGTCATCTTGACATCCATTTGATGGATCTGCCATCCCATATGTGTTGCAAGTGAGATTACAGCTCGTATAGAAGTATACCTAGCCACTGGAGTGAGTGTCTCATCATAGTCTATTCCCTCCTTCTGAGAGAACCCCTTGGCCATGAACCTTGCCTTGTATTTCTCGATGCTACCATCTGCACCATGTTTAATCTTATAGATCCAGCATGATCCAACCACTGCCCTATATGTCGGTCTAGGTGCAACCTCCCACACATCGTTCTGCATTATTGAGGTATATTCCTCAACCATCGCATCTTGCCATACCTGTTGCTGTGCAGCCCCTTGATAGCTGGAAGGCTCACTATCTACCAACTGACTAACTAATGCCACATAGTCATTATACCTAGCTAGTTGTTTTCACTGTCTACTACTCATCCTAGGAGCTCCCACAAACTCCTGAGTATCCCTATGTGTCTGTTGAACTTCACGGTTCCTTCTGTCAACTATAGAGAATGAAATATCAAACTCCATATCTACTTGATGCATCTCTTGGATTTGTTGTATCTGTTGCTCCATACTCTGCGAACTCTCAGCACCTGAGCCTATGCTTGTACTAGTAACTATACTCGTGCTTTGATGCCCCTATTCTGGTTGAACAATCCTTGGAGCTTCTGTTGGCTGCTCATTCTGATCATCTGCTAACAAATCTCCAGACCTCCTATATGCCTTGTCCTCCATGAATTTGACATCACGCCTGACTATAATCCTCCTGGTCCCTGGAATAAATATCCGATATGCCTTTGAGGTCTCGTTGTACCCCACAAAGTACCCTCTCTCTGCAGTCTGATCTAACTTGGAATGTGTAGCCCCTGGAATGTGACAAAACGCCAAACTCCAAAATATCTTGAAGTGACTAACATCTGGCTTCTTCCCTGAAAATGCCTCCTCTGGTGTCATCTTGCCCAATACCTTATGTGGAACCCTGTTCTGTATGTATACTATTGTACTGCATGCCTCTGCCCATAAGTAACAGGGCATATCTTGGTCATACAACATAGCCCTTGCTGCCTCCGATATAGAACGATTCTTCCTCTCAGCAACCCCATTCTGCTATGGGTTGTAAGGAATGGTCCACTCTCTCTTGATTCCTTCCTTGGTACAGAACTCCTAGAACTCTTTCCCTTTGTACTCACCTCCATTGTCTAACCGAAGAACCTTTACTTTCCTACCTGTCAAATTCTCCACAAGAGCTTTGAACTCCTGGAAGTGATTGAAGACCTCATCCTTGGTCTTCAAGAAGTATATCTAGGTCTTCCTAGAGAAATCATCAATAAAAGTAACAAAGAACTCGTATCCTCTGAGAGACTTCGTTGACATTGGTCCACATATATCTGAATGTACTAGATCAAGAACCCCCTTGGATCTGGTGTCACTCCTTGGAAAAGCTGCTTTCACAAACTTCCCCAACACACATCCCTTACATACATCATCATGCTCTGTGCTCACCTCTGGAACACCTGTCACTGTCTCACGAAGCAATTTAAGTGTTCCATGATGTATATGGCCCATCCTCCTATGCCATAGCTCACCTTGATCTCTAGGATTACTGCTGCTCACTAGTGCCTTAGGAGTATCAAACTGTAACCTATAACGTCGGCCGCTCCTAACTCCAATAGCTATGGGTGATTTCCAATCCTTATGCTTGATTAAAACATGCGCCCCTCTAAAGAGTACATTGTAGCCTTTATCCTGAAGGACAGATACGGAAATTAGATTCATGCCCAAGCCTGGAACATGCAACTCATCATGAATGGAAATAGGCTTGCCATTCTCCCTCTGAAATAGAACAGTCCCTCTCCCAACTAGATCATACTTGGACTTGTTCCCCATCTGAATCTAGAATTTGATGTCCTCCTCCTTGTAGCTGGAGAAGTACTCTCTAACTCCTGTCATATGAAATGACGCCCCACTGTCTATATACCAAACACCCTGTGAGGTTGAGCTAGTTAGGCAAGCTATGAGTGCAAACTCATCTTCCATTCTACTAGAAAGCTCATCTACACTTGCTGAAGCTACTATCTGCTTCTTGCCTTTCTTTTCATTTTTCTTCCTTTATCCAGGTAATCACTCACATAGTGGCCGAACTCGTGACAGCCATAGCATTTGACCTTAGAAAGTCCTTCTTCTCACTTTTTGGATTTGATCCTTTGCCAGACCGCTTCTTCGCTTTCCCTTTTCTTGCTAGGGCAACGTTTTCCTATTCCACCTCACTTTTCTGACTATTCCTGCTGGTTCCACTGACAAGACTTAGTCTAAGCTCCTCCAGAGTGAAGAAACTCCATAGTCGATCCCAACTCGGTAAGGTGTCTCGTTCATTAATAACTTGAACAAAGACATCCCACTACTTAGTAAACCCATTCAGGGCTATTCATACTAGCTCATCATCCTTTGGTTTATCTCCAATAGCTACCAATTCATCCTTGATAAGTCTAAGTCTGGTGAGGTAACTTGTGACGTCTTCTCCCTTATTCATTTGGGTACTCCTTAACTTTTCTTTGAGAATCAGCTTCCGGTTAAGGGTAGCATTCTAGTACAGATTCATAATGGCGTCCCACATCATCTTTGTTGTATCTAACTCTGCAATATGTGGAACAATATGATCCTTAACTGTCAAGAATCAGCCTCCTCGCCTTGGCATCTTCCTTCTTATATGCTAAGAGCTGTGTTGCATCTGTAGGTATAGGTACAACAGTGGTCACATATTCCTTGATACCATTCTCTTCTAGCAATAAAAAAATTCTAGCTTTCCAGACACCAAAATTTGAGGCTCCATCCAATCTGTCCTGATCTCTTAAACCTGCTGAGGCCATCTCAAAAGAAAATAATAATAATAATTTTGAAGAGGTCAAACTGGGTTTTATAAACCCTAGATTTTTTTATTTATTATTTTTTCTTTCTCCCTGTGCCTGTTCTACCCTCAGATCTGCTCTGATACCATGTGAAAAATCTATTGCAGCTACTGATTATTAATTTCCTATCTTATGTCGATTATTTGGCTGTTGAAAAATTAATTAATTTATAGCAAATATTAAATAATAACACAACCGCAACTTCATGGAAAATCACGGAGATAGAAAAATAAAATGAACACAATATTTTGGACAAATTGTCCCTGGAAAAACCCCGAAGGGAAAACCAGTCAGTAGATAAGAATTTTATCCAACTACAGAAAATCAAGAGATACAAATTTGCTTGCCTCTTACTGGAAAAGCTTTGGAAATTTTCTTTCCTGTAAATTCCCTTCCCTCAATTGTTCCTGCTGAAATTGCTCTGGCAATAGTTTCCTTCTCGGATCTGTGTTCTCCAAATGCCCATTGATCCTCTTTTATAATCCTCTCATTGAAAACAAATGGCCATGATTTAATCTAAATCAATGGCTAGGATTAATTAGACTCTAACAAACCCTAATAACTAGAAGTCTCTCGAGAAATTAATTTTCTAGGTATGGAGAAAAATATTCCGGTTGTGTTTCCAGCCTTATAATCACCACCCGAGACTAGAACACCTGTCTAAGCTACATTATAATTAACACTATGCAAATTGACATATATAAAGCCTCCATAGAGAAGAATCCCAGGAGGAAACAGACAGAGAAAGGCAAGGCATGTTGCATGAAAATCACTGGAGATAAAACTAACAGTTCTATTTAGTTGGCTTATTGTAGAAATCACGCTAATTAATTGTGGAGAGAGATTGATGCTAACACCCCCCCTTAACTCTAACTAAGGAGACAAAATCCTAAAGAAAAGGAAAGAGGAATGAGGAAAAACCCAATGGGAACACCCCCCCCCCTAAAATGTGACTAAGGAGACAAAAGCCAATATAGCCAACAAAGATGGGTCCTGGCATCAAGGCCATTTTAGGTACCCATGTACATATAAAATTTCCCCACAAATATAAAGAGAATATAAGAATAGAAGATATGAATCCCTCCATAATGAAAGAGCTCCCCTATCAATGATGAACGCCTGAAGACAGAATAGCATCCACTGCCTACAAACGACATTTCTGCCCTTAGGAAGAAAATGATCCACTGGTGATTGGAGAAGCCAATCAAAAAATATGGGTGATACTGGAATCCAAATCCAAATGGTGTGTGCATCTAAAAACTATTCACATATCCACATGTGGGAAAGCGATGATGGCAATCCAAAATCCTACGAAGACTGATATAGAGCAAGCTGCAAAGACAATGAAGACGGTGGGCCAATAGCGTTGATGTGGCTTTCAAAGAGGAGAGATAATCCCTCAAATGTGTCCTCCAATTCTGAAATGTGAGTCTCCATAAACAAGTTTGAAACTCCTATCAAGAGATCATCCCAGAAAGTTGAATCAGGAAGACTATGGATGTCCTACTGCAAAAAGCCATTGGAAGCTTTCAAAGAAGCAACACAGAGCTCAGAAGTAGCAACAGATGCAAGGACAAAAGAATGGTCCTCAAAGAGAAGACATATGTCCTCAATAGTGTCATCTAGATCCAAAATGAGGGACTCTACAAACAAAAAAGAAATGTCTGGTAGAATGAGGTCCCAATGTACTGAATCCAAAAAACATAAATGAACCTATTGTAAAGAATCACTGGAGGCTCTCGAAGAAGCATCTCTGGAATCTAGATCTACAACAGGTGGTGTTGATAGAGAATCAGTGAACTGAACATCCACACAAAATGTGTCCACATTACATGAGGCAGCATAAGTCTCAATATCATCAATAGCCTGGTTTTCCAAGAAAACATCACTTTTAGATGGAGATTCAATGTCTCCATACAACTATTGGATGATGATCCAAGTAGTAAAAGGGCACTCAGTGTGCTCTATGTGATGTAGAGTATCCTCAGAAACAGTAAGCCATATTAGTCCATAGACCATGTCATTATTATTAAACCAGGCATTTTTTTCATCATAGTCACTTGGCTCAAGAACCAGTCCGAGGAGATAGGGTAGTAGATCATGCTCAAGGCAGTGATTCTTTATCCCTTGTTTCCAAGACAAGAAATTCTCTGAATCTAGCCTAACAATAAAATGATGAAAATGATATCTAAAAGACATGATTAAACCCACATAAATTGAACTTTATATCAGTTCGTGATTACAAAGTGCATGTAGTTTCCCCCAATAAAGCAACCAAAAAACTGCAAGAAAACACCATTGAGTGAAGGTTGCCAAGATCACCTCTGTGAAGAACCACAAGCAAAGATATGGTTGAAGGTGTTAATCGTTGGTAGACTGGATTATCTTTGGGCATAGTAGAAAGCACATTAGCGGGAGTGAGAAGGCGCAGATGTGAATGTGATCCGATGTGGAGGTCGCAGTCAGCCTTTTGGTCTTCCACAACACCAAAATGCCTTGCACTTCTACAATTTGCAGTCTTCTGTAGCTACCTGCATACCTTATCAAGAGGCGTGGGTAGAGATTGTCAAAAAACCTTTGCATAAAACACCCAAATTAGCATAAGTGGTGGCTTTAGACAGCATAGATTGGCTTGGTGTTGACTATTTGAAGACAAACAAATTCTGCAAGAAGGAAAACTCTGACAGATCTGAGTGCAACCCAAGCAAACTAGAGGCAAGTTAAAGAAATAGAGGTGCTACCATTCACACTTCTGTTTTGCAACAGCAAAAGCTCTAAATTGATGAGTGAGTCAATATAGGCATGAGTGCCATCGAGCCCATTGACGACATCCAGAGCAGTGGTGGCTCTTTCCTTCACAAGCGGGTGATCACATCTTCAGATCAACGCCTTTCATAGGCTTAATCTGCCTTCACACTACAGATGGGTCTAGTTCGGCCCTTCCACACACACAAGATTCTAGTAATCTGGCTTTACAACTACAAAAAAGTCATAAAAATAACAAATGCAATGCAAAACAAATGAACAATAGGGCAGTAGCAGGGGCACTGTTGTTCCTTTGCTGGGAATGTGTAACCTTCCTGCCCAGCGACGTTTCTCTGTAATGTATGAAGTTGGCTTCAAAACAACAAATCCTTCCAATGGACTCAATCCTATAAACATAGCTACAGAGAGGTCTTCAAACAACATCCGGATGTAAGATTTCTAATGTCAATCTGATTGAAGCTGTGAAAATGGCCTAAAAAATATCTCTGAAGGCTCTGATACCATGTTAAATTTCACAGATCTATAGAGATAAAGAAAATCAAGCACAGATAAAACAGAGATGCATCAAATCGATTTCATTGTATTTACTGCTATGCAAATTTACATATATAAAGCCTCCATAGAGAAGAATCCCTAGAGGAAACAGATGGAGAAAGGCAAGCAAACTACTATTTGCTTTAGTTTGCATGTTGCATGAAAATCACTGGAGATAAAACTAACAGTTCTGCTTAGTTGGCTTATTGCAGAAATCACGCTGATTAATTATGGAGAGAGATTGACGTTAACATGCACTAGTGAGGCCAGGACGAAAACCCTACCACTACTTTGGCAAATCTAAGTCAAGTTTTGTATCTAGGCTAATTTTGAGTATTTATTTGTATTATAGGGAACTTAGCACTGAAAAGTATTACATCATTGAGGATCCAGACTTAGGCGAGGGCTGTTATCAACATTGAGGGTTTCCAGACCTAGAATCAAGTGGTTATCATTCCTAATTGTAGTCTTAGCCATCCCCAATAAACTACTAATGCCTAGAAAGAGATCTGGCTACCATTCGGTTAACAGGGATAAAGGTCTGATTGCTACATCTGATGATATTTAAGAAGCACTGCATTGTACTAGGACGAATCAATCATAAAACTCCAGCATTCAGATCCTATACTGTCCAGGAGGGGTGACACTAGCTTGATTCACTATCCAATTACGGAAATAACAAACAATGCAATAACCTAGTTTGGGAAAGCCTTCTTGATCATGCCTATTTTCCTGTTGATACATGAATCTATGTCTATAACAATGTTGTAATAATAAATGTTTTTCTTGGTAACATGTAAATCTGTGACAATGCTAGTGCTATAATGTTAATTTCGGTACTTGAAGATAAATTTGATTAAAGTTGATAATTTGTATGTTTTGACCGAAGTTGTTTGAAATTTAACAGCTTTCAAAAAAAAAATCAATAGGCAAAATCCTTGATTTTTTTGGAATAATCACTCTAGATTTCAATGATATTGGTTTGCCTCATGCAAACTTCCTCACATTGCTTTAAGATGAAGGCCAATTCAGTGGTGTACTCTTAAAAGGTAGAGGGCACGAGTCAAATAGTATAAATACACTGGACCGTAGACTCTACAATTGAATCGAAATTGTAGTGATTTTACCTCAGAGGGATTTAGACTTAGGGATAGAGGGATTTAGAGCTGAGCAATATCCCTAATTGTTTTAGTTAGTGAGCCTAAAAGCTTGGAATACTACTCTAGTGGAAGCAAATTTCTTCACATTGCTTTGAGATGCCATCATTGCTTCTACTCTTCCAAATGGTGTCTTTTACCCTTTTTGTTTTTAGTTGATAGGAGTTTGGTTACTGTGCTAGTATGATGCATAGGGGAATAGCTGGGATAGCTCAGTTGGTAGAGTAGAGGACTGAAAATCCTTGTGTCACCAGTTCAAATTTGGTTCCTAGCATGTATACTTTTCATCATAGATAAGCATGAAAATTTTTGTAAGTGTGTCTAAAATTTGGCTCATTGCTCTTGTCGATGCAACTTATGATGGTAATTTTTGGTAAATTCTATTAAATGACTGAACTGTATAGAATTGAATCAAATTTTTTAGCAACTTTGTGTCTGATTCTACACCAATTTGAATAGCAGTGCTTGAACTGAAGATTCATATGCTATAACTTGATGTATTATGGAAATTGAAGATAGTTTTGTACGTTTTATGGCAGGACTTGAAAACTCTTACCATTTTTTTTGTAGTTTTTTCTTTCCATAGTTTAATACTCAATAGTAAAGAATCAAATTTGTATATTATCATCTGAACATATAATTTTACAACTTTCACTAATTAGTAATTTATAAAAGTAAGATCAATATGCTGAAGAATTCTCAAGCATTCATAATTTTAGTGGCAGTGCAAGAAATAATGCGTGTGATTATGATTGGCATTGGTTGACGAGCTAGGTTTTTGTTTTCTACTGTTGAAGACTTCCCTCCAGGCAAATTTGGCGTCAAAATAGGTATTCAAAGCTTTCTTAGCAGTTTTCCTCTAAAATGTAGGCACTATTAGCTTATTTTTCTGTTAAACTAGCAGAGATATGCTTCAACAATGTAGGATCTTTTCTAGCTCCGGTTTTGGAAGAATTTTACATAATATTTTCATTCAGTTTGTTTGTCTTCTAATTGTAGGATTATGCTTTGTTTGTTTTGACATGTTCCATGCAAAGGTACAATCATACTCAACTCCATCATTATTAATTAAATAATAATTATATCAAATAAAATAATTTGTTGCCTAACAATGTGCTATTTCTTTAGGAAATTATTTCTTCATTATTTGCATATTAATGCTACTTAGCCCTACTTTTCTACTACAAAAATAATATACTCACAAATATAATTCTATCCATATTGCAGGACCCAGGTGCAACATAAAATCACACAACAACCTATTTGAATCAATGAGAAGTTATCTTTACTTCTTAGAAAAGACTTCCGATAATGAATTTGTCATCTATTAGAGTCTATAGGTCTAGAGTTTCCAGTTTCAATGCATCACCTACTCTGAACAATTGAAAAACAATTTTTGTGTTTCATATATATTATACACCTTGACAGAAATCTTGAATTAAAGCAAATCTTTGTTTTTTTTATCTCCTACAATCAGTAGTTTCAGATCTGAGTTGTCTAATTGTAATTGCTTATTGACTATGGGGAATTCCACTGATATTTAGATCTGTATTACTTGTTAAATGTGACATAACTATTGCGGAGAGTAATCTTTATGGCATATATTTGCAAACAGGTGCACCTGTATAAATCTATTTTGGCAAATCTGCATCTATACATACAAGTTTGATTGATCAGTTCCAAAGTCTTTACACTTGTTTCAATTAAACTGTTTCAAATTGTGAATTGATATTGCAATCTGCTATAGGCCATATACCATATTTCCGTAGCTGATTCGTTGTGTAATTTGGGCCATGTACAACAGTATCCTTTTATTGATCCTTTCACTGTGCATTAAAGAGGTGGATAAGTGAGAAAAATTTTGAGGTCTATTGTCTTTGCAAGAATTAAATGTGTTTACAATTTGACTTTCAATCTATCTGTATCAGCAATAGTGACTTGTATGTGTGTAATCATCCTCTTGAATGCTTAAAAACATGTTATACTTCTACTTTATTACAATGTTTGTTTGGCATGCATCTTATTTGAAAATTTTCTTCTTGAATAAATGACCCATTGGATGCTATTGTGTTACAAAGTGAGCATGGATGCACATTCAAGATCGTCTTGGTTCTTAAATTTCAAATATGTTATTCACCTGATCTTCAAATTGTATGTAGGACTTTGAATATCTAAGTTTATATGCATCACGATATGGCAAATCTGAAGCCCTTGCACTTCTGAAGAAGTCAGGAGTTCATTTTGGTCCAGAGCATTATACACATAATCACGGACCCATTGATGCAATGAGAGCAGAGATTTTCCACACTTGTAGATCTTCATGAATTCAAACATAAGATTCTGCAGCATATCATGCAATATATTCATTTTTTAATTGTTGAAGCTTCAATTCCTCATTTGGGTTTGTGCTTGGGTATATTTTGTGGTGTCTCCAATGGTGCCTTTTTCTTAAAGGCCCATTTTGACTGATTCATTGATAGCTATTTAAAGTAAACTATCAGAGTTGCGCATAAATGATGCAGTGTGCATTTTCTATGTTTTCCAAGAACTGCACATTGATGTGCTTCCACTCCATTCCTAATAGGTGGTTTATTATTCTATATCATGGCAAATGAGAGATGGTATTTATAAATGTCATGATTCAAGATACTCATCTTTGGAGGCAGATGATCGTAATATTTTTGTCTTTTCAATTGTACTTTTGACTATTGCATAGGCTCTATGCAATAATTGTCACTTCTGACACCATTGCATTGGAAATATACATTTTGTATACCAGAAATGATATGTTTTGAAAATTGCTTGGTATTTTGCTTAAATTGAGGTGCCTGGCAGTATGTTCTATTAGCTTAAGTGACATAAGAATGCAGTTTCTGGGTAGTTGTTTCTCTTTATTAGATTTAGACTCCATAACATACAAACAGGGGTTGCACTTATCATTGCAATAAAATTTCACAACATATAATAGGCGCTACAATTTTCTCCTGTTAAGTTTTAAATTTCAATGTGAGATGATTCTAACACTCAGAAGTTGATTACTATTTTGGGAAATTGTTGTTAAAACATAATATGTTTAAGTTATAGTATATGCACGCTGGGTCTGTGTTACCCTAAAAATTTTAATCCAATTTTTGCGCCTAAGGACCGATACAATCATCGCTTTTCCCCAGTCTGGTCATTTTCTTAAGGCTTTGTCGTCGAGCGGTTTTCAAATTCATGAATCTTTTGTTTACTCAACTCATGTTCTTAATTTCAAGAAATGGCCTACTTCCCGACTTCTCCTTTGTGTTGGGGAAATTCAAAGCTTTTGAACATTACTCTAATAGTTCAAAGAATCTCATTCATTATCGGGAAATTACAAGTTTTGTGAAATCCTACTCTAAGTTCAAAGTTCTGGGTCTACTCTGATCACCGACTAGTCTGCATCTTCACGATGCCCATTTTTCAAGGTATTGCTAGCTCATCAGATTGCTCATGTGGTATGCGATGAGAATGTTTTTTCAGAAGCTACGGAGTGCAAGTTCTAATCTTGAGACCCATTTCCTGAGATACAAAGAATGATGCATTAATGACAAATGTAATGAATCTCATTAAGATGGTGGCACGGCGTTAATAAGTTTGAAATACATTGTTACCTACTAACGTAATTAAGTGAAGGTGGCAGTGCTCTCTATGTTTAGTTTTCTTGCCAGCCAAGCTATTCTTCAGAATGGGACTTCCAACAAACAATGAAATATGGGACAATGAACCTATGCCTGTTCCGCAACCTGATTTACAACGGCCTAAGGAGGAGCAGATCGACATCATCTCTCAACTGCGCATAGTCGCATGGAAGGAGAAAACCAATTATGCTGAATACCGCAAAACAATTGACGTCTTGGAAGAAGAAGAAGAGCATGCTGAGCTACGCCAGCTTTTTATGGAGATACGTCTAGAATTGGGGGAAGATTAATGCCACCTGTTTTGCATATTTGAAGTCTTTTTGTATTTAGCAATGATTACTACAATTTTGGTATAATGTAACTGTTTCTATTTTGAGATGTCACTTTCTTGATTATGGTTACTCAAAAAGGACCATTTTTGAATAATTATAATTTTCAGGAAGTTATATAAGGAGAGGGGAATTCCAATGGAAGGGATCTTTTTCCGATGGCTGTCTGTGAACAGTGGGGAAGAAGAGTAAGTTTATTTTGTATTAATTCCCAGTTATACTTTCCTTAACTCTGTTTATATGTAGAAGCATTACAAAAACTTTGAGTTTTGGTTATATTGAAGAACGAAGAATTACTTACAGAACTTTGTGTCTCCAAGTGTCTTTTGTAATTGCAATTGTTCTTATGTCAATTAGTAATCTATCTTCAATATTGCTTATTTTATGTTGACCTGTGTTAAGGTGGAATTTAACTATATCTCTCAATTAATTTATCCTTGTTTATGAGTATTGAATAAGTGCGTTGTGTATCGTTTATCTACATTTATTTCTCAGACATGCACATCTATTTCATGGTGATGAGTAGATGTTAATACACCTTTATGCTTTCTGGTAGCACACCCCATGTTTTTATTCGTTGCATATCTTAAGAGGGAGTTGTACCTCTAAAATTCAGAGGAAAGTTGTCAATCCAATGACAACTTCTCTAACTGTTAGTACTGTTTGTTCTTCTGCTTGGGCATTTTGAGTCATTTTCTACATTTATTCTCGAAGGACAAATATGTCAGCTAACAGATTTTTGGCGACTCCACTGGGGATTCAAAATTGAAGATCAGTGCTATTGTTTTCCTATAAATCTAAAGGTGTCTCCCTAAGGATGGAGGCTGACGGCTCTCTTTGATGAAATGTACTTAGAAACAATTTTGTTCCAGCATAGACCTATGCTGATTTAGTTTCAAGATTTGTAGTATGGCATTGGTTTCCTCCCAGCCATGTAGAAATCACTTTGGACCCCTCTTTTTGTCTTACTTTTCACCTCTGCCTGAAGGATCAAGAAAACACTTCCTGAAATTTAGTGGAGAGAATCATCAAGATGCTGAGAACCATATTCTGGCATTCACAGTTGCATGTGGTATTCTGGGGGTAAGTAAAGAAGATGTTTTTGTCCGGTTATTTATTGAATTTCTTGTTGGGCCCATAGCAGATTGGTTTTGCTATTTAGAAGAGAAGTGCATAACAGATTGCGATTCATTGAAGAAGAAGTTCTTAGCGAGATATAAGGGTCCAGTTGATGAAGCTGCCTTGTTGTATCAAATTTTCAACATTCAAAAGTAAGAAGGCAAATCCATCAGAGATTTCGTGGATAGATTCAACCGAATGCTCAAGAAGATTCCAGCCCTTCTTCAACCAAGTGAGCAACTTCAGCTTTATTTTTTTATTTCCTCTTTGCATCCTGATGTTCAATTTGAGTTGAAACGGAGTGGAATAAATGATGTTGAAATTGCACAACAAGAGGCAGTAAAAATAGAAGATGATCTAATATTGAGTGGTTTATGGAAAGTAAATCATATTGTAGATAACCTGATTCATGAACCTATGAGGATGCCTATTATGTATAAACAAGATCTCAAGCCTATAGGTTCCCATAATATCCTATCTCCTTCTATTGAATGTTCTAATCTCTCTATTTTTTATTCCAAACATTTTGTTAGAAGTGAGATAAGTGCTGCAGGAATTAAATCTCACGTGAATAGGAGAGTTGAAGCTTATTATTTGCATTATGAGGAAGGTAATGATAAATCTGTAGTTGTCCCATGCAATACAGAAGATGAGCAACCTGAAGCTATGTATCGTGAAGAGGAAGTGCTAAGCACCTTTTCTCTTGTATGCATGCAAGTTGAGCATGAAATCTTCACGTCTCTTGAGTCAAATAATATAGAGACATGGTTGAAAGAAGAGGTTATAAATGGCAAAGATTTTAAACAAGATTTGAGAGTCACTCGTGCCTCCCATGATAAGAGAATGGATGAATTGCATTCCTCATCTACTTATCCTCTCAGTAATAATGAAGACTTCTCTTCTTCCACAATTCTAGCACGAAATGATTAGGTACTTGATGATCCTGCACAAGTGAGCTTCTTAACAATTTTTTATGGTAATATGCAATTTCAATCTGATAAAGTACACTTAGCCTTGCTTAGAACTTTGCAAGAAATTGAACAAAGAGATGGGAAAGATACGTGTTTTCTTGCTTGCAACCATGATACACATGATGAAGAATCTCATCCTTGGCATAAAAAGGACCATGATATGGAAGCTAAAAATTCTTTCAAAATGCCCTCTAGAGCAGTGAAAGCATGTGAAGAAAAGGGTACAGATGAAGTTGTTTCTCTAATGCATATACAGCCAAAGGTGAGTGAAGAATGCATCTTTGAGTTAGTTTACTTCAAAGATGCAATTATGTCTTTTGAGAATGATTCATCAAATGATGCTTGTGTTGGAAATCCATGCAATAATTTCTCAAAATCTAAGGCTAATAAGGAGGAAAGGAATAGTCAAGTTGATGAAGGTTCGCAGCCCCAAGAATTTTTAGAAGCACTAGATGGTGACCTTCTTTGTGAAGAAGATGCTTTGCTCTTTCCTAAACTTAAAGAAAAAGGCCTTGCTGAAAGTGATCAAATGGATGAATGTGATGAGCCTCATGTTGTTTATGTTCCATATTGGAGTCTTAATGTAAGTGAGGATGAATTTTTGTGTGGAGAAGAAGTTGCAATGTCTAATCTGCAAGATATGTATAGAAATGATGAAGTGTGTCATGAAGTTATTGAGTCAAAACTTGCAGGGAAAGATGAGATTGTTCCAGTTGGGGCTGATCTTCAGCCTCATAGAAATATTGTTTGCAGTTCAGACTTTCAGTCTAGTCCACTTCTAGTTTTACATAATAGATACATGGTTGAGGGTTGGTCATCCAATGGTTCAAGTGGTTGCTTTCTGGAACAAGATGTCGGTTTACCTACTACAGACAGAGATGGTTATATGCAAAAAAGTGATTGGGCAGCTAGAGAAGGTTCTTTATCTTATGATTTGTGTATGGGTTGTCCAATTCGGGGGCTAGTTCATTCTTGCTTACAAAATCAAGTGCATTATGATATCACATACGAGGTTATACAGGCAGATGTGGGTAATCATATGCTGGGAAATATTGATAGGAGTCGTCCAATTGAAGAAGCATACAATGAAGAATGGCTTCTCGAGTATCAAGTTGTATCCAGAGAATCTTTACCTAAAGTCATTTTTATCAGTTGGATCATGGCAGTCACAAGTTTGCAACTGGTCGCTTGTGGGCTTTTTGTGCATCTAGCATTATTTCACACAGGCACCTGTTTCTCCCAGCCAGTTAATGGATTTGCATGACTATTCTGACGTCATTGGGAGGTAGGATCTTTCTGCCATATGTATATATTAGGATTTTTTGTTGTGCTGGTAGACTAGTTTCCTTTCCTATTTGCCCTATTTTTGGCTCATTCTAGCTCCTTTGTTCCCTATATTGTTCGACTCTGATGCCCAATGGATAAGACACTGGTCTTTACTTATGATTCTAGGTTCCTTGCTTCATCCTTTGCAATCCTCAAGCTCAATCAGAGCCTGTTGTTACCCCAAAAATTTTAACCCAAATTTTTTTAAATTTTTGCGCCTAAGGACCGATACAATCATCGCTTTGCCCCAATCCGGTCATTTTCCTAAGTCTTTGTTGTTGTGTGGTTTTCAAATTTATGAATCTTTTGTTTACTTGACTCATGTTCTTAATTTCAAGAAATGGTTGACTTCCCGACTTCTCCTTTGTGTCGGGGAAATTCAAAGTTTTTGAACATTACTTAATAGTTCAAATAATCTCTTTCATTGTCGGGAAATTGCAAGTTTTGCGAAATCCTGCTCTAAGTTCAAAGTTCTAGGTCTACTCCGATCGCCGACTAGTTTGCATCTTTACGGTGCTCATTTTTCAAGGTATTGCCAACTCATCAGATTGCTCATGTGGTATGTGATGAGAATGTCTTTTCAGAAACTGCTGAGTGCAAGTTCCAATCTTGAGACCCGTTTCCCGAGATACAAAATGAATGATGCATTAATGACAAGTGTAATGAAGCTCATTAAGATGGTGGCACAACGTTAATAAGTTTGAAGGACATCATTACCTACTGACGTAATTAAGTGAAGGTGGCGGTGCTCTCTGTGTTTAGTTTTCTTGCCAGCCAAGCTATTCTTCAGAATGGGACTTCCAGCAAACACTAAAATCTGGGATGATGAACCTATGCCTGTTTTGCAACCTGATTTACAATGGTCTGAGGAGGTGTAGATCGACATCATCTCTCAGCTGCTTACAGTCGCATGGAAGGAGAAAACTAGTTATGCTGAATACCGCAAAACAATTGACATCCTGGAAGAAGAAGAAGAGCATGCTGAGCTGCGCCACTTTTTATGGAGATACATCTAGAATTGGGGGAAGATTAATGCCACCTGTCTTGCATATTTGAAGTCTTTTTGTATTTAGTGATGATTACTAAAAATTTGGTATAATGTAACCATTTCTATTTTGAGAAGTCACTTTCTTGATTACGGTTACTCAAAAAGGACCTTTTTTGAAAAGTTATATTTTTTGGGAAGTTATATAAGGAGAGGGGAATTCCAATGGAACAAAGAATTACTTAAAGAACTTTGTGTCTCCAAGTGTCTTCTATGATTGCAATTGTTCTTATGTCAATTAGTAATCTATCTTCAATATTGCTTCTTTTATGTTGACATGTGTTAAGATGGAATATAACTGTATCTCTCAATTAATTTATCCTTGTTTATGAGTGTTGGATAAGTGGGTTGTGTATCGTTTATCTACATTAATTTCTCAGACATGCACATCTATTTCATGGTGATAAGTAGATGTTAATACACCATTTTTGCTTCTAGTTAAAAGCACACCCCATGTTTTTATTCGTTACATATCTTAAGAGGGAGCTGTACCTCTAAAATTCAGAGGAAAGTTGTCAATCCAATGACAACTTCTCCAATTGCTAGTACTGTTTGTTCTTTTGTTTGGGAGTTTTGAGTCGTTTTCTACATTTATTCTCGAAGGACAAATCTGTCAACTAATAGTCTACAATTTAGTTTATGCATTTTTATGTGGTCAAAGATAATTCTATTTTTTTGGTTTTGAAATTTACATCTGCCAGGATATCATGGCAGTCTGGTTTCTAGGCACTCCACTTATGCCACTATACTCTGTCCAGACTAACATGGATCCTGTGGCACCCTGACCATAACCCTCTATGTCAAGCTTACAGTTTAACCATTGGACCATAGCTCGAGGGGTGGCAACTAAAGAACCTTTCATTGACAAAGAAATTGCCTGTTTCTATGTCTTCTTTTGAAACTAAATTGTCTTTTAATTGATTCGTAGATTCTATAACTCTCGAGTCTCATCTTCTCTATCCTCATCAGGTTGAATTTCAGACTCCATCTTCTGTAATACATCCTCACCATCATACTATCCATCTCTAGATTTGACCTACAGAAATATTTATACAGTTTCTTTTTTTAAATTCCAGCTTTGTAGACACACATATCTTCTTCATGATGAATAAAAGAGCTACATTTGCTATCCCATGTTTTCTCTGAAGTAATCATGCTTTCGTATTTTTTTCCCATTGCACACTCAATATAACTTGCAAATTACTTAGATAAATCTGTCTAGTGGTTAGTCTGTAATTTTTTCTCCCTCTGAACCCTTGGACTTGACATGTATTATGTGTACCATAGCAGTTCTCTACCTGAAATTTTGTATACTTCCACTACATCCTTGCAGAATTCCCTTTTGATCCTAGTTGTGCACGAGTACTGATTTGTACTATTCCAAAGAAGTTATAGAATCTGATTTTCAAAATAGTCTGCAAATATAGAACCCTTCAGAAAATTTCTTTCACAAATTCTAATGATATTCATGCAGATGTGTAAAGGCACACTCCAAGGGACAAATAGAAACAGTTGAAGAAGGAGCCTTCTATTACCAATTTGATTTAACTCTGAAGTTTCGCTCTTGCAATTGACACTGGATTTGAGTCACTAAACTTCCGTCATTTACAGAAAAGCTTTTATCGTTAATGGACGGTATCTAAATTTGTTTGAGAACTAGCATACAATAAACAAAAAGTGAATAATTCAGAAATAGATGTATCAACTGTTAGACTACTGTATATTGGGTTAATGGATATAAATAAGTTCAATTTTACATACTGATCGTTTTCTACATTGCTATAAGCTAGTTTACAAAAAACACACATGCTGGATTTGGCCACATGTTGATATTTGGATAACATTGCATGGTCAGTCTATTTCAAGTAGAGATAATTCTATTTCCAGGTTTTAGGATTAGCTTACCATAAAATGTTATGAGAGTCTGAGACATGAATGATAGATGTTTGGCACATAGTACCACAGTTCCACAAGTTCTGTCTTTACCTTTGGACCTACACATAAAAATTTCAATAAAGTCGGGTTTATTCATCACTTGATTTAATTTTGTTCGGAGGATTCTTATAGTTGAAAATTCAATGTTGTACTATTACATTTATGGTTCAAGCTCTGCTTCTGTTATACAAAAGGTAAAAACATCATTGTTCAAAAGGACAGTTATTTAGCACCTAAATTATCAGTCCGGCTATGCCAGTACAGCAAAAAAATTAGGGTTGGATGTGTTTTGGGTATATCAGTAAAAAAAAATGTGAAGATCACAAATATTTACATATTTTAGCCTATACAGAGAGAAAGCTCAGAATCTAAGAATGCAAAAGTTCATACATATTGGAGATTAAAGACCAAGAACTGAAGTTCTTAGAAGTATTAGAATGCAGTAAAAATTCTTAGGAAGAAACAAAGGGTCTGCAGGTTACGAAGATTGTTGCCTAGTTCATGAGGACTTCTAATGAACTGCAATGAATTCCAGAATTTGAAAACATTGAAGATCCATTCTAATTCATAGAAAGAGATAAATGAAGTTTGAAACCAAATGCTGCCAACAACATTTTCATGCCTTCCATTCCTCTAATTTATACACCTAATAAAAGTTGATGCAGTCTCTGAGCCTGCAGCATGCTCAAATAAAAATCAAGAAGAATACTTTCCGCTTGGATTCGCCCTTCTTCTCCTGCATCAGACATGAACCCCGTAACTCTACCAGAACAAATTGTCTATCCAACTTTCTGTATACATATATTATCCTTCTACTCTCCTATCTAACAATTTCTCATCCATAATTCAGTTTTCAATTCAGCAGGAACCTAACGCAATGGCCTCTCTTGTTATAATTCTCATTTATAATAGGAAATAAACAATTTACAATGACACTCTATGAAGAAATACTTAGTCATCAATAGTTTAATAATAAATTACAATCTCATTCACAATATCAAATAATCAATATATAAAGATACTCTATTATAAAATCACTTCATCACCAATAACTAGTCAATTCTTATGACAACACAATAAATATTAGTATAATTATTGTATAATATTAATTATATTATACAATAAAATATAATAATAAATATATTATTATTACTATTTAGTATTTACTATCTATAGTTTTGTATATAATATATTTTTATAATAAAGTTATTTTATTTTTATTATTATTAAAATTGACCCGCATTTACATGTGAACATATTAATATTTAAATATCTTAAATACATCTATAGTATCAATCTTGAGTTATTTTACTTTATTTATATTGTTTATATATATAATATATTTTTATAATAAAGTTATTTTATTTTTATTATTATTAAAATTGACTCTCATTTACATGTGAACATAGTAATATTTAATTATCTTAAATACATCTATAGTATCAATCTTGAGTTATTTTACTTTATTTATATTGTTTATATATTTATTTAATTACCAGTTATATGTATTAGATTTTTTTTATTATGTTTAGGAAAATAAAAAATAAAATAAAATAATTTTTAAATGAGAACAAAACAAATTGTTTACTTCATATGTTTATTAATTTAAATTGAACTAATATGTTAGGAACTATTTAAATATCTTAAATACATCTATAGTATCAATCTTGAGTTATTTTGAGTTATTTTACTTTATTTATATTGTTTATATATTTATTTAATTACCAATTATATGTATTAGAATTTTTTTATTATGTTTAAGAAAATAAAAAATAAAATAAAATAATTCTTAAATGAGAACAAAACAATTTGTTTACTTCATATGTTTATTGATTTAAATTGAACTTATTTGATAGGAACTATTTTTTTTTAATTCAACATGGGTAAATACTTTTGATTTGAACCGGTTACAATATGAGGTGTGGGGTATGCCCCCTGCCCTTTTGCTAGGAACTATTTTGTAACACACTTGTAGAATTATTTAAAAAAAAACTAATAAAATACTATCATTTTAGTTACACAACATTAAATCTTTTTACAAGTTTTTTCAACTCACTTTATATTCTTTTCATCATTTATAAAGTATATAATTAATAAAATTAATAAAATAATCAAACTAATAAATTAATAAAATTTTAAAATATATAAATATAAATATAATTAATAAAATCACAAAATTTAAGAAATTTAGGACATCTATTATTTACTTTAGACTTATTTTATTTTATTTATTTTATGTTATTATGGGTTAGAACTCTTTAAAAATTATTTTATAGTTTTATTTTTTTTAATATATATGAGTATATTATTATTTACTTTTAACGCTTATTTTATTTACTAAGAGTTATTTTATTTTATTTACTTTATGTTTTTTTATTTTAGAACTATTTAAGAATTATTTTATAATTTTAGTTTTTTTTTTAAAATTTACTAGCTACATTTTAGTTTTATTATTTTATAGTTAATCTTTTAAAATGTCTCTGTTAGATTTTTATTACACTCAATTCTCTATCCTCTAGATTTAATAATATGTATTTTATTTTTAAAAATATTTTGACATATTTAATCATATAATTATTTTAAAAGTAATTCCTTGTTCAATACAATAGATTTATATTCTACAACTTATATTTAAAATTATGCACATAACACTATATAAAGGCATAGCTATATTTTTCTATTATACATGCTAATATGGCTTATGATACATCCACCCCAAATTTTTATAAGTATGTATGGAAGGACCACAAGGATGGACGACCTGGTTGGAAAATCGGGATGATATTCTTACTTAGTTGCTCTTGGTTACTCTCTCCTTTTGTATCTCCGTACTATTTATTATGTGATTTTGATACTCTAGTTTGACCCCTTGGGCTAGCTGTTTGCCCTTGGGTCTCTGTTGTATATTTGATACTTTGAACTCTCGATCATTAAAAAAAAAAAAGTATGTATTTGATATATGAATTTTCATGATATCAATTTAAAAAAATTATTTTAAATTTTAAAGGAAAATTAGATAATTTTCATTATAGTTTCCAGGTACAATAGATTTATGTTCCACAACTTAAATTTAAAATTATGCAAATAACACTATATCAAGGCATAACTATATTTTTCTATTATACATGCTAAGATGGCTCATGATACATCCACCCCAAATTTTTATAAGTATTATGAAATTTCATGATATCAATTTAAAAAAAATATTTTAAATTTTAAAGAAAATTGAGATAATTTTCATTATAGTTTGCACTACCCCCATAAAATTATTTTAAATTTTAAAGGAAATTTAGATAATTTTCATTATAGTTTCCACTACCTGAAACTATAATGAAATTTTATTCATATGGGGGTAGTGGAAACTATAATGAAAATTATCAAAATTTCCTTTAAAATTTAAAATAATATTTTTAAATCGAAAATTCATAATTATTTGTTCAACTAAAAATATAGCACATTTTGAAATCCTCTACAATAGCCCACTATAGAATTGCATAATACTATCATAGATATCTTAAATACATCTATCTAAAAGCCCCCAAGAGAGTCAATCTCGAGGGGCTACCTATTCTCAATAACAATTTCAATATAGGTGACATTGACTGATATCTCTCAACATCTTTGATGCCGAGAGACATTCTACAATGGCTAATGGCATGAGTGTGTTAACAAAACTCTTACTTTAAATTTGACAACCATTTACATGTTAGAATATTAATATTTAATAATAAACATAATATAAATCTAAAAAACAAAAGGCCCCACGGATAACAGAGTTGGCTTGAGTCTTGGTTCAACTAGAGACTAATATTTATACATCTTCTCTATTACCAGTGTAAATTATACTTATCAACATAATAAATCATATAATTTACTATAGTGTAAAAAATACTATATTTACTACTTTAATATATATAGATATTTCAAACACCACTTAATAACAAATATTTACCATTTAGTATATAAACAAGAGTTTTAGAGTGGGGAAGTTTCTATCAAAATGTTCATGAATAGTCATGTTATGTTGTTTTTGCTCAATTTTAACAACAATGTTGATAATATAATAACTTTATAATAAATCTTAAAATTAGTCAATTTTTTTTTGTTTAAGTTAGAGTTACTATTTTAAAAATTATAATAAGTTTTTTTACTATTGGAATTAATTCTTGTAAAAAAATATAATAAGTTTTTGGTATCATTTCTATTAAATTTTTTTAAAAACAAGGTTAAATTATTAAATAAATTAATATTAAAGCAGGGTTAGAGTTCTTCAATCTCTAAAAGCCACAAATAAAATAAATGTTTAGTTTAATGACCTTTGTTTCAGATTTTTACTATGGAAATTAATTGCTTTAAAAAATTATAATAAGTTTTTTACTATGGAAATTAATTCTTGTAAGAAAATATAATAAATTTTTAGTATCATTTAGATTAAATTATTGAAAATATTTCATTAAAAACTAATTATTAGAACTAACAATTAATTAGCAAAGAAAACTTTATTTTAGTTTAATGAAAGTAAACAAATATGCCAAACTCATTGGTCAGTCTGCCACTCCCTTTCCATAAGCCAATATTATAGTCATTAATCACTCTTATAAAAGTTTTCTGCCAATTAGATTAAAGAAAAATAATTTTTCAAATATGTTTTGTTATAATATTTGCATCTATACAATAACAATATAGCTAAATATTTTTTAAATAGAAAAACTATTTCAACTCTCATTCGTTCCAAAAAGAAATATTAATAACTAGTTAAGAACATGCCTCCTATAATTTCTTTAAAATAAATAACCTTAAAGTTTAAATATTACAACCACTTAAAAATTAGAACCACACAAATATTACTTATTAAAATTTCTAAATCCAAAGCAGATTATAAAGTTATTGTGAACCCTTCTACTACTCTTGGCAAATGTTCTAAAAATCCAAATTACAGAGGTTATAAGAACCCGGAGAGGCTTTCAGTTTTACATTAACACAAAAAATTTAATAAAAGTTTCAGCTGAGTGACATCAGATTTCGTAGTTTTAAAATTTCAAGAACAATATACACCGCAAAATCATGACAGAAGAGCTGTAACATGTATTTGGTAATATTAATTGTTTACTCTGTGTGCAAAATTTAACTATAGTTGTAAAAATATCATAATTTTATAACGAAAATTTAGTTGGAAACTTTCCAACTCCAAACTACTGATATGCTTAGAAGACATCTAGCCTCTGGTTGCAAGCTTCATTCAGTAGTCTACTTTTTTTAAGTAGACCTGTAAATAACAACCGTTGAGTTAGTACTTATGAAATTTTGAAAAAATAAAATTATGGGTCAGTATTAAAAAAATTTATTAAAAAAAGGTCTATTATTACTACATTATTCTAATGCATGAAAAACTATGAATAATGAATACCAAATGAACAATGCACGCCATCAAAATCAATACCAAATGAGAAGTGCATGCCATCAGATTGTATGATAACTGTAATAATCACAACTAGGGTCCAGTTCAAAGGATTGGTCTCTTAGGTATTTGTTATCTAAACACAAAAAGAGTATTTATAACTCCTCACAATATATTTCAGATGGACAATGGACTAGCCACAAGGGATCAGCAGTTCAGTTGGTAGAACACTCCAACAGCAAATGGAAAGTCCTAGGTTCCCCAAGCACTTGCAGTGTGACTTAAGGAGGGTTGTTGGAAGTAAGCCACACCTGAAAGGTCTTAGATTGTAGTCTACAAATGATGTTTGTTTACCAAATCCTGGTTATTTCAAGGAATGTGTAGCTCTGCCAATTCTAAGTAATAAAATAATCTGTTATATATAGTGATTTTTAATTACCAGAAGGTATCCGTCATGCATAGTGATTTCTTAGGTCTCCTAGTGTCGCTTTTTCCTGGCATACTGGGCACTGTAAATATTTCAAAGAAAAATCAATGTTAGTAATAAAATTAATTAAAACCATCTGATCTTGTTTAAACAATTGAGAACAAAATAATCTTACCGTAGAAAAATTAGCACCAGTTTCTTTAATCCATTTTTCTATACATGACCTACCAAAAAAGTGGCCACAGGCAAAAGAGCTGCAAATTTTGACATTAAAATAAATTCTTTCAGCTTCAAACTGCAACAAATCGATATAATCTGAACTCTCAAATAATATACTTCAAAAAAAAACTTCAAATAATATAATTTTCTCCCAACTTTTATATTTATTTTTTTTTTAAAAATGGATATATGATTAAAATTCTGATATATGCCCTTCTTTGTATTGAAATTTATTTTAGTATAAAAAATATATAAATTTTTTTTTTAAAATATATCTCTTATTTTTATTGGGTAAAGTTGTCCCTTGAATATTAAAATGAATGATATTTAAGAATAGCCAAATTCTACACATGCAATCAATTCAGGATACCTCTAACAAGATAAACAGATAAGTTTACCTGTTTTAGTAAAGAATATTAAGAAATATAACTGTAACTAAAACATATGCAGAATAAAAAGGATATCTCCTTGTTGTTGAACTCCATTACAAACAATTGTTCCTTATATCGTTACACTATCAATTTGGCATCAATGTGCAATTAAACCTTTTAGAGTATACCAATTAAATCATGGGAATTCAGAGATTATGCTTTTCCATAACTTTTCTGCATAATTTCACAAAGAGAATTGATATAATGGATAAAAATAGCGAGTCTTTGTTCATTCTATGCCTTTAGGATGGCAATTCACGTAGAGCAGGACATTAAATCATCATCGATCATTGGTTTCAATCTACTCTATCATGATGAATAGAAATATAATAGACAATAATCATCATAAATAAGATGTTTCCACAGTTCATAATTGTGAATATATGAGTGCTTATGATTTAAACTTAATGTTTTTTTCTGGGGGGGGTCATCAAGGCAATAATTGTTTTATTTAAAGATGATATCTTTAGATTATGGGTCTCATGCAGGTCCTATGTGGTTATTTCTGCTTATTTTTTAAAAACCAGTTGTTTTCATATAGTTTTTTCAATAAGTACAACTCATTATTTTTTTTTCTTAAAAGAGGGGTAAAAATTTATTCAAACTAAAACAAAAGAAGTACAAAGCAAGAGCATTACACAACCATGTCAATCTCCATTAAGTGGTCCAACTTTTGAGACAAATCCGGGGATAATTGCCCCTATCAACAATGTTCCAATTTTGCATTCAATCAGAGGCCCACTTGGCCAAACAATCCGCTACTCCATTCCATTCTCTAGGAATGTGACAGAAAATATCAGATTCCACAGAAGCACAGAGATTAAGAATCTATTTAATAATCAAAGCTAAATGCCAACTGACATCTTCTAATTGTTGCCTATTCAATAAAGTCACCACCACCTAAGAATCAGATTCACAAATGATCCTTCTCCACCCAAGATCGCAACCACGCTCCACTGCATATAAAATTGCAAGAGCCTCCATCAAATTGTTAGTATATAGACCCTTATAAATAGAAAAGATAAAATGAACAGTCCAAAAATTATCCCGTACAACTCCACCAATACCAACATGACTAGGATTTCCCGGAGAAGAGCCATCCGTGTTGATTTTCAACACTCCTTGTGGAGGAGGACACCAACGCCCCTCCCTATTTATCTTCCGAAGAAGATGTCTACACCTATTTCTCATAACCTGACCAAACTCATAATTTGGAATGTTTTCTTACAATTTACCATATGGCTGCACATTTTGTCTGCATAGCACCCTGCAGGTAGGAGTTGAAGATAAGGAACACTTTATCATTGCAGTTTTTAAGCTGAAATAATTTAGAAAGTAGTTAGTTACTTGTAGATGTTTTAAGGGTTGTTATGGCACATTACACACCTTCCAATTTTTATTTCCTAATACTAGGATTTGGTAGTTACACTCTTGACAATTTCTAGGAAACATGGTCTAGCTGCTCCTTTTGGGTGCATATCATATACTTCTCAAATTTAAAAAGGTGTTTATTGACCATTTTTGTGTCTCAGGTTGAGGCCTAAGAGCAGGAGGTGACAAAGAACAGAACCTTTTACCACTCTTCATTTGGAGAGAATTTCCAGGCTATGCTCAGCTCTTCATTCAACTTTTTTTTTAAGAGCAGTTTTTTTTCTCTTTTGGCTTTTTTTGGGATGGGATCATTTGGGAACGGCTGGATCTTTTTGGGTTGTTTAGAAATTCTTTTTTAATTGTCTTTGGGAGTCTCTTTGTTTTAGTGTAATAGTGTCACAAATAAAAATAAAGTTAACAATTCAGAAAAGAGGCAACAGGGCGGGTGCGGGACTCTGCTTCGCAATCTTAGCCTGAAAAAAAAGAAATGATGAATGGCAACATACCAAATATTATGATCGCCTGATGCAATGCAAGACTCCATGCAAATAAGGCAATCGAAAGCTTCATCTTTCGGACCTTCATTTGTGCTGCTGAACTCCTCAACAAATTTCTTCATCTTCATAAACTCCTCGGAGACATTCTTCATCTTCATTAACTCCTTGGAGACTTCAATTTTATCATGAGTAACATGATTCAATTCACATTTAAGCTGATCAGATTGCTGCATGTAATGTGCTACCTTCTCATCGGCTTTTTTCAGTTGATCTGATAGCTTGTCATTTTCTTTCAATACTCTTATAATATTCCAAACTGATTCTTCCCTCGTCTTTCCTCTTTCGACGTTTACTTGAGCGCTTGCTGGTGATCCTTGGTTGCTGTGTTTTTTGGTCCTGTGCACATGGGGACGTGAAAGTAAACTCAGGGATTTCATTCTCTGGTACTCCCAAAACAATGGAAGCCCACGACCTCATCACACAAGTATAAAATAAATGTTGGGGGACAGATTAAGATGGAGAATGACAGTCAATCCACAACCAAGGGGCCAACCCTAAGGAGAGTGGAGAAGAACTGGAGAAGAAATAGTAGGTAGATACTGACTGGTTGAGATTTTTTTTAGAGCTAAATTTTGGTGACAAGATTCGATGCACAACCATATCTTTAAATTAAATGCCAAAGGCCTGATTCTGAGTGTGAAGCTACTTTTATTTATTGCAGCAGTCAATTCCATTTATGCCCGTGTACTACATTTATAAAACACATTTATTTAAGCCGAAGGCGTTCCCTATATTTAGTGGACGATCTGCTTTAGACGATCGACGGTTGAGGATAGCCTACAACGCTGCAAGACGATTGAAAGAGTTATGGCCGTCGGATCTCTTCAAAAATCGCGGTGCGGCAAGAGGTGCGCGGCCAGAGGTGCAAAAATCGCCAGAAAGATAGTCGAGTTTCACGAGCTCCGTCTTCAAAAGCCTGAAATAGTATTTTTCCCTTGGAAATGTCAATAGTGTCGAGAAACGTCCTTCGAACTTTGTGATAACGATGAGCTGATTGAATATGAATGTTTCCGTGCATGACACACCTTTACAGATGGGATTGTTTTCCCATCTAAAAATGGTTCCCTAAATCCCCCGGCAGTTTGCTTCACTCGCCAATTTAGAAAAGCTATGTTGCCGACGAGCTTTCCCCCTTTTTTTAGGTTTCAACGGGGTTTTTTTGGTCAAGATGCATGGTAGAAGAGTTTGACATGGAAAAGAGTTTGAAAGTATCTTAAGGTTGGGGCTCTTGGTCCCTTAGGTTGTTTTGGCCTCGTAGACGTCATTGAAATTCATTCATTCATTCAATGTCTTTTTGTCTACTCCAACAAGTTTCACTATAATTGAAGCATTGAATATATAAGTACGACTTAGTTACTCACTCTGGCATAAAAATTTATGTTGTTACTTTCAAATTGAATTTATTTCCTTAGAACTTATACATTTTATCATTACCTAGTGTTCTTATATATTTGAAAGTGAAGTAACTACCATAGTAAGGGTTTCTTGATATAGTTGTTTAAATTGTTTCTAACTATATAGGGGGTTATCCATGGCAGGGTGATGAGAAACCAAGGTGGGACTTTTGTATTTATAACTATGATTTTGTAATTTTTTAAAACATATATGATCATTATATCTTTATCAAATTTGTACTAGCTATTATTCTCATGTCTAATATTATTTTTGCACCTCATTTGATATTTGCTTAAGTTATAATCATATAAAATTACATTTAAATTATTATGTTTTATGAAAATAATACTAGGGTTATTACCTCATGTACATACTTGGTTATTACAAGAAAGGTAAATCAATGAAAGATTAATAAATCACCGTATGTCATAAATTAAATCGCATCCATGTTATTATGATCTATAGGTATAGGTAATAATAAACTTACCAGACATATAAACATACACTAATTTATGATCATAAACTCCAAATATCAGCATGTGAGTCTATGATATCAATGTCAACAAATGGAATACCATGTATGTGTAAAATTCTTAGAATAAAATAGGCCTTATAGATGGAATCATATGCATCCAAAAGAGCACCTACAAAACTTGCTGCAAGTGATAACTTGTTACATCCCTATTTCTGACTTGCTATACTTTTACCTTTTACTTGGGCATAAGTAAATTTATTGAGATGTTATAGATTTTTCAGAAGATATGACATGGAATTATATTGAATATCATTTAGGAAATCATGGAAATGATTATGTTATGGTCGATTTAATAATTGTACTATGAGATTTGATTTACTAGTTGAATTTATTGAATAATGATGCACTGATCTCTTATTGTTTGATGACAAGTGAAAACATGATTATAGGTTATCGACTCTCAGAGAAGAGAGAGAGTATCTTTCAAGAAGAGAGATATAGACCTTGGAATACGAGTGGTCTATTTGCCAAATGAGTCTAGTGTTAAACGATAATGTGAACCAATGATTCGTAGGAGGTAAGTCTTGTCTTGCTAGTTACTTTTAAATCTAATCGACAGGTAGTCAATATCTTGATTATCATTTAGTCAAGTCGATGGTGAGTTGACATAGTCGTTTGCGAAGTAAACAACGTCATTGACATAGAACGGTTGTTTTAATCTTCTTGAGTCACTTGAGGTTTTATTGTCGCCTCTTAAATGTCAAGACGTTTCCATCAAGTTAGATGACGCGAATATTGTCGACGTTTAACATCAATAGATGATCTTGTCAAGTCGACGTGATTTTAATGAAGAATTGTGATGGGGAGGTAAACTCGACCCATTCACATCATCTGAAATCCTTAGTGATCAAAACGGGACAAATAGAGGGGTTTTTTTACAACTTCGGGTAGAGGTTTTTCACAGCTATGTGATAGCTAAATGAAATTTTGAGTCTTGTTCCACGTTGAGTCCAATCTGTTGTGATTGTCGTAAAACGCCTTGAGCATATGTTGTAAACTCCTTTCTTTGCGGAGATCGACGGATGTCGAATTAGAGACCCAGACGTGTTATAACTTGTTTTGGTTGCAATATGGAGGAATATGCCAAAATTGCATAAGTTATATTTTGTAAAGGTGGTAATGGTTTATTTTGTGATCAGTTTTTAAAGTATAGGATGTTTTTATTAATGAAATTTACCACATCGTAAGAATTTTAGCCCACGCTATGAGTAGTGGTGAAACATAAGGTTTTGAGGCCTTAGTTTTTGATTTAAGGACGGGTCGATACCCTATCCAACCGCCACCCTGCCGTAGGAAACTCCATGATGAGGAGTGGTTGCAAAGTTTAAGGAACCGACCTTGCATGCCAAAAGAATCTCCATCTTTTTAGACATGGTCAACAGTTTTGGCAAGCCGTTACTTTTCTTTGCCATGGGGAAACTTGAGTGGAGTTGATATCAGTTATGCATGGGTGGTGAATTGGTGAGGGCGTTGCAGTTACACACCCACATTCCCACTTCTTGTAGTGGATGGAAAAAGTTTTCGAAGGCTTGTAATATGGAGATTCCCACGACTCAAGGGAACTGGAATAACAAATTTGAGTGGTGTCTTTATGTAAGGAGGCATGGATGGCAGTATGGGTGTCGAGATTCCCTCGCCGTACATGGAAAAGAGAGGATGGGAAAAGCAAAGGAACGTGGTGGTGGTGGAGGGAAACGACGATCATTATTATTTGAGGAGAGCTTTTATTATCATGGAGCAGGAAGAAGCAGAGGGGAGTTTTGAGGGACAAACCAGCGGGGATTTTAGATATGGTTACAGCTAAGTTTTGAAGAAAAGGAGGACAGATAAACTTAGGTGAACCTGTAATCTTTTGTTAGGAAAGACCATATATATTCTATCTCTGCAGATTAGTGTGGGCAAAGGGGTATTAGTATTATAGAAGACCTACTTCAAACATGGTTTTTCTGTGTCTTAAAACTCAATAGAAATAGTAATCTAGATATATAGATGGAGAGACTTATATTAGTTTTCATACAGAGCTATTTATAACGCGTGAGAACAACATATTCTTCAAATATAAAGACCCGTACAGCCTGTGTTTTGGGGAGGGTAAATATTACCTTCATTAGATATCTTCTTGTGTGCGTAGATATAAGAAGAATGGTAGCACTATTATGTAGCATTACAAGAACTCAACCTTGAACATGATGTTCTAAGTCGGAAATCCACCAATTTTTTCTAAGCTCATGCAAAGTAAACTATTCTCTTGAAGTCAAGATATCAGATTGAAAAATCTTCGAAGTGCTCGAGCTCAAGAGGGATTTTTAGTTCTTCATTGTCAACTATTTTAAGGTAAGGACGATTGAGCCCTATGCTTTGTTACATAATAGTTTTCCCTTTTTATAATCCTTTATTTTAAAATTGTCCTTGTGAACACGAAATATAAGATAGCTCAATTTCATTTCTAGAATGAATGTTTGAAGAGCTTACCTATTTGCAAACATACGTTAATACATGTAGTATTACCTTATAGACTCTAACTCTTTATAAGAGTACAGGGATCTTTTTGATAGACGCTGTTCACTAAATGATTTGGTTTATCGTTAATGTGGACCTTATAAGTAGACCATTTCTTTTACTCTTCAATATGCGAGCGACAATATGATGTAGTCATAGTAGTTTAACCATAACTTAAAGATAGGTTTATTTATTTTTATTGAACATGAGTTTTTATCTTTTCTATAGCTAGAGAGGGGGTAAGAAAAGAAACTGTTAGGTCAAGTATATTATTTTACATATAAATGAGTACATGGTAAAAGATTAATGTATTGGGATTTAATATTTTGGAATTGATGTATTCATTTATGTAGAATGATATTGCTATCATGAAGAACCATTTGATTAGTGATGTAATATCACTGGTTGATTCAGTAGTAGTGATTAGTATTATCATGATAACCCAAGGAGGTTAAACTTAGTTACTTTATCTTCTTAAGCGTAAGTCAGATGACTAGAGAAGACCTAGAGGGTTTATAGTTTTATTGTAGACTTAAACTTGTCAAGGATTGTTTAAGTTGTAAGTAAATATCCTTGATAGAGCCATAGAAGTGTTCTTCCTTTTGGAAGCAATTAAGCACTATCTTTCAAAATAGAAACCGTGGTGACATAATGTCATTAGGAGAATATTTGACTCTATTTAGTTCAATATGAAAAAGGAGAAGAACTTTAAACATGTTTTCATTAGATAACAAAGGGGGGTTAGACTATCAACCAGTTAGAATCAAACTAAACTTGGGAGACTCATAGACTTGGAGTCGAATTGTTTGACGTTATTGTTATTGAGGATTCCTCTTATAAGTTAAAGTAGATTTGTTTTGAAGTTTTGAAACAACCTTTATGTCGAAAGAAGACTGAAGGAAAGTTGTTTATTTAACAAAAACTATTCTTCCTAGAATTGATTGTTTGACAATCCATTTTCATGGAAAAGGAAAGACAAACCCTAGGTTGACCTAGTAGGGTAATATTATTTAAACTACTTTATGAATCGATGATAATGGGGTAAGAACCCTAAATTTGTTCATTTATTTTGGGTGTTTAAACCAATTTGATTGTTTACAATTAAATGTCGATAAGTATGGATCTCAGATGATGCAAGGATGCAAGGGATACCCAAGTATAGAAAGTCATTTCTTAAGATCTTTGGGAACAATGATGGTGACTTGAGAATCTGTCTAAGTCAAGAAGACTAGTTTTGAGTTAAATGAAACTCTTTAGTTAAACCTTAACTAACCTGGATATGGTAATTATTATATTAAGACATTGAGATCATTATTTAGATCATGATTGAAGGGTCAAATGCCCTGACTTTGTGTAAATATTCTTACTTGAAAGAAGGGAATTAGATTCCTAGACTATATTGCTTAATCTGGGTAAGGTTATCATCGTACTCATAATTAATCTATTTTTATATATATTATGAGACAATAAGTCGTCGACTTCAAGAATTGCGATGAAGCAATGAGAGTCCTCATAAAGAAAGAAAGTTTGAATGGATCTATGGATTATAGACAGTGTAAGAAAACATGTATGGGTCTGGAAGACACAATTGTTCAAATGTTATAACCTCTTCAGTTAAACATAGATGAACAAGTCAAACTGTAGGAATATGATAGTATCCAAGTCGAGTTGGAGTGGGTGAACAGTACATCATTCATTGTGAACGTCAATTTATATTGAAAACTATGGCCATAGTAATGCATATGTCTCTGCATGCATTGTCCGTTCACTGTATCTGGATTGCATATCCTATCGGGAATCATACTTAGCTAGAGGGTATCTAGGGTTGTATGATAGATAGAGTTGTGTAAGATACAACATTATGTACTTGGAAAGGCAAATTACCACTGGTCACCTTGGTCTATACTTCTCGTGAAGGGAAGGGCCACTTCCGGTTAGGAAGGAGTGCGGGAGACCGATGGTCTGTGGTTGGAGGTAAATCACTGGAAATATACTTTCTCTCTCTCTCGCAGAAGACATGTCGAGGCTTGCGATAAAGATGTTAGATTTCTGGATGCAATATATCTTTGAGACTTGTGTTGATTGAGATTAAGTAAAACATTATCTGATTCAGGTATTTATGATTGATTTAGTTTTGTCAACATTGTACTTGAGAAAGACAATAAGGTTGATTGTATTTGTAATGAGATATCTTGTAATTGTAGTCCCTCGACTATATGTTAAATAAAAGAAAAATTTTCTCTATCTCATTTTTACCTTGTAAATTTACTTTATGGTCAAATTTTTTTTTTACTATGTTTTTAGAACGTGGATGTTTCATAACTAAAATAAAAAAATTAGGCATTACATAAACAACCTTGAAAAATAACATAAATTAGAAACTAGTTGGGATATTGACTAATCACTTACCTTTTACATTTAGGTTCAATAATGAACGTCATCACCTAATTTTTCTTCTATCACTTTAAACTTTTCATATAAACCAACTAAAATGAATCAAAATTTATAAGCATATGTGAGGAGTCGCAAAAGATGTGACCTATAGTGGGCTTGGGTCCATATAGGTATGACTTTGCATTATTAAGACATTTAGAATCAGACTTATTATAAGACATTCTAGGTGCAAGCATTCTCACTCAGTTAGAATTAATGAAATCACTAGGTTTATTTGCATACACAAATTTTGAGACTCGACAAATGGAAGTGAGGTTGCAAGCAAATTCGAGTTGATATTTGGCTTGGGTCAACGCACAACACTAAGGACCATGACTATAGAACTTACTACACTATTTTTGAACTTTGAGTTTAGACTTAGGCTGAAGACATGTAATTCAAGATAACACTCTTTTATGAACTTCAAATGACATGGACTAAACAATAAAATAAAGACTTTGTTACAAGTAATTTCAAGATAAATTTGACTTCTTGAGAATTCTAAACTTTGTATTTCAGACTAAAATATACACAAAAAACTAACTCAGTACATGATATGCATAAAAACATTAACATCTAATGTAAAATGAAATAGTTCCACTCTTCTAAAGTTTATTACTTCCTAAAATTTCAAAAGAGAGTAAGTTGAATCTATATCAACCACACTTACATATTTGACCTAGCATATTTTCACAAGGTTAAAAGAAGGTACAATATTCGTAGACCTTCACTTTAAATTGAACAAGCACATATCTCAATGCCCATAATGCCCATAGCCAACCCACTTCAATGGATTCATGCACACTACAAATGTGTCTTTGATTATTAGATTATATTATATGTCTAATATGAGGCAACTGAAATCATTTCTAAAGATTTATAAAATTACCTCTACAATGTCATTAAAAGAAATTGATACAAAATATTTAGATTATCGTGCATTGTTTGCATTAAAAAAAAAGCGTCAACATGAAGGGTGAAGTTCGAAGAAGAGAGCGAAACCTGCAAAAATGTTAGAATTGAGGGAAAGTCAACTACGACAGTCCCAAGACTACATACAAGACAAAACTGAAGCAAAACGAATATCCATTATTAACAAATATCCATTTTTCTTCGGTAAAATGTCTTTTTCCCTTTGTTATGTTTTGCAAAACGGATATCCATTTTAGGTTTCCCAAAATGGATATCCGTTTTGCAAAATGGATATCCGTTTTAGGTTGCCCAAAATGGATATCCGTTTTTCTTTACCCAATTCTTTTCATTATTTTTTCGTTTGTTGTCTTAGATTAAGTTATAGTTCATTTTATTGTTCTTTATGTTAAGATTCTAAATAATTGTATTCTTTCATAGCAAATGTTGGGACTAAGGAACCATGTTGCAATTGGCCAACATACTATGATAGGGGAGTAACTTAAATAATATGATCAAAGACAATGATACAAATGTATTATCTATCTAGTAACATTTAAGAAAGTTCATGATAGTATATAAAACCAAAAGAAACAATATTGGACACTAGATTGTATGTTAGAAACCCTTATGCAAGAAAACCTAGTAGTAAAGGATAGTTACCATTATATTATTTAGAATCCATTGATTTAATAGAAGAATTATTTTGTTAGAGTTGATATCTACATTATTATAGCATACTTCTCTTCAATGTTTCTTACATCCAACACCTAACTAATAACAATCCAACCATTCTCCATTCACATGAGTAGATAGGTATATGCATCATCATAGAATACCGATTGTCTAACTATCCAACCAACCCATGGAATACCAAAAGTCACAAAGCTATATGTTGACCATATCATAAAATCAATATATCACATATATCACCAAACATGATGCCTCCATGTGGATAATCATTATAGATGACTATATGTTGTTACACATTAAATATCAATAGTTTATTACTAACTATAGTCAATGTATTCATGTCTTCTTGTATAACCACCGCTACCAACCATAAGCTTGTGATAACGCATACTACCATCTAACCAATTCTTTCAACTTGTAGTATTGTAGAACATTCTCTTAACATAACCAAGCCTCTAGATTGTTCCACATGAACTTCAACTTTGCTATAAGTGCACCTACATTATTATTTATGCTTCTAGTAGCACAATTAAATATGTAGTTGTGACTACTTCAAATGACTCATGGTTAAACTTCCATAGCATCACCACACGTAGACATATCTCCATGCTATATCACAACATCTAAAACTCACCACATGTCCTACCACATTACATTTTATCATTGTTCAATAGTTTCCATATAAACTCGAGATCTCTCCATCTCCTCTCTCTCTCTCAGAAAGCTAGAAAAAAGATTGAGCTCATTTTATGCCTTATTGTTGGAATCGATATTTCTTCCACTTTGGTGTTTCTATTATTATTATGGTGGATATGCTAGAATGTTTTAATTGTTAGCCCCCTATCATGTACTATTTTTCTCTATCATGTCCATGATCAGCCTCTGATGGATTGTATAAGGGAGTAGATTACAAAGAATGTGCTAGCTCTTAGTGTTTGTGTTGTTAGAACTATGGTAGTTTCAATTATTTATTCTCTATTGGAATGCAAGTGAATTTTGTGTGAAGTGTTTGAGAAAGACATGATTTGCATTGTATTCATATGGATCTTTGGATGTGAGTAATCTTATTGGTTGGTGTGTATGCCATGACTAGATGGTAGTGAATGATGTATATCTGAATTCACATATGAGCTGAAATGTTATTCTTGTTTATTTGTCTATGAGAATGAGATATGTTGAGATTTTTGTATGAATTGCATCTTGCTTAAATAGCTAGTATGTGGTTGGGTGTTGACTTGGTCCACCAATGGTGATTGTTCTTGCTCAATTTGTTTTAGTTATCTTGGTCATGTTACTATGCCTCCTAGTGTTCTGCCATTAAGTGCCATGTATGATGTTGTGTTTGGACACAAAGACCATGTTATTAAGTAACATGAAGGAACAAGTTGTGTCAAGTCTAAATGCAAATTCCATAACTTACACTAATGTTCCAACATAGTGTAGGGTATGATGGTGCATTATTTAGTGCTTAGGCACATGTTATTTATGTATTTATTGTGTTATAGTTGTTTTCCTATTCTTGTCGAGTGGCTAGTTTTATGAAATTGATGGTGGTAGAAGTTTCTCTTAGGTAGTTTGAAGGTTTCCTAGCATGGTGCTATAAGGGATGTAGTTTTGTTGTAAAAAAGTTGCTATTCGATGTATTCTATTTGATGGATACTTGGTGTTTGTGCCATGAGAAAGTCTCATGTTGCCTTGTACATCATGAATTCTTGATCTTGTTTTATTGTTTAACCTTTCTAGTTTAGAATAGTTGAGCATTGAAGTGGTGTCAAGAGTAGTCTTTCTCCTTTGTTATGTGTTTAGTTGTCTCCTTGGATGTATTCCTCATGAGAAATGGGTTGCTAAACCTTGCTTGTCATGCATTCTTATCCTTTTAGGAGGATGTTGTTGAGATCCTTTCCTCTAAGAACTTGTAAGTTGTTCCTATTTTTGTTTTATGGAGCTAGAGTGTTAGAGAAATCCTCTCTCTTTAGGAGTGGAACATGTGGAAAGACCTTGTTGAGTGCAACCAAGATTGGAAGTGAGCCATGATTTTGTTGAGCATGAATGTAAGGTAGTTTTGTTTTAGAATTTTAGAATTGGTTCACCCTAACCTTTGATTTTTAGTGTTGTGGGAAAAATCCTTAGTCTTAGAAACTTGGATTGTAGGGAGTGTAACCTTGCGTTGGAAAATTTCATTAAGAGTAGAGTTTATAGAATCGTGTGGTTTTTCCTTGGCTTAGTAGAGAGCTTCAGGAGTTACTTCACATGGAAGTAGTAGTCCTAGATTTAATGACTTTGTGTTGTTTGTGGTTGGTTGGGCCCTTTGACTAGATCTTGTCCTCACTTGTAGTGACACTTGGAAGATAGAGGGTTGCAATCTTTGAGAAGTTAGTTGGCACAGTGGTTGGTTTCACCTATATTTTGTCCCTTGGAGATGTGAGTTGTTGATTTGAGACCTAGATTGGGTGATGGCCTAGAGGATTGATCTTATGAGATTTGCTATGTTTGTGAAGGATTGTGTATCATAGGTACCTCATCCGTATGTTTTTTAAAAGCTTCTAGGAGTAAGCCTAATCTTAGTGGGGGAGGATGTAATGCCCACTCTTGTGTTTTCCTTGTGTGCTTTCTGATTCATATGATCTATATATTGTATTGAGTTTTGCATTAATGTATTATGTGATTCTTGTGTTATGAGTCATTGTACTGAACTAGTTGATAAGGTTTATTGTACCAGGTTTGTTGTACCATCGAGGTGTTTTGATGGTGTATTTTGGATGCTTTTGTGGAGATGTTTTGTATTCGATGAGGTCACGTATTGGCATTGGTTTTTTGACTATGCATTATGGGATACATATGTTGTGCCTATGTAAGTTAGATAATTATAATGTTTTAGCTTCACTATTTTCACTATATTGGTTATAGTTGTGATTATTATAATTGTTCAATATTATGAATTTATGGTTGATTATGCATATTGTTCCTATATCATGCTAGTCATAGATGATTTAAAGTTAGATGTGATGATTTGATATCATATTGTGATTTATACCACATTGGTTTGATTGTGTTGCTTTGGCTATTATTATGTGGAGCAAGTATGCCTGATGTTTTACCTAAGTGTGTAGGAAATTTATGTGTTAGACTAATGGTTGGTATCTGGAAAAGTTGACATGGATTACGCTTATCTATCTCACCCTACTTAGTCCTTGTGAATCTTCTATGTTAACCTAGATCTATATCGACAGTGATTCTGGAATCTGTATGTTCTGGAAACCCATAAAGTGTGGTTAGGTCTTTTTTGTGTGTTTAATTTATCTCACTACTACATAGAGGGGGGGTTTAAGATAATTTTTGAGTAAATTGTCTTAAATTGAGACAAAAAAAACTTGTGTATTGTCTTTAAGCGAGTGTCTCAAATTATTGTCTTAAAAATTGTCTCTATAAAGACAATATGAAACATAAGTATTTTTGTCTCTTTAGAGACAATTTCACTTTTGTCTCTTTAGAGACAATATGAAAAAATGTATTAAAAACTAGTAATAGCACAAAAATATGTAATGGGCACACCGATAGATATTTTTAAGTAGTATTGTTTTTTAGAAGAGAAGACTATTAAGAAAAGCAAATTTTCTCTGTACTACAATTTCTAAAACAAGAAATTGCTAGGAAAGTATGCACACCAAAATTTACATGAGGGTACAATTTTGGTTTCTAACATGTGCAGAGGAACCTCCTTCCTCTCCCTAAGGGAGACATGTACTGTCTTGGATGCAAGCAAACTGCTAGTACCCAAAAGTCAAGGAAATACATAGATTCACCAAGTGCCAAACCCACCATATTGAAGTGAACATGAGACCTTGATGGTCAATGCCTCTGATGTCTATCGTTGCTCTTTCAAGTATGAAACCTTGTAACTTATGAATTGTCAAAGCACGTGTCATCTCTAGGCAAGAGTTAGTGGAAACCACCATGGCTAACCAAAACAATGGTGAAAAGATGTGGATCATGTATATCCCAAGATGGGCCCTCATAATGTTCAAATTTGACTCCAACAAAGATTAGCAAATCCAGTGGGTTGCCATCACTTTTGTTGGCAATAGCTACAAATTTTCTTAGTGCTCCATTAACAAGACCTACAAGAACCCGTGAATTTGAAGCAATCGTAACCAATTGGCATGGATTTAGTTATATGTAGTGTCAACTACAAACCCATGCAAAGTTAAATTTATATAATTAAAAATATAAACTTACCAGCAGAAATATATATATATAATTATTACTTAAATTTGCATTTTGAAAAAGTAAAAAAAAGTTAACAATTGTTTTCTATAGTGCATGCCATATTTTTATGCAACAATATGATCCATTTCCTTCAAATTTAATTACGCCAATTTCTAAATGTGGAATAGTGTTTAGTTTTTCTGGAAGCATGGGAAATTTATGAAGAAAATTATTCTAGCCCTTAATTACTAGTCCACATTAGTAGTCTGTCATTTACTTACTCTTTCTTAAATAAAGGAAGCACACAAGAATCTGTAGTTCTTTTCTAGTTGTCTACAAACAAATTTTTGCTCGCTAGCTTGGAATCGAATAGTTTTGTTTAGAATGCATACCCTACAACAAAATAGCTATCGTAAGGTGGATCCCTTTTAAAAATCAAAATTAACCAATGTAAGTCATATTTATCCACTTTCCTTGAGTTACCATAGAGCAGACTTGTTCACAAAAATGTTTCCCACAAGCCAGCATGACAATAAAATCTAAGAAATCCATACTAGTGATTAAAAACCCTGTGCTACATTAAGCTATATTATTGGCGATTATAGATTTATCAAATGAAAAAGGGTTCAAGAATTTCCATTGTACATGAAATTAGGATATTAGAGGTTGTCTAACTAGAGTCCTATTAGTCAAGTTCACAGCTATAGCACCATTAAAACTATTTAGATAATAGCTATAGCGTCATTAAAAATCATCCAAATTCCATTCACAATAAAACCTATAGTACCATGACAATCACATAGGTAGATTGGATGAATTGCCACTATATTCCCAGTGTGTGCCAGAAGAAGAGCTTTGGAATAGGGCATGGACATCCTTGAAAGCATTGTGGAAGGGGTTTTCATCAGATGTAGTAGTTGCCAGTGCCATAGTAGACATGTATGTAAAATGTTGGAAGCATACACAAGGCCCGTCAACTATTTGACAAAATGACTGAAAGATATATAGCCTCATGGAATGCAATGACTACAGGATATTTGCAAAATGGATCTGTTGAAAAGGCCTTAGAAACTTATAAGCAAATGCACTTGGCAAGTGTAAAGCCAGTCTCCACAACCTTTGCAAGCAACCTTCCAACCTGTGCTAGAATGGGAGATTTGCAACTAGGCATTGACATAGGTCAAAGTATAATTGAAAGTGGATTTATCTCATATGTTGTCATTGCATGTACCTTGGTAGACATGTACGTAAAATTTGGTAGCATAAACAAGGCAAGTGAACTGTTTGACAAAAAAACCCTAAAAATTGTGGTCTCGTAGATTGTAATGATTACAGGATACACACAAAATGGTGTTCTTGATGAGGCTTAAACACTTTTAAATAAAATGCCCCAAAGAAATGCAGCCTCATGGAATGCGATGGCTATAGGATAGAGACACAAAATGGGTTTCCTGAGAAGGTTTCGAAAACTTCCAACCAAAAAGTCAGCATATATCCTCCAGAATATGCAACAATATTGCTTGTAAAATATGGGGAGTCAAGCACAAGACTGTATACCGGATGGAAAGTGAATCGATCGCAACCTGGGCATTTTTGAGATGCCTAATAAGGGGAATTAATACTCTGTAATACCATAGCTCCAAGTTGTTCATAAAAAGCATAGAAATTGCACAGAGATTTAGTAAAAGGTAGGCTGTCAATCTTGACCAGGCAGAATTTGAACTTAAACTTGAACTTGTGTCATTTAATCATAAATATAAAGCAAGGTAAGGTGATTATATTTACACTAGCATTACTCCTAAAGCTGCAGATAGCTTGATGAAAGGAAATACTATTATGATTTGATTAAATTTGCATTGTTTAACGCTCTGCTTTCATTTGTTACTAAAATTTTTCCATATAAATTTTATTTGATGTTACATTAGACACTACAAAAAATAGGTAGGCCACTGCAAAAAGAAAATAATAATCCCGCCTTTGAAAGAGGTTAATAATAATCACACAGTCAATCAACATGCCTGTAAAAGCCACATAACCATTGTTTACGATCTCCCTCGTTCTCACTTCAAACGACCCCTGCGAAGACACCTCTGTCATAACCACCTCGCCCTTTGATAACCTCAAAGCCGTGAGAGCCACAAGATTCATCCGCCTTCGGCGAATTCAAGAAATATTATAGGGAAAAAGTGTATTCAAGAAGCTCAAAGCAAAGCCTTGATAGGCCGCCATATTGGGCTCTGTAAGAAGCACAACAAAACTTGCTAGCTTTTCACCAAAGCTTCTCAATTACTAAGGGAAATTAATGCATACAAACAATTAAAAACTCTCAGAACAACTTCCCGCTTACCTGTCTAGCTGGTGAATGTAATGGTTGATTTTGACATCGGCGGGTAAGATTTGATACAATCCACATTTTGGCTGGTGAGCACGCCACCCTAATGTGTTCACCTCAAATCTTTCTAGTGGCTAGCTACCGCGTATGGTAAGTCTACAAATTGCTGATTTTCAACAAGGTGTGTTGTCCTCGCTCAGCCAGAGACTGGCATAAAAAAGTAAACGGGATCCTTGCAAAACAAGCCTTCCATGAAACTATTTTGTATTGATGCCGACACTATTCCTTGGTTTAACTGGAGTGGCTGAGATGGGTTTCATGGTCATCATTGTACCCACCGTAGAAAGGAGACCACCGATTGCACTTTGACAACGTACGGGAGCTCGACTCCTTCCAGAGTTAAACACCTATCGGCGTAAATATAAACAATTTATTTTAAATATTTTTTTAGTGTGGTTTTCGACATTCAATGTTTCTAGATTCTTGTTGTCCTCCTGTTTGCTGGAATTTTTATTTTTATTTTTCTAAATGCGGTAGAAATTTGATCTGTGTATTGAAAAATCATCCTCATCTACACAAAATAAAGAAGTTAAGTAGGTCCAACCAGATAGTAGCACAACTCTGCCAATTGTACCACCTCTTTTGCAATCTAAATATCAAAAAATAGTAAAGAAGATTTCATATGGACAAAGTTGAAGGGAAATGGTAATAGAAGGGAGCCATGGTTATACGTACCATCGATCTGCCTTTCCAAGAGAAAAAATGAACACTATATTGGAGAACCCAAATGAACAGATTCCAAAAAGGCAGAAGATCAACAAAGGTAAACAGGCTCAAATAGAAAGTCAATCCTTAGAACCAACTGTTATTGCTCTTTCCAGACAAATTTATGAAAAGGAAAAGTAAATTCGTAATTAAAGATAACAGTGAGAAATACCATATTAATTGTATTTATTTCCAATGTTTTGTATCTTACAAAATGATGTGGGAGTTTCTCCACAACAAAAAAAAAATAACATGGATATGGCATAACCATTATTGAATATTGACACTAATTTCCCAAACATAAGAAGCAAATATGTCTTTTGTTCATTTGTTTCTATCTATCCTCTTCCTTTGTGTTCTATTTCTACGAGGCACTATTCTAATTGTGGGTGTCGATTGTTCAGCGCATTGAACACCCTCCTCATTATTCTTGTCTCCCACTTGCTGAAATTCAAGGATGGTATCCTACTGAGGTTTAGGAATGACAATCAAATCATTGTGTGCAACAAACAATTCATCATGTTCCTCTAGCTTCTCTTCATGCTCACTACCTGATGAGTTTGATTATTGGGTTTCCTATACACAACACAATTAACTCATTAAAATAACATATTAGACCTTATTTGCTTGCTTCAAAGCATAGAATTTAATAAACCATGAAAATCTATGATTTTCGCTATGTAAACTGATAGTTATTAATCTTGTAGCAACTCAGATCACAATTTTAGCTTTGCTTGTTTCATTTCTCTATGCAAAAAAGAAACTATTGTAATTCTAGGTGTATCTATCTAGATTAATATCTGTATCATTTGCTTTACAATGGAAATGAAGGCAAAATATGAAATTTTATTATAGGCCATCATGCAAAGAACTTACCTTAGATTCATGCCCAGTGACTAATTTCTCCCCTCGATCTAGCATATGTTGTCAAAGGCCTTGGGAACCATGTAGTAAAGCATATTTTAGGTCCTCCTCTGAAGCTTCCTTTTGAAATTGGTGAACCTACATAAACAAATATAACCAATTTATAAGGTATAATGACTTATAAGATACAATTAACTCACAAGGTTGTCATAATTTTTTTTATGAAATAGAGAATATAGTAGATGAATATATTCACTTTAAATCCTCATAAAACTAAGTACATATTTGATTGAAAGAGCATTTAGTAATAATTGTGTAAGTGTTTTTAATTAATCATATATGAGAGGGTAACAAAGTGTGATTTGAAGTATTAATCATAAACAATTACATAGTTATTATTCATGATGATAGGATCACAAAGTATGGTCCAAAATATTGATAATATTGATTTTAAAACATTTACAAGTTATTACCAGAAGTTGCTTCAATCATTTATATAGACTGTAGAAATAGCATGTCTTTAAATATATATTTGTTTTATCATAGTTCCATTAGAGCATGTAAGTTATATACTCTAGCCCTAAACAACCTATAGGTTGTTGTACTTGATCAGCTCTATTGGCACAAAATCTGTACTCTAGGTTTGCCTACAAGCATCTGGTACAATCCCAGCTTGAGGTAACAGATGCATAATCTAGGCAAGTGTAGCCTGCAAACTGGTTTGTCACTACCCTACTCACCATAGGTGAGTTATCTGAGGCTATGTGGATAACCACGGCTAACATTGCCAGCGCCAATATGATCCCAGATAAATTGAAAACCACAAGCTTTCTCCTCCCTGTTCTATCAATCAACAAAATGCTGACTATAGATCCCGCAACATTCAAGCCAGATGTAATTAAAGAGAGTTGTAGAGCCACTCTATTTGAAGAAAACCCTTCTACTTGCACTATTGTGGGACTGTAATACATCACCGTCTTGATGCCCACAAATTGTTGAAATATCTGCACCAAATACTTGGAATATTTGTTAGATTCGTGGCTTGCATTATTGTTTAAAAAAAATACCTCGAGAAGCTTCATTCCTTGCATCATTATTTCAAAACATTTACCTGAGGGCCGACACCTACAAAAATACTATATCTTATTTCTTTCACAGTCCGTAGATTAGAGAGTTGAGTATTCTCAAGGCTTCTTATCTCCATTTTGGATTCCACGGATTGCTTGAGTGCTTGAATTTCACTTTCCATAGTGTTTGGTGGGTATATCTTTTTAAGGATTCCAATAGCTTCCTCCTCTCTTTTGTGCTCACAATACACTAGGTGCAGTATAGGATCGAGTTAATGAGTAAGCAAGCAAGTTGCAAGTTGCAACCATCCATATAAAAGTAGCATTGATGTTGGTGTGCTACTTTGTAGCCCTTAGTTCACATTAAGCAATAAAACATCCATGTTAGTGTTCATATTGGCTTGATTGGTGGTATAGAATGATAAAACTATGAAATAGTAACATAGTACAAAGACTAGAGATACACACAAATGAAAATGTCTATATATTCTACTTCAAAAGATTACATGCTTTATATAGTCTTAAGGGGCACAGATAATTCCTACAAACTAGAAGATTTCATGTTTTATATAGTCTTAAGAGGTACAAATAATTCCTACAAACATGGATCTAAATCTGACAGGTAACTAAAACTAATTTGACACTTAACTATTTAACTTGGACACCTCTAAGTCTCCCAATCTAACAAATCCACTGAACTAAAACTAATATTTCCAAATAGTGTTGGCAGCATTCCTATATTCAACACCCCCCTTTAATAAATAAATGAATTCTCTATAATATCTAGCATATCTCTATTTATTACAAACTTTGTCTTTCATCTTAAAATATCTTTGACATCGTCCCTATAACCAAATATCCACTAAACTATCAAATGAGCACGCCACTACCCTTTTAAGATCTCAAGGACCTCTCCAACATCAAAATGGAGGCATGTCTAGGAATCTATATTTCCTCTTACAACCTTTCTAAATGTTCTTTAATGATCCCCACACATCTAAGGATCATTCAAAGAGACTTTGGATGATTTCTTCTTCTTCTTCATACGTTGCAAGTCTAGTCAACCAATGAGATGAATAGAATCTCCAATGTCAATTGCATTGAAGGAACCAATCACCTACTCTGTCATATCAACAAATTCTTTGTCATTCAAGCCAAAGTTCTTATGATTATCAACGAATATATGCTACTGCTAAAATTTAAAAAATTAAAATCTTTTTGAGGGATAGTGTGGCCTCACCAACATTATCAACAACAAGTTCATCTTTGCTAGGTTGCAATAATCTCTTCATTCATTCACATTTAGGCAAACAATAAAATTTGACTCATCCACAAAACATACCAATCCCACTTTTACACACCACACATATGATATTGTCTTTATAGTAGACTCTATCTCCTAGCCTACAAGATTCAACTCTCAAGATGCTCTTATCATTCTCAAGATGCTCTCATCTTCCTGTACACACAATCCAACTTGGATACCATGATAAAACTATGAAAAAATAAAAGTAGCATGAAGACAAGAGATATATGTATATACATTAATGAAAATTGTCTATATATTATGCTTTATAAGATTACATGTTTTATATAGCCTTAAGAGGCACAACTAATTCCTATGTAAACTTGGATCCAAACTTGATAGCTAACTAAAGCTAATTTGACACCTAACTATTTAACTTGGACACCTCTAAGACTCCCAATCTAACAAACCTCTTGAACTATAACTAATGTTGCTAGCTCTCCAAAGACTACCAACAACATTCACATAAATTTATTCATTAATTCCAACATAGAAAACACTCAAATTTGTTTTGTTTCCCTAAAGGAAAGAAAATAATCATCCATATTTTTTTCTTACCTTTCTATACAACCAACGAGGAGATTTAGGTAAGAAGATCATTAGCACAAATTGTAAAAAAGCAGGAAGCCCTGCAACTCCAAGCATCCAATGCCACCTTCCAGGGGCTTGTATCCATCCATGTATTTGTAATTAATTTCACTACACCCTACTTAAACATTAAAAAATTTGACAATCAAACAAAAAGTTATGCTAAAACATAACTTGGCAACAAAATACATCTCCCCACCTTTGTAAAAGCAAGATTAGCTATGTTAAGACATAACTTGGCAACAAAATACATCTACCCATCTTTGTAAAAGCAAGATAAGCTATGCTAATACATAACTTGGCAACAAAATACATCTGCTTGCCTTTGTAAAAGCAAGATTAGCTATGCTAAAACATAACTTGAAAACAAAATACATTTTCCCACCCTTGTAGAAGCAAGATTAGTTTTGCTAAATCATAACTTGGCAACCAAATACATACCCACCTTTGTAAAAGCAAGATTAGCTATGCTAAAACATAACTTGGCAACAAAATACATCTGCCCACCTTTGTAAAAGTAAGATTAGCTATGGCTAAACATAACTTGGCAACAAAATACATCTACCCACCTTTGTAAAAGCAAGACAAGCTATGCTAAAACATAACTTGGCAAAAAAATACATCTGCCCACCTTTGTCAAAGCAAGATTAGCTATGCTAAAACATAACTTGGCAACAAAATACATTTCCCCACCTTTGTAGAAGCAAGATTAGCTATGCTAAATCATAACTTGGCAACAAAATACATCTTCCCACCTTTGTAAAAGCAAGAATAGCTATGCTAAAACATAACTTGGTGACGAAATACATCTGCTCACTTTTGTAAAAGCAAGATTGGCTATGCTAAAACATAATTTGGAAACAAAATACATTTGGCCACTTTTGTAGAAGCAAGATTAACTATGCTGAAACATAAATTGGCAACAAAATACATCTGCCCCCCATTGTAAAAGCAAGATTAGTAATGCTAAAACATAACTTGGAAACAAAATGCATTTTCTCTCCTTTGTAGAAGCAAGATTAGCTATGCTAAAACATAACTTGGAAACAAAATACATCCGCCAACATTTGTAGAAATAAAATTAACTATTTTTAAACATAACTTGGCAACAAAATACATCTACGCCCTTTTGTTGAAGCAAAATTAGCTATAATAAAACATAACTTGGCAACAAATTACATTTTACCACCTTTGTAGAAGCAAGATTAACTATGCTAAAACATAACTTGGAAACAAAATGCATTTGCCCACCTTTGTATTAGCAAGATTAACTATGCTAAAACATAACTTGACAATAAAATACATTTCCCTACCTTTGTAAAAACAATTTATTGATAATATATGATAAGAATCGCCCCCTAGATAAGAAACGTGCTTGTAAGAAACACATTTATACTAGTTAAAGTCCCCCTGATTTTGGTAGGAGAGACCTCATAAATGTAAAGAGGCGTTGTCATAGAAGCCATGCCCACACCAAATCCTGCAAACACTCTGCCCACAATCACAATGCTTGGATTGGGTGCAGCTTCTATAAGAATAGCTCCCAAGAAAGAGAGAAAATCTACAATTGATAGAGCACTTCTTCGTCCATAACGGTCGTTTAACCAACCACCAACTACCGCTCCAATGATTGCTCCTACGATGGCCATTCTCACATTGAGCTCCTGTTACACACTACTCCATTAGTTTTAAAACACCATGTAAACAACCATCAATTGAGTTAGACCATTGTCAGCTTTTTCCATCAATTGTTTGGATTAGATTAAGGATGAAAAAGGAAAACACTCAATAAAAATGAAATTACATGCAAGGTGGTGTTGTAATCCACGCTCTTGATATCGTCTTGAATATACAAAATGGCTCCAGATACAACACCTATATCTACAAAAGAAGCATTGATAAGATTTGTATAACCATACAACAAAGGAAAGGTAGGAACATCTCCATACTATGAACAAAACTATAGAATACTCATTTTTCCTCCATATTCAATGGATTCTTATTTCTGAACACCTAAAAATAAACAACAACACATTATTTATTATTTAGAGATTTCGATGCCAACATCTAAAAGAACCATAATTGCATCAACCTAATCTCTAGAGGATGGGACCGAGTCCTACTAACACTTGTTACTTTTGAACTTAAAGCTATGAAATCAACTTCAATTTAAACCTATAACTATCTAAGAGTTAAAAAAAAAATCTAAAGTAATTACCAAGCCACCATGAATGCTATTGTACCCACCAGATCCTAATTTATGTGATCCAATACTTGACACCCTAGCTTGGGTTGGTTTTATTGTATCTCGAAGGCATCTTTTAGATCCTCCTTGTGTAGATGGCCTATAGTTTGGATTATTGTGGGCCTTCCTCTTAAATTTGGCATCTTTCATAAGTTCATCCCATGTCACTTGGTCTGTGATCCAAGATGGACGTAGATATCTCAAGTCTTTTGTTAGCTTTGACCTTAAATTGTCTCATTCAGAGTGAATGTATTTCTGTGCAATATCTAGAATAATTTCCTTATTAAAACTAGGTTTTCCAAATGCTATTATGACATTTTTAAAGAGTTCACATTTCTTAGCATTGGCTTGCTTCCTCCAATCCATTTGAATGGTATTGCCAAATAATTATTCTGCATGACAAAAAATAAAGTGAAAGAATTTTAACCCCATTTCATCCTTCAAGACATTTCCTTTTGAGGTGAGAAAGATTGTAACTTATTTCATTCCTTCTGAAGTCATTGAGGATATTGTTGGAGTCTTAGGGGTTGAGGTAGATGCCCCTATAGGTACATCAGTCACTTTGTCATTTATAAACTGTATTTACAATGAGATCATCAAGCAACCATGTAATCACATTTTAGCATCACAAAGCAACCATGTAATCATCAAGCAACCATGTAATCATCAATGATGCTTTTACCAGTCAACATGCTATTATAGTGATAAAATTAAAATATGAACTAGAAAAGAATAATAAGATAATATTTCCAAATAATTTTACTTGTTCATCTAAAGTAAGCCCTACACTCCCTAACAATGTCTTCTCCCATAACTCAATTTGTTTAAATTTTTCTTTCCCAGTTTCAACATTTTCAAGAGTTTCTAGTAGGGGCCTTAGTATTCTTGATTGTGATTCTATAAGACTCCTCAAGGTAACTTGTTCAGGTGTTGATGGGAGAATTCTGACTGAACCCAGACTTAATGGATTATTTATTTGTGATGTACTCCTAACAGGGGGCATGCATGTCCATTTCAACAGGGATACTAGGAGCATCCATGTTTGATGTAGAGGGCATGCTATGAGGTATTGTGCATGATGTCACTCTTGTGATAGGTGTTCCCGGTCTAGATGTAGAGGGCATGACACATCTTCTTGAAACATCCTGCAATGCATGTAAATATAAATATTAAAGTGGTATAATATGGGAAATAACATAATCAAACCCACACAAACATATGATTGAATCATACCATGTACTATCAACAATAAGAGTACAACTTTTAACTCAAGTTTTACTTTTTTTTGAAGGGAACATGACTCTTAGGTGCATGATATGTCATAGCTTAAGAAATTTGAAACTTTGAAAACATGGTTTTAAGGTGAGATACACAAAAGTGGAAAAGCTCATCATTTTTTTATAGAATCTATGGGGTTTTAAGTGCATTTTCTTGTTCTTGGATCACCCTTTTTGGACATTTGCAATGTGGATGCATAACACTAGCATTGGAGGTTAGCTACGTTTTAAGCTGACATTCGACAATTGTTAGCCTATATTAAAGTTGTTGGACATATTACATTTTATTATTTTTTTCCAAAAGGAATACAACCAACAATAGTAGACCAGAGACCAAAAAGGTACTTAAAGATCAATCTCATCTTTTGTCTCTACTGCTGGACTACCCAAAGAAGGATAGACCCTGCTTACTAATTTATGCTCAAAATGGCTTTGCTTTAGCTGCAAAGATATTTAGTCCAAGTGACAAAAATGTAAGATTCTCGGAAGGATGCACATGATTGAATTGCTAAAAGAAAAATTGGGGAGATGGCCATACGTGATCATGAAGAAGCAGAAGAATTAGAGAATGGAATTCAAAATTTACCTATGTTGAGGAGCAAGAACAACAATAGATCCTGGCTATCTTCCTTGCTAGCATGCTAGAAATAACCCAATGGTAGACTTTGAGGGTAAAGAGCAAACTGAATGGAAAAATGGTGTTGTCCTCATTAATGTGTGCCAAATTAAATGTAGAAACCAACAAGAGAAAGGGAAATGCAATACTAACCAAAAATACCCTAAAACATATATGCAATGGTTATAAATCAAATTATGGCTACAAATCAAGATAAACTTGCTAGTTGCAAAGGCTACAATTCACAATTTTGTAATTCTACACTACCAGTTCTGAATATGGGCAACAATGTTTGGTTTAAACTTGATATGTTGTCATTCCTAGAGGTACATAACTCTGTCAACCTTGGATACGTCTTAAATTTACCCTAAAATGGCTCTCTATTACCTACCAAGGCTTTAAATTAATTTCTACTATAAAAACTTCCATTTCCATACCCATGCAATAGTGTTAACCTTATACTTTCCTCTCAATTACAATATCTCTCAAAATTTATCTTGAAATGAATAAATTGACAAGATACGAAGGCTACATATCAAACTTTATGGTTTACATGCTACCATTGGCACTATTATTCATCAACAATCACCCTAAACCCCAAAAGAACTCTTAAATCAATTGGTCAAAAAAGAACAATTTAACATGCTATCCTGAAATCATTGATCTTTTAGTATCAAACTTCAGTAAAAATTTTTTAGATAGAGTTAACATACATACAAGTAAAGAATTCGTCATCCATGTTACTCATTTTTTTCATTTTTCACATGCAAATGATTATATTTACAAAAGAGAAATGGTAGCTTCATGTTGAGAATTGCCTGTAGTTGATTAAAAAACCCCCCTGTGGTAGAATCCCTAGCAAGGACCTTTAGTCTTCCCTACCTCCCTAAAACTCTTCTAAAATTTTAGATTTGTTTGTTGTGTACCCAACTGTTCCAGTTAGTGCAGCCTGATTTATTATAACTGTCGTTTTGCTTTCTACATTGACTCCATTTGTGTCCCCTAAGTTTGTCAAACCCCTGTTGATTCCAAAGTGCCTTGCCATATGGACGCACCCTTGTTGAGCAGTGAGACCCGTATTGAAACCCCTATTGTTTTCAACATGCCTTTTCATACGCGCCCCCCCCCCCCCCCCTCTTTCAAGAAGAGAGACCCATATTTTGAAAGAGGTTTAAAATTGTTTTGTTTTGCCAATGATTGAAATGTCAGAGGTGCTTTCATTTTTGCAGAAAAAGTAGAGAAAGTAATCAAGGAAATTCAGGGGACTAGACAAAGTGGGGACACACCTGCTTTATGTCGCTATCTGCTGCTTTCTGGCTTTGCTCGGACTCACTTTCTCTGGAAACCCAACAAACCTTCTCGAAGAAAAGCCTTGTGAAAGCCTGTTTTGTGCTTGTTGCTGCTAGAAACTTTAAAACCGTCGCATGAAAACCCTTCACCTTCACTGTCGCAAGAAAATACCTTCGCCGTCGCAGGAAACCCTTCTCAGGAAAATGCCGTCACCTTCACATTTGATGAGCTCATACAGACTCACGAGAAATTGAGGAAAAAGGAAAATGCATGTTGAATGAAGGAGGGAAAATGAATGAGGAGAGGGAAATAAAAAAATTATTTTAGAAAAAATATTTTTGTTTTTGTCTTAATTTAAAACAATTAGAAAATCAAAAATATAATTTAAACATAAAATATATATTTAATTTTGTCTTGAATTAATCTCTTAAATTAAACCCTCTATGTAGTAGTGAGACAATTTGCTCTTTCTTAAATAACCTGGTTCCTATGGTATCTTCATATGTCACATAAAACTGATAAACATATGTTAATCATATATATATATAATAGTAAATCAAACTCCAAAAAGTGGCACCTTCATCCTGCGTCACTGGGGTTACTGGGAGGCTGGAAACTGCAGATTTTACTTTGCTTCGGATTGCCAAGCAACAGCCAACTAAGGCCACTGTTATGCCTCCTGCAATCCCCAATATAAATGCTAATCTTCTTGAATTTTCTGCAGTTTAGTATTTGAACTATTATATAACTAGCAATCTTTATATTTGACATAAACAAGAATTCAAAACATAAATTTAGACAATATAAAATATTAATAAAAAATGATTAGAGTGGATGAAAATTACTTTGGCGAGCAGGACTTTTAGGTGGAGGAGTTTTAGGAGGAAGAGTTTCAGGTGGAGGAGTTTTAGGTGCAGGATTCAGGGCTGAAGCAACAAAATTAAAAAAGTTGTAGTTCTCATATCTGAGTTTGCAACTTCCAGACATAGCTTGGGCGCCTAATCGTTCAAAGTCCAGTCGAGGCATTACATCTGACAAGCATGTTTTACAATCCTCGGTGGATATAGAACATAAACTTTAGCAGAAACCTCGTCACCACCGATATCATAAGAATATGTGCTATCTCCTGAGGTGAATCCCTTGATTGTAGAATTGCCAGCTGTATCTTTTAGTTTTGATAGAAGAGAGGTGGTCACGTCTCTGGGAATGATATGATTGTCTTTTGTAATATTATCTAAGTTAGAGACGGAAACATATACTTCGGTATCTAGCGTTGAAAAGAAATTAGAGTCACTATAGTGCAGAAAGCATTCATCTAACCATAGCATGGCACCAGTGAAGTTGCCACAACGTTCTGGAAGAGATGTATTTGCTTCTTGTGCACAGGCTGAGCATCTATCTGCCGATATGCCCCCAGTACACAGCAGAAGGCCATAGACCTTGTTTGGTACTTGGCCAAAGGAAGAAGTGTTAAACCCTGAGCTTTGAGGTGCATTGTTAGACAGATTAGTGAGAACTTGATCCAGATTAGCAGAATATGCACTATCATAGGTGTATGTTGAATTACTACATGTATGCCCTATATAGGTGGAAATTACTAGAGGGAAACTCATTGCAAACATTAAACTAAACTTAAGCATAATAGTTGGTCTTTTGCAAGAACTGAAAAAGTAAGAATTGCACCTCATCTTATACCTCCTAAGACTGTCACGCAGGTTTCAGAGAGTTATCTTATACCTCCTTCTAAGACTGTCATACAGGTTTGATACAGATTAGGATTTTTTAGTAAGGAAAACAGAATGTCCTTGCCTGTAAATTTCTATTAAGACCAATGCAACTTCATAGCAGCTTCTAGAGAGGGACCATGCCATGAGACTTTCCTACAAAGATATTTGGAAAATATAAAGTTTCAAACATACACGGTCAGTAGTTTAATATTTCGGGATATTAAAGTAAAGGTTATAGGTGACCTAACATTTTGGAAAAGTTACCCATAATGTTGAAAATGCACCTTGCTGTAAAATGGAAATCCCTTTCAATTTACTATTATAATAGTGAAAATCGCATATGCAATAATAAAGTCATTAAGTAGCAAAATTGATAATAGTAAAACTCGCACATGCAATAATAAGTCATAAGTAGTCCGAAATTTTGTTGGTAGAGATGTCTATCTTGCTGTGGAGGAATTAAGGAAATTTAAAAATGTACTCAAAGAATTGAAATTGACATATGTAATGCTCATCCCAAATGAAAACTTTAGGCCCATCTCTCTCTGCAATTATGTGTATAAAATTATTTCCAAAGCGGCAGCGATAAGATTGGTGTCAATCCTTCCAGATATCATTATTGAAGAACAGAGAGGGTTCGTCCCAGGTAAGGAGACAGCTGAGGGGGCAATCCTCACGCATGAGGTTCTCCATTTACTAAAGGAAGCCAAAGATCTAGTATGCTAATCAAACTGGACATGGCGAAGGCCTACGATAGGGTGGACTGGGACTTCTTATTGATGGTTCTAGATCGGTTAGGCTTTTCTGCTGCATGGAGGAAGTGGGTTTATTCATTTATATCAGGCTACAAAGTGTCTATTCTAATTAATGGGATGGAGACCACACCATTTGAACCGACAAGGGGAACCCGTCTCCTCGTATCTGTCCATTTTCATGTCTGAAGTGCTGACATGGGCCATCTAGGAAGCTAATAGTAGGTCTTTGTGGCAAGGCATAAGAATTCAAGGGACGCGGGAATCCTACATTCATGCACTCTTTGTTGATGATACAATTTTATTTAGCCAAGCAACGTTGAGAGAAGCGAAGGTAATCAAAGATGTCATAGAAGATTATTGTTCAGCTTTAGGCCAACAAGTAAATATAAACAAATCTATGATATATATGTTCAATATAGATGCTCATAAGCAAGGAGAATTAGCAGGTATTTTTAATTTCAAGATTGAATCTCTCCCAAGTAAATACTTTAGTATTCCTCTTTTTAATGGGAGATACAGGAAGGATTTGCGGAAGGAGGTAATATAGAATTTAAAACTGAAAATAGGCACTTGGAACGATGGTTGGTTGACGCTGGCTGGAAGACTCACAATGATCAAGGCTATGTTGACAGCAATTCCTATATATATGATGTCGATCTTGCAAATCCCTAAAGGAATTAATTTGGAACTAGGAAAAATTGGCAGGCAGTTTCTTTGGCAAGGAACCTCGGGAAGCAAGAAAATTTATCTCTTGGCATGGGAGAAGATCTGCAAGGCAAAGAACCTTGGGTGTGCAGGAGTGCTAAATCTAGAATTACAAAATCAAGCTCTTGGAGAAAAATTAGCGTGGGGAATGTATAAAAGACCAGAGTCAAAATGGGCTAGGTTGATGAGATTTAAGTCTCTAGATGCCGTTGAAAGTGAAAGGATATTCACCGCAAAGAATCCTCCGCAGGGGTCGGCAATGTGGAACTTCATAGTTAAAAGTAGGGAGGTAATTCTCCCATATTTGTCTTGGCTTGTTCATAATGGCAAAAAGGCAGACTTTTGGGAGAACTCCTAGAAATGATGGCCTAAACTTTCGACTTGGAATGAATTAAAGGATGCCAGGCTCTATCTGAAAAATATTGGGGAAATAAGGTGAGAAATTATTGTTGCATAGAGGAGGGGTCGGGTAAGCATAGAGGAGTCACAAAGAGATTTAGGGGAATGTAATTAACCCCAAGAATAGAAAGAGTTATTGCGAAAGATTCTTAGTGAGAGAGTGATTTTTCTTTCAAATCAGGAGGATGAACTTATCTAGACAACGGCCAAATCAGGATTGTATACTGTTATGGAAGGATATAGGAGTCTTTCTGTCAATAAGAAAATGGACTGGCTAGCAAGCTTATGTTGGAATGATGCTACTCTGCCAAAAGCTGGGGCTTTTGCATGGCTTGCCCTTCATAAGAAAATTCTCTCGGGAGAAAGAATTCAAAAGATAGGAATAGGGTCAAATTTTGTGTGTGTTTTGTGTGGGGAGGAAGATGAGAGCTTGGACCATCTTTTATTACAGTGCCCTTTCAGCAGAGAATGTTGGTATTGTCTTCTTAGAAGGGTAAGAAATTGGGTCACACCCTCGTCAGTATCACTGCTATCTATGTTTAAAAGGTGGCCGAAGTTATTTCCTGAAGCAACGTTTGCATGCTTATGAGATGTTTGCCCTTCCATGATCATATGACATATGGCGTGAGTGAAATTTTAGAATTTTTTTAGAAAAGAAGCCTTGCCGATCTAGACAGTGTGTGATAAGTTAGACAAAGCTATTTCAGAGGTGGTGGAGGCCAAAGTAAAAAGGTCAAGCGATGCTAATTTAAAGTGGACACGATCAGATGATGAGATGGTCAAGCATTGGAATCATCGAAAGCCGATAGCTTCTCGAGTGGCAGTGGGGTCAAATTTGAAGGTGGTGATTAGAAGCCAAGTTAAATGGACCCCTCCAAATTAACCCTACCTTAAACTAAATTTTGATGGTGTGTGCAGAGGAAACCCGGGGATGTCGGGTACGGGCTATGTTATTAGAAACTGGGAAGAAAGATTTTTGGTAGCTAGATCAACTAAAATTCAGGAGGGTACTAATAATGAGGCCGAAGCCTGGGCCCTTGTGCACGGCCTTCAATTGGCAGTAGAGAATAAGATCAAAAATTTGTGGATTGAAGGTGATTCACAGATCATTATAAGAGATTTGAAGGCTAAAAGATCAGATAACTAGATAACTGGAGATTAAATTATATTCTACAACAAGCTCAGGGGTTGATTGCAAAGGTGGATAATTATCTGATCTCCCATTGCTATCGAGAAGGTAATAGAGTAGAAGATGGGTTAGCCAACATAGCTATTCACCAGAGCATAGAGGTGCAGTTATTAGAGCCAGGGCAGTTGCATCTTCCAAATCAGCTGATGACTTGGATTAGGGATGACATGGAGTCTCCTATCAAGAAGTGAGTTGTAAAATCATGCACGACACCTCACTTTGCAGGGTAAGTAAGCCAAGGAGCCAGTACTTCGAGGGTGATAAGATAAAGAGGCCATGAATACACCAAGGTGGGCTAATGATGCTTCGACACGTGCTTTGATAGGGTAGTAGCTTCTCGGAGGGTCTTTAGACAATACAAATCAATGGCTTTCTTAAATTTGTGGAAGTGGATTGGAGCGCAAGGGTATTTATGAGGTTAGGTGGCAACGGACGTTTGCCCAAATGGTAAGGCTTTTTGCTCATTAAGAGGCCAACTCTTATTGTCATGTTGCAGAAGTCTTCACACGAAGGAGATCTAGTGACAGTGGTCGTTGAAGGACAAAGTAGATGGATGTTGGAGTTTATTCCTCCCTTCTTAATGGTTTAAATGGACATGATTTCTAAAATAGGCCACGTTTCATAATAAGGACTATGGTATTTCTGGAAAAGGATTTGTAATGTGATGGCTATTTATGGACACTCCAGAAGCTTATGAAACCATCATAACTGGCATTATCAATGGACAACTTCTGTCATGATTTCTGTCACATCCACTCCAATCTGGAGATTTGGGATTGGGATGTGAAGTACTTCCCCATTGGCCTTCTTAGATATTTATATCCAGGGCCTCTTTAGATGAGACAACGCTTTTTATCTGTTGACATAGCAATTTGTCTTGAGCTGTGTTTGCATGCTTTAGATATGGAGAATGATAAGATTAACCAGAGACTATTTTTTCCTCCTATGCAATGGGAACCAGAGATTCGCAAAAATATCAAGATCACAGATATGATGCAAATAGTTGACATGGATTGCACCATGGTTCAATTTGCGGTGTGTAACATATGTGGGCATAATGGATTCTAGGATATGAGGAGAGACTGCTCAATTGGTCTTATGTTGTTTCACATATATTATCCAACATAATGGATATTATACAGGATGGGGGTTTTGTGCATGCTATAGCTACCGGGCTTTTCTATGACCACCTCTACAGCATGGAGTGGTGGAATCTAGCTTTGAATGGTTAAGACATAATGAAAGGGGATACACTAATTGGGGGATTATTCCCTCTTCACAGTCTTAAATCATCTTCTACCAATGAATCAGTGTACAAGGCTACGTAGGAAGGTCTCGCCTATGGTTGCATGAATGGTGTTGAAAAAGTGTTGAAGGGGAATAGTTTTCATTTCCCTAAGAAAATGGCGAAAAGGATCAGGGATGTCTTTGTATCCATCCGCTTCTTGCGGGTTCCTGCGCCCGATTGGGCCCCCCACCTCCCAAGGGAGATCTGGCACCAAATAGACGAAGAGCAAGACCACGATGCGGATGAGCCCGAGGACCAGAAAGCTTCTGTTGTTGCGGATTGAGCTCGGGGGTGTAGTGGACATTGTGGTGAGTGATGTTGATGTCAATGGTCTTAGTAGTGGTTCTGTTTGTCTTGGTGTTTCTGTTGCTGGGATACAATGGGGTTCATAGTTGCTTTTAGGCGGTTGGGTGTTGGTTTTTTGTGGGGTTTTGAATTTATTGTTCAATGCTGCTATCTAGCCATTATAGGGCCTTTCAGTTTTTTCTTGGTTATGTATGTACTTTCTATTAAGTATAGAGGATGATATCTCCATTTTGTATCAACTTTTAATTAATAATATATCTCCGGGTGGTATACCACCTTTTTTTTTTGCTAAAAAAAAACTTGTCTTTGTTTTTATCATTATTCATATCTTGTTTTTATCATTATTCATATTTAACAATGTTATTTTGGTTTAGATCTAAACCTAAAACTTTAAAAACTTAAAATTTAAATTAAAACTTATCAACATTTTTTAGTAGTCATTATGAATTGATACATTTGTGTGAATTTGTGTGCTATGTTATGATATTTAAAGGTGTTTCTTATCATAGTTTTAAGATTATGTCTAAGGGGCTGAGCTTAATTGGTTAAAGCACCAAGTGTTCATTGTGGAGGCCTAAGTTCAATTCCCAAAGGGATATGTAATAAGTGAATTTCTAAGTTGTGTCTCTTGGTCTTTCATTGGTGGTTTCTAGTGTGGTTGCTCGAAAAGAGCTTGTATTGGTCTTATGGTTGTGCTCACAAAATCTTTTATTAGTCTCATGTTGATGCTAAGTTGAGTAGAATATATGTAAATGATTAGCAATATAAAAAAATTATGCTTGAAATAGGCTCGGGCCTAGAAGAAATTGATATTGAAATTATTATTAAAGTCCACAAATATCCACAAAGGATAATAGAATTGAAGATAAAGTTTAATACATAGGTCAAGAGAGAGAACCTAAAGTATCTCTAAACAAATTAAACAAAACAAAAAATATGTAGAAAAGGCTAACAACTAAAGTCAACAATAAAACTCAAAACTATGTTAATTGTGAAATAAATATGTAATATTTGTACTTAAATTAAAAAATACATGATGCATTATACCCTTGACTTTGACACCTTATGTTTCTTGTCACTATTGTATACAAGCCTCATTTTTTACTAGGTCTAGTATGTAAAGAACTATCAGATGCATGCTTTGAGCCACTAAGAGAGCTGCTTGGAATGAAAGAGGTCATAGTTATGATGTTAGCAAAAGCATACCTTTGTCTTAATACCAAAAGAAATTTGAAAATATTGCCTCAAGTCTCTAAAGAGACACTCAAATATTCCATGTATTTCATAAAAAATTATGCATCTAAAAATAAAATGATTCTTAGTTTTTATCTCCTGAAAATAAGGTGGGTAGATTTATTCCTCTCTTAGAATGTGTTGATTTATCTCAATCCTCAATTGATGGGAGTTGACTTGCATTTGGCCAAGGACAAATCTAAGTCCATGAGGCTAATGGTTTCAAAGATAGTTTTGAATAATAATGTCTTCATCACATATTTAGATAAATGTACATGCATAATGGTTTGAGTTTGGATTCAATGGCTAAGGTAGAGAAATACAAGTATGTTGGATGTTGGCCCTATCAATGCCCTCTTCAATGTATTTTTGAATCTCTTTCCAACCCACTCTTCTATTGGGGGACCTCTAAGAAAACTTGAATGGTGGAAGATTATTGATTGAAATATTGATAATTTATAGAAGAGAATTCAAAATAAATAACCAACATTTTCTCCTATTTGAAGAGCTTCAAAGAGAATAAGTAAACATAACAAAATACCACAAATACACTTCAATCTATTAGTAAGATCTCATATCCTATGCAAATAACAATCTTGAAATAGTGTCCAACTTAAGTGGCAAGTCATCAAATTCATCTTGTACAATATAATAAGGAACTATTCTTTTGCATCAAATGAATATTTTAAGGTGTAAAGTTTGTAATCATTTCAAGTGAGCCAAATTAGTCTCATTGAGAGAAGGACTTGAAACCTCAAATCCATAAAGCAATTGTCTAGACAAAAGTGCCAAAAAGATCTACCTTGCTAAATGTGAAGAACTAAAGCTGAAAATAACCTTTTTCTAATTGATTCTAATCACCATATCCTTTTAAAAGACTTGCTGCAACAACAAGCTTGAAAGAAATCCTAGGCCCTTTGAATGCATGCCCAAGATATGTGTAATAAGTGCTCCATGGGACTATCTCAACTTGAATGGTGAATAAATCAAGTTGGAACCTTCTATGAGAGAGTCATGACAATTATTTTTCAAGTTAAATTCCAACATTTTGTTGTCACAAAAGGATCTAATTTATCTCAATAATCATGCAATATATTATTTGATCAGGAGATAAGAACAATATCATTAGTGAAAAAAATAATGGGATAAATATATTTTGCAATGACCCACCAATTCCAAGAATCTCCTCTAGAAGAAACTTTTCCAACCCATATTGTACACACCAAAAAAGAATGGGGAGAGTGGGAAACCCTACTTGTCTCCAATAATACTATAGATAGTTGAAGAAATACCGTGTGTTTTATAAAAATGACCTTTGATTATCCCATAGAGTCTTAAAATTTAGATTGAATAGTAATGCCTCTTATACCCAAAGCTCTCAATCTTTCAAAGAGAATATACCTAGGATAAATATCAAAGACGTTCTTAAATCAACAAAGAAATAATAAATTAGTTTACCTTTATGACAAACTTCCTCAGTAGTGGCTCATAAAGTGAAATATGGTCAATTGTGTGATGATCATGCCTAAAGTTATTGTGACCATAAGCACAAAGATTAAAGTTTTGTACAAAGGATGGAAATGTGGGCATCTACAACAATGGCATAAATCTTGGAGAGCATATTACCAATCATGGTAGTCCTATAATTATTAGGGTCAAGGGGGGAACTAGACTTGAAGAGAGAGGAACACTCACATGAGAGACCTATTAAACTATCATATAGCAGATCCCAATTGCATGGTCAACTTGTAGCATCATCTTAGGCATACTACATGCTTTCCTATTCTCTGATATTTTTATCACCATTGAATCAATTCATCTAGGGGCTTGACCAATGGAGAAAAAATCCTTGTTTAACAAATTTTGGAATGGTGTCCCTCAATAACAAATGACTTCTGACATAGGTACAGCAATCTAAAGCATATTTACAATATAGTCATAAATATTTTGCTAGTTCACTTCTACAAATTATATTGTATGCAATGTTCATTTCCATAGGTACAACTCTAAAAAATCAAATAAAGATACAATTATTTTACATATTCAAGGCACTCATCTGACAAGGACCTACTTTTTGAACATTGATGAATCAATTCTAAGCATCTTCAATAGTATATTCCTAGGATATTCCTCCATTAATCCTAATATAAAAGAATTATTTTACATATTCGAAGGCACTCATTTGACAAGGACCTAATTTTTGAACATTGATGAATGAATTCATAGAATCTTCAATAGTATATTCCTCCATTAATCCTACTTTTGAACATTGCATGCAACGTTAATTTCCATAGGCACAACTCTAAAAAATCAAAGAAAGATACAATTATTTTACATATTCAAAGCCACTCATTTGACAAGGACCTACTTTTTGAACATTGATGAATCAATTCCTATCATCTTCAATAGTATATTGGACTAGGATATTCCTCCATTAATCATAATATAATTTAGCTACTATTCTTTAAAAAAATTCATGTTGACGTTTAAATTATTATTTAATGAGCAATTTTATATTTGATATAAACAAAGTACCAATTAAAAATAATAATTAAAAAACCATAAATATAAAAAAGAATAGAGTGGATGCCAAATTACTTGATCTCACAATATGATCAAGATTCTTGCTTCGTGTGATCATTCTTAGAAGTGTAGTAGTCTAGGATATGGTGATCAATGTTGGAGAAACAAGAGTGTGGACTATTGATGCAGAAGCATTCGGATTCATGAGCAATCTTGCATCAACATAAAATATTTTTAGGTTCATTTCAATTTTGTTGTGTTTTTTTTCTATTGTATTGGTTTTTGTGGTTTGATTTAGGAGGAACTTTTAGATTGAATGTGGTCAAATTGAAGACTTCACCTTGTAGAAGGGACAAATGGGTATCTATAGTTTTGATTTGTCATAATTTCAAGAAAATTGGTGAATTCTAAGATAAATCAGAGTTTTTGGCTTGACCAAGAACAAAATCAGAGTTTCAGAGTGTTCTCGGAACACTGGAAAAGTCTGATGGGTTCCTATTTCCTTGTAAATCTATAAAAAAGTCTTCACACTTATACTTTTAAAATAAAAATCACGGAGTTCCAAGTCATTTGGAAATCCCTGATCAGTTCCAATTTGTCGCTCATTTCCAGATCTCTAAGAAATCTCTGATAGGATTTATTTTCAAAGGAACTAGAGTTTTGGGGTGTTCCAGGAACACTTGAAATAATCAACAGTTCTTGTTCCTACTCAAACTCTTGACGGGTTCTCACTTCCTTAGTGAATCGTCTCAACATTAAAGACTTTTTCACGGAGCTCCAAATGATTGCGGCATTCAAAGTAACTCAGAAATCACTGACCATTCCAAGTGATAAAATAGTTCCATGTCACGTGGAAATCCCTGATATGTTGAGTTAGATGGCTATCAAATGGATATAAAGGAAATCAAAGAAATGAAGAGTTCCTAGAACATCAAAAAAAGTCTGATGAGTTCCAATTGTTTCTAAAATCCATTATAAAGTTCTCAATGGTTTTTAAGTTCTAAAAGTGACTCTTTCCTTCACGATTAGTTAGTTTCTTGTGGGGTGGAAATCCCTGAGCGAGTGGAACACTTAACATTTGAGGTGTTTGGATAGTTCCAAGAGGAACTAAAAATTGCCAGTAAGGAAGTGTTCTTGCAGTCAAGTGTGTATCTTTTCTCAAGGTGCATAGGTTTAAAGATGCGATCTTGCACTATGTCGACATGTGTCTAGTTTTAATTGGAAATAACTATGCCGATTTAGTTTTTATAACTGCCAAAGATTTTACAGAGGGTTCAACTACCTTGAATTAGAAGTATAAAGGGTAGATCGTTGTAAATTCTATTGGCACTTTTTGACTTCTGGTCTTTTGGCCACCTTTTGTTGTCTGAAGTAGAAAAGAGACACCTAGATCTAGAAAGAGGAGTCATACATGAAGGTTGAGGGTATTGATATTTGTAGGGAAAGACTGACCTAAATTAACATTTTTGGAGAAGGAGAAACCAGAAAGAAGAATGGAGACCATGGAGGATCAGCTAGTTCATGTGGGGTAGCATATCCAGTTATATTATTAAATTAGTTTTGTCATTGTAAAGGCTGATATGCCTATAATAGATATTTACTTATTGTAATGAATATCTTCTTGAAGAGTTTTTTTTAACACATGATCATATGAGATTTTGAATACAATTGTTGTTTTAGATTTTGTTGCATTTAGTTGTCTTTAATTGTGTAAAGAATGGGAAATGGTATGTTAAGGCTACAAGGTTGGGTTGTTTGATAAGATCCCCTAACCTTGACTATGTCAAGTGGTATCAGAGAGAGGTTGAGATTACGGAGAATGTTGTTTTCCTGGAGAAGAGTTTAAAATCTAGAGAAAAGGCTCATTGAAGAAAGAGGAAGAAAGTGCAAGAAGAAGAGAGAAGTACGATAAGGAAAAACTTGCTAAAAAATATTAGAGATAAGTTTGAATGGGTTGTTTTCCTAGAGATGTGATGAGATGGAATTTAAAAGAAGTTGAAGAGATTGTTAGAGATATGATAGTATAGCCTTGGATGCTGGGAGGTGTCTCGAGAAAGCCTTATGAGATTTTTTACAGAAGAGGAAGTTCTGTGACTACAAAGAGCTATATGCTCTAAGTAATTTGTTGTAGGTATCAGAAGGAGCCTATAATTGTAGAGGGTAGAGATGGAGGCATGATAAGCTAGAAAAGGTATGTTTGTTTACAAAGATTTTTTATTGAATAACTGTGAAATATTTGTTGCAGGTAGAGCCCTGTAATGGTAGATGGTTAATACCCTAGAGATTGGAGATTGTTGCAAGTGAATTTTTGTGATTTCAATAGGATGTGAGTCTCTAGAGAATTTTTAAAAGATTGCAGAAGTGGAGGAAGATGTCTTTGAAAAAGAGGACAAGAAAGGTCATGAAGATACTTGTATGAAATTTACTCATGGAACATTGAGAACAAAGGTATGTAGAAAGTGTTTGTGAAGAATTGAAGAGAGTCCAAGTTAGATTGGTTGCATTAGAAATTGATTAGAGTAGAGGAAAAATTGTAGATAAAAGAAAATATGAGAGAGTTATATGAAGGTGGTTTGGCAAAAAATAAAAAATATGATGTTGAATGGCATGAAGAAAGTATAGATTGCTATCCTAAAGAAGGTGAAGATTTGAGTGAATGCAATGGAATGGAAGAGTCTAGTGAAAAGGAAATCCTCTTGGTAGAGGATAGTGAAAGGAGAAATGATGGAGAGAAGTGTTGTAACCCTTTGGTATAAATTTTATAGAAATATGAATATGTGGGAGCAGCCCAGACCAGTGTTAATGGAGTAATAGAACAAGAGAAAATGAAAAAGAGAAGAAAAGAATATAAAGAAGGTGATTTCATAACACAATATGTAGTAGTAGAGAGAAAGTGGGTTGAGTTACATAAAAAAATGATGGACTAATTTTAAAATCAGCTTTTGAAATTAAGAAGAATGCAAATGGAGAAAGAGCTCAAGTGGAAAGATCATTTGGAGCATGGATGAAACCCAAGAAAGGTTGGATGCACTAGAGGTTGCACATAATAAATTTGTTGCAAATGTAAGAAATTATGAAAGAGAATGCTAGGTAGATGGCATGATAGAAGAGGAAAGGGAAATGGATAAAATAAAAAAACTATATTTTATCTGACATTGATTTATTTATAGGTGACATTAAGGGAAGAGAGACATAAATCCTTATGTGGTAGGGTAATGAAATAGTGGAAAATATGGTGACAAAAGAAATGGAAACTAGATTTTATGATGAAATAGAAAATATATGTTGTCAGAAGAAGAGAAAGAACAAGCATAATGTCATAGTAGTGTCATGGAAGTGATAGTGAATAATGTTGTGGTAGAGGAAAATAATACGATGAATACATTATTTTGTCTACCAATATTTTATTTATAGATCATAAGAAAGATGGAATAGAAGTAGCAATTGAAATAATGAACTTTGAGAGTCCCAAATTTGATAAGACAATTGATGAGGATTCAACTATGATCTCCTATTGAGAGAAGAGATGAGAAAGATAGAAAGTTTATTTGAAAGACAAATGTTAGATGAACCTGATAAAGTGATGGAGTAGATGCTGATGGGAGAAGATGAGTCCCATGATTATGCTAACATTATTTTGAATGCAAGTAGAAGAGAAGATGCAATAGAGTGTCATGTATATGACATTGAAGGAGAAATCCTAATGCAATAGGATGAAGGAGAATAATAAGAGGTTACAAGAAGAACATTTCCTGAAGGAATGAAATAGGTGGTGATAGAGAATGAGGATATTACAGCAGAGATTGATGAGATAAATATTGCAGCCTCAAACAAATAGGAGAAAGCAAAGGTAATAATCAATATTTTTAATTTTTATGATGAAGAAGATGATATTGAATTGCATGCAAGCGAGGTGATGAAAATAGGAGAGATGAATGAAAAGTTAGAAGTGAAGATGAAAGAGATGGATGATTTTGTTAGTACAGATGCGTATGCAAATGTTGCAGTGGAGATTAAAAAGGAAGGATTGCAAAAACAAAGAAGAGTGAGATTATAACAGTGGTTGGTCTTCTGAGGACATAATGATATTGAATAAAATGTTGTAGTTAAGTGTAAAGGAGAGAGATAGAAAAGAATAGGTAATGTTGGAAATTTTTAATTTCCTTAAAATTTGTGCTGTTATTTTATTTACAAATATGATGATGATCAAGGAGCAGAGAACTATAGAAGAAGAAATAATGGAGGGGTTAAAAGATTTGGTGCATCAAAGCAGTGATGAGATGGTGAGTGTAGAAGCGAACATGGAAATATATATAATTTTCATAAAGTAGATCGTATAAACTTGTGTGTAGTTAGGATGGAGTGGATGGAAGAATTTTGGTGGAAGTGGTTAGATAATGGTGGGTCAAACCCCACAAGAGGAGGAAAAATTTAGAGATACACTTAGAGGAGGAGGCTAGGTTATGGTGGACATAAGTCAATGAGAATAAAGAAGATTGAAGAGAAGACCTGGTGGAGGAGAATGGTACTTGTCCTAGCCAAATGCTGAAAGACAAGAAGGAAGAAATAATCTAAGGTATCTGTTGTAGTGATGTGCTTTGTCTTAAAATCGACTGCTGCCATGAAGAAGTCTCTATTCTCACCTGGCAAATTACTCTTCAACAAAAAGAACTCAATAACCTCACATCTATCGTGGGGGATATTCGTGACATCCTGTTCAAAGCTGATAATTCTACAAGCCAAAATACTCCTGCAAGTTCATTGGCCAGTTCCAAAAGTCCCTCTGTAAGCTCGCGCAAAAAGCCTTCTAAATCCAAAATAGAAATTGTGATTACACATATGTAAAAGTTTTGCTTGAAAGTTAATAAAAAGTTTCACATAAATTGGTATCAGAGCCAAGTTTGTTATCTGTCATATTGTCTTGTGAGATTATTTCTGAAAGTTTTGCTAGTAGCATGCTGTAGTACCTATGGAAGTTGGAGTAAGACCCGTATTGAAGGCCGAAGGAAAGCACCGTGTGAAGGGCAGTAAATCAACCAAAGTAGCAGGGAATATTGCAAACGATAACTAGTAAGTTTTTTTTCTTACTAATGGCACTCCACAGATCAATGAATGCTAGCTCTGCACTATTTGAAGTTTTACATAATTACTTTCAAGATGGAAATGATCATGTTGTGGATGAAAAGGGTAATTTTAAATTTCCTGATCTTAGAATCTCTACCTTTTATCATAAAAAGGGAATTAAGGCTAAGATTTGTGATTCTGTCCGACAATCTGAAATAAAACTTTTAGTTACTAGCATTTGCCCAATTTATTTACCTTTCCTGTTACCAGACGATGTCTCTTGCTGGAGAGAAAAGGGTTTTTTCCATGTACATTTTCCGCATGTCAACATTATTGTCCACCCTCACTTCAATTATAATATTGATGCTGAGTTCTTTGCTACCTTAGTTGACACTAGATGCTGCATTTGGGACCAAGCTGTCATAGCTCAATTTAGAGGAATTCTAAGTGCTGAGAAAGGCGATGGAGTCATCTCCGTCCAACCTAATTTTACCCTATCCTTATCGATAAGTTTATATCCTCTGCTTTTTATCTGCTATTACAAGTTAAAGGTATTTCCCTTATGCCTGGTTCTGTCTATGCCACCATCGGAGCCCACTATGTGTACCGAATCATGAACACTATTTCTCCACCAATTTCTTTGCCCACAGGGGTAGGTTTTCCCCAAGGATCCTCTAATCTTTTAGATTATGGTCGCTTTATAGATCATACTGGTTTTGAGATCAGTTTTCCTATTATTGAACAATTATTAGATAGACAGAAACCTCAGTTTGTCAACCTTCCTATTCATAGAAATAGGTTTTCAGATAGACCATTGTTCCAATCACAAAGAGTTGCTAATATAACTCTATAGTCAGTTCCTGTCTAGACTATCCTAGAGCAACCAATTGAAGATGAACTATCTTCTAGAGTCCAACCTCTCAAAAGAAGTTATTCAATGGCTCACACATACCCCAGCACTGACAGAAAGCCATACATAGACTATAATCCTGAAAAATGCTCTACATCATCCAGTAGTTCTCAAAAATTCCAAGCTGCCCAGTCTGTAAATCCTTATCCTTCTCGATCTTCTTTGTCCTCTTCCTCAGATCTAAGTCAAGACCCAGTCTTGATAGACCACCTGGTCAGACAAGTGAGTTCCAGACTACACCTCACACCTAAACAAGAAGAAGAAAAGGATAAAAAACATAAGGGGATTAGAATAGCCAAAATGCCTGAACATGCTTGTATGATGAGAGAAGCACTACCTAGGTATGGTACAGAGAAAAAAGAAAAGGTTGCTGTCCAAGTTGATCCAGCAACTGCATTAGAATTCACGCATTATACACCTGGTAGATGGCCAACACAAGAAAGTTTTACAATGGTAAACCCTGAAGAGAAATTGTGGGGTAAATATGATGCTAGATTACATACCAAGGTAGGATCTAAGCAAAAGTCATCTGAAGCTCAGAGAAACTGGCAATCCCAATGGATGGTCTCTGCCCAAGAAAATATTGATGATTTGGCTGTAGATGTAAAGCAAGGAATAAACATAACTATATTTATTTATGAAAATTTGGCTCAAGTTCAAAGTGTGGTTTTCAAGTCTGAAACTAGCATCAATAAAGTAGAAAAATAGTCTACTTCAATTTTAAATGATTTTGGTAGTCTGAATTACCAAGTAAAGAACACCCAAGGTGTTATTTCACATATCCAGGCTAGTACACAAAGAATAGAATCAATAGTTTCCTAGGTTCATAATGATGTTGCCACTTCAGAAGCTAGAAGGGATTCCCAAGCTCAAGAAAATAAAGTTTTTTTGGAACATGTGGCTCGTAATCTCGAAAAGATTAGGAGATATACTAAGAAAATCAGAGTTTCCCAGAAAGGGAAGGACAATTCTGATGAGGAACCTGAGGAAACACAAACCCAAAAAAGTGAACCTATCACTAGACATAGGATTCAAAGAAGAAAAAGCATCTCATTTGCCGAAGACCCTGAAGAACATGAACATCCTCCTAGTTCTGCTAGAAGTAAAACTACGCCTATGCCTACCAAGCTGACCTTCCCAAAATCCAAGGAACACATGATACAGCACACAGAACAGTTAAAAGATTGGCTAGAAGAATTAAAGATAGAAGATAGTGAACCTATCTATATGGAAGAACTAGCTGCTGCAATGAACTCAGAAGATGAGGAAATCTATCTTGAAGAAACTATTTCCCATTCTTCTGATACTGAAGAAACTTCAAGTCCTCCAGTCATAAATGACATATATTTCAATGAGAATATTGAAGATTGGGAAGAACATTAGATGGCCAGCCAAGAATATGCAAACAGTAGGATAGATGTGGAGATGAAAGATGCTTTATCAGAAAATTCCAGACCTAAACAGCTTAGAGCATATGAAACATCTGGATACATTTTAAATATAGATAAAATTGCAGATCCATATGATGCAATTTGCACATGGTGTGATACTCTAGAATATTTCTTTGATACTAGAGGCTCTGTCTGGAATGATGCCAGTAAAATATTGTATGTTGTTAGATTAATGTCAGGTAAACTCAGAAATTGGTGGAATTCTTTGCCTGATAATGGTGTAATTACTACTAATCTTGATAGAGGGGATGAATATGTCAAGAAGATTGACATGGGCAGAAATGATATATCTGCAGAAGGTTTTCCAATGTTCAAATTAATGTTGATAGGGTTGTTTTGTGGCAATCGTAGAAATGAGATCCTAGAAGCAGAAAAGATTATGTTCTCTTTACAACTTAAGGATCTAGGCAAATTGCATAAATACAATTTGGTGTTTGAATATTATATGATTGCCACACAGAAAATGCATGACCCAACAACCAAGAAATATTATTTTAATTCTCTACCTTGTGGACTTGGAGAATATGCAGAAGATTACATAATGACAAAGTACAAGTCCAAGATTGAAAAATATGGATTTGGAGAATTAAGAACTCTAGTCACATATAAGCTAGACAAAGGTTGTTTGATGAAATCCCTAAATGATAATAAAGAACAGTACAACTCCTCCTGTAATATGAAGGATTATTGTAATCTGCCACCTGTAAGTCAACTCAAAGATTTCAAGCAAGTCAAAAAATTTCACAAGTCCTCATGTGGGAAAAATTGTGGCTGCAAAAGATGCAGAAAAGGTTTTGATGATGATAATATCAAAAGATCCTTTCATCACAAGCATAAATTCCACAAAAGGAAATATAGGCTTGCTCCTGTACATAAATATTCTTTCAAAAAAAGATCTCCTCCAAAATATTTGTTCAAAAGACATAAACATCAAGGTGGTTCTAAGAATGTCAAATGATTTATTTGTAAAGGTCCCCATTATGCTACAAACTGTCCCAAGAAAGGAAAACCTGAAAATAAGGTTTATGCATTGTTTGCTGGTCAAGATGTTTCCCACAATTGGGATATTGTACATAGTTCTGAAGCATTAGCTAATTTTTCTAATCAATTTTTTGAATTAGTTGAGGTCTTGCCTAAACAGCTCAACATAGAAAGGGATAAGCATTAAAAAATAATTTCTTTTAGTCTAGAAGAATCATCCAGTTCAGACCAAAGTTCTTCAGAAGATGATCAGAATGCCATGGTAAAAGTTGTCAAAAAAGCCATAACAGATTTGGATTTCAAGATTGATATGGAGAAAGCAAAAGATCCCTATAGGATGTCTGGTTCAATGGAAGAAAGAAAGACTGCCGCTAAAATGTAGCTTAAAGATATCATGCTCTGGAAACAAGAATGTGACGCTTTGCAAGAACAACTTCGCAAAGGTAAACCTCCATCCTCTTCCAAGTATTCCAAACATCATGATTCTTCTTCTTCTCCCAAGCACTCCCATGGTTATAAACATCCCAAATGGAAATCCACTATTCAAAAGTCCAAACCCCATCGCTCTCCATCTCCTGCTCCTTCCCTCGGTCATGCCATTGATGCGCTTTGTCTTAAAATCGACTGTTGCCATGAAGAAGTCTCTGTTCTCACCTGACAAATTGTTCTTCAACAAAAAGAACTCAATAAACTCAAATCTACCGTGGGGGATATTTGTGACATCCTATTCAAAGCTGACAATTCTACAAGCCAAAATACTCCTGCAAGTTCATCAGCCAGTTCCAAAAGTCCCTCTGTAAGCTCGCGCAAAAAGCCTTCTAAATCCAAATGAGAACCAACTAATGCCCTATATATAGCTGAACATTGTACATACATCAGATTGAATTTCCTTTTTCCTAGTTATAAGCCCATACCAATGGACACTTTTGTTGATTTCAGTTCATCCAGAAGCTTTGCCAACACCAATGCTATACCTAGAGAATTCTGGAAACCAAAGCCTGACCTGCCTACAGGGATAGCCATTAATGGTGAAGAAGTCAAAATGCGCAGATATGCTCAAGATGTAGCAATTGAAATCCAAGGCAAGAAATTTGTTACTGACTTCATTGAGTTAGAAGGACTAAAAGGTGATGTCTTGTTAGGTTTCACATCCCTGACAAAATACCAACCCTTTGTTCTAAGGGTTCATGAGATATCTTTGCGCCATGAAGATGGCCAATTAAAGATACCATCTCTCAAGGTGGTCAACCATAAGTTTTCAGAAAAAAGACTATCAAAATGAGCAAAAAAGAAAATGTCCATTTACAAGTTCAAAAGTTTCCACCATTGTTGGAACCCGTAAAGGTAAGATTTGAGCAAGACTATTGCAGCATGAATCCCCTGCAGTTCTGGTTCAAAGAGCACGAAGAATGTGAAATCAAAATAAAGCCAGAATGTCAGTCTATTATCCCTTTTGAACCAGCCTATCTAATGAGCCCATCAGAAGTAAAAGAAATGGATGAGCATTTGAATGAGCTATTAGAAGGAAATTTCATCAGAGATAGCAAGAGTCCTTTTAGCTGTCCAGCATTCTTAGTAAATAAGAGAGCAGAAAGAGAAAGAGGTAAAAAATGGTTTTGCATAAATTATAAACATCTTAATGACATTATACTTCCATTTAATTATTATATACCTTTCAGCACTGATTTGATCATAAGAGCAGCTTCTAAGAAGGTATATTCCAAGTTTGATTGCAAATCAGGGTTCTGGCAAATAAAGGTAAAAGAAGAAGACAGGTATAAAACATCTTTTTCTGTTCCTCAAGGTCTGTATGAATGGAATGTCATGCCATTTGGTTTGAAAACTACTCTTGCTTATTTTCAAAGAAGGATGGATAAAGCTTTGCGCAACTTAGAAGATTTTTGTTCAGTATATATTGATGACATTATTGTATACTTTGATGATGATGTTCAACATCTAAAACACCTTGAAGCTTTGTATAATACCATCAAAAGTCATGGAATTTGTCTTTCTACCAAAAAAAGGTCATAGCACAGAAAGAAATTGATTTTCTTGGATTAACTCTCTCTCAAGGGAAAGTTAAATTACAGCCTCACATTCTGAAGCATATTGACGAATTTCCTGATGTTTTAATTAGCATTAAGCAGATCCAAAGATTTCTAGGATGCCTTAATTATGTATCTCCTTTCTATAATGGTTTGGCAAAAGATAGGAGAAAACTTCAAAATTAGTTGAAAGAAGAAGCTGGCCCATGGACAGAGGAATTGACAGAAATAGTGCAAAAAATCAAGCTCAAGTGCCAATATCTTCCCACATTGCATTTGCCTGAAGATGGTTTCCCTTTGATCTTGTATACTGATGCATCTGATGATGTTTGGGGTGTTGTCTTATTACAGGAGATTCCAAAGAAACCTGTGCAGATTTGTGGATATAGGTCCGGTACATTCACAGATACCGAATCTCGCTACACCATATATGAGAAAGAGATTCTAGCTATCAAAAAAGGAATCTAGAAATTCAAGATCTTTCTAAAACCAGCACACTTCATAGTCAGAACTGATAGCCAGCCCATGAGATCCTTACTCAAAAAGAAACCTAATAAAGATATAGCTCATGGCCGAATAGCAAGATGGTATTTGGATTTGATCAGTTATGATTTTGATATTGAATGGATTCAAGGTGAAAACAACCCATTGGCTGATAGTTTGACAAGGGAAATGGCAAAGCTTGCAGAACCAGTTTGCTTCATGATTGAACTTAGAGAGACCTTCCAAAGAAATGATGGTGTCGAAGTTTTTCAAAGTATAGATCAGCAGGGACAAGAAATTTGGGTTCCTCAACTACCTCCAGAGATCATTACTCCAATTCTCCATGTGCATTTCTTGAATAAATGGTTATGAGAATTGAGGGATAGGATCCGAGATGATTACGAAAAAGGCATTCTTACTACAGATGATCAATATCATTTTTTATGTACTTTTGGTCTTGAAGATGCTAGTATTGCCTTTTCTCTGAGAAATGGGATTTCTATGGACATATGTATCACATCTCTCATTCCAATGAGCTGGATATATAGAAACAAAAAGAATCTTCTGAAAGTTGTCAAGTTTGGGTTTGTAAATAGCATCAGAATTCTCCAATCCGAATTTGAAGATTATGCTGATATATTTTTAGGTATCAATAATTTGATCCTGCAACCAGACATGAAAGAATTCTTTGATCATATTTAGAGAAACTTTGCTTGGTCTATTGAAGAAGGTCTAACTAGACCATCAGGTTATCTTGAGAAACCATATCATTATTGCATTCCAAGAGTGGAATATTACCCTCTTACTCATAATTGGTTTTCAAAAGCATTATTAAATGACCTCACACCCTGTTTACATCCATCCTTGGTAGCTACCTAAACATAAATGGATATCGCTTTCCCTGAAGAAATCGAGAGAATCATCTACTCTTTTCATCCTCGTGATGATGATTTGGATATCATCTACGCACCAGTTCCAAGAGAACTTCTGCCACCAATAGATCTTAGTTAGCACATGGGCTTGTCTATGTCGTGATGTCGGCCACGTTAAGATTCTGATAGCAGGATGCAACCCTGTACTAAAAAAGCATGATCCCCATATCTGCTTTTGGATGTAAAGCAGGCTGTCCTCACATACGGTGTCTTTATTGTGAATATTTTATCAAACACTGTTGTTAGTGTTTACGGATGAGTCTGCCTAACAGCTATCCTCTCCAATAGTGATAGATACGTGTCACTTTTGTATGGACAGATTTCTAAGTCAGTTTATGTTTTTGAAGTCCGCTTCCATCTATAAATAAACACTTCGACCCTCTTTGAGGCATTTGGAGTTGGATGAAGATTTAGAGTCTTAGAGAGTCTGCTATATCATAGAGTATGCTCTTATTTTGCACCTAGTGTGATCTGAACGAACAAAAATTGTGATTACACATATGTAAAAGTTCTGCTTGAAAGTTAATAAAAAGTTCTTGTTTTGTGGAATTTATGCGGAACTTTTTATTAACTTTCAAGCAGAACTTTTACATATGTGTAATCACAATTTTTGTTTGTTCAGATCACACTAGGCGTAGAACAAGAGCATACTCTTATGATATAGCAGACTCTCTAAGACTCTAAATCTTCATCCAACTCTGAATGACTCAAAGAGGGTCGAAGTGTTTATTTATAGATGGAAGTGGACTTCAAAAACATAAACTGACTTAATAGTATTCCAAGAGTGGAATATTATCTCTTGTTTCAATGCCAAATCACAAAGGGGTGTAAGAATGAGAAGAAAGGAAATAACCTCAAAGACAGTCTCCAGCTAAAGAGGTTGGGGACAAAATCCAGCTTGGACAATGCTGTGAAAGACCATTCAACTACAACAAATCATACACTAAAGCATAATAAACAACAACCCCCAAACATCTAACCATTCATGAGGCCTTAATTCAGAAACATTTGGATCAATTTTAGCATCTTCAAGAGTCTTCCTTGCACGTATTTGAAGGACTACTTGTGCATCGAAGTGAAGGGTGCCTAGAGCACTACCAAGAAAATATTTCTGACAACTTTTAACATCATCAAGAAGTTTAATAGAACCTTCTTTTAAGTACTTGTGTTAGGAATTAGTGCATGACATAGATTAATGTGTGAAAGTTCTGCTTGAAAGTTAATAAAAAGTTAATAAAATTGTGATTACACATATCGTCACAAGCATAAATTCCACAAATGGAAATATAGGCTTGCTCCTGTACATAAAAATTCTTTCAAAAAAAGATCTCCTCTAGTCATAAATGACATATATTTCAATGAGTATATTGAAGATTGGGAAGGACATTATATGTCCAGCCAAGAATCTGTAAATAGTAGGATAGATGTGGAGATGAAAGATGCTTTATCAGAAAATTCCAGACCTGAGCAGCTTAGAGCATATGCAACATCTAGATACATTTTAAATATAGATAAAATTGTAGATCCATATGATGTAATTTGCACATGGTGTGATACTCTAGAAAATTTCTTTGATACTAGAGGCTCTGTCTAGAATGATGCCAGTAAAATATTGTATGCTGTTAGATTAATGTCAGGTAAACTTAGAAATTGGTGGAATTCTTTGCCTGATAATGGTGTAATTACTACTAATCCTGATACAGGGGATGAATATGTCAAGGAGATTGACATGGGCAGAAATGATATATCTGCAGAAGGTTTTCCAATGTTCAAATTAATGTTGATAGGGCTGTTTTGTGGCAATCGTAGAAATGAGATCCTAGAAGCAGAAAAGATTCTGTTCTCTTTACAACTTAAGGATCTAGGCAAATTGCATAAATACAATTTGGTGTTTGAATATTATATGATTGCCGCACAAAAAATGCATGACCAAACAACCAAGAAATATTATCTTAATTCTCTACCTTGTGGAGTTGGAGAATATGTAGAAGATTACATAATGACAAAGTACAAGTCCAAGATTGAAAAATATGGATTTGGAGAATTAAGAACTCTGGTCACATATAAGCTAGACAAAGGTTGTTTGATAAAAGCCCTGAATGATAATAAAGAATAGTACAACTCCTCTTGTAATATGAAGGATTATTGTAATCTGCCACCTATAAGTCAACTCAAAGATTTCAAGCAAGTTAGAAAATTTCACAAGTCCTCATGTGGGAAAAATTGTGGCTGCAAAAGATGCAGAAAAAGTTTTGATGATGATAATATGGAAAGATCCTTTCATCACAAGCATAAATTCCACAAAAGGAAATATAGGCTTGCTCCTGTACATAAAAATTCTTTCAATAAAAGATCTCCAAAATATTTGTTCAAAAGACATAAACATCAAGGTGGTTCTAAGAATGTCAAATGCTTGATTTGTAAAGGTCCCCATAATGCTACAGACTGTCCCAAGAGAGGAAAACCTGAAAATAAGGTTTATGCATTGTTTGTTGATCAAGATGTTTCCCACAATTGGGATATTGTACATAGTTCTGAAGCATTAGCTAATTTTTCTAATCAATTTTTTGAATTAGTTGAGGTCTTGCCTGAACAGCTCAACATGGCAAGGGATAAGCATAAAAAAATAATTTCTTCTAGTTCAGAAGAATCATCCAGTTCAGACCAAAGTTCTTCAGAAGATGATCAGAATGCCATGGTCAAAGTTGTCAAAAAAGCCATAGCAGATTTGGATTTCAAGATTGATATGGAGAAAGCAAAAGATCCCTATAGGATGCCTGGTTCAATGGAAGAAAGAAAGATTGCCGCTAAAAAGCAGCTTAAAGATATCATGCTCTGGAAACAAGAACGTGATGCTTTGCAAAAACAACTTCACAAAGGTAAACCTCCATCCTCTTCCAAGTATTCCAAATGTCATGATTCTTCTTCTTCTCCCAAGCACTCCCATGGTTATAAACATCCCAAATGGAAATCCACTGTTCAAAAGTCCAAACCCCATCACTCTCCATCTCCTGCTCATCATCATGGAAACAATGGATTTCTTCATGATTTCTTGATTTCTTCATGGATATCGATATCCATTTCTGTCTGGGAAGCTACCAAGGCTGGATGTAAATAGGGTGTGAGGTCATTTAATACTGCTTTTGAAAACCAATTATGAGTAAGAGGGTAATATTCCATTCTCGGAATGCAATAATGATATGGTTTCTCAAGATAACCTGATGGTCCAGTTAGACCTTCTTCAATAGACCAAGCAAAGTTTCTCTGAATATGATCAAAGAATTCTTTCATGTCTGGTTGCAGGATCAAATTATTGATACCTAAAAATATATCAGCATAATCTTCAAATTCAGATTAGAGAATTGTGATGCTATTTACAAACCCAAACTTGACGACTTTCAGAAGATTCTTTTTGTTTCTGTATGTCTAGCTCATTGGAATGAGAGATGTGATACATATGTCCATAGAAATCCCATTTCTCAGAGAAAAGGCAATACTGGCATCTTCAAGACCAAAAGTACATACAAAATGATATTGATCATCTAGAGTAAGAATGCCTTTTTTGTAATCATCTCAGATCCTATCCCTCAATTCTCGTAACCATTTATTCAAGAAATGCACATGGAGAATTGGAGTAATGATCTCTGGAGGTAGTTGAGGAACCCAAATTTCCTGTCCCTGCTGATCTATACTTTGAAAAACTTTGACACCATCATTTCTTTGGAAGGTCTCTCTGAGTTCAATCATGAAGCAAACTGGTTCTGCAAGCTTTGCCATTTCCCTTGTCAAATTGTTAGCCAATGGGTTGTGTTCACCTTGAATCCATTCAATATCAAAATCATAACTGATAAAATCCAAATACCATCTTGCTATTCGGCCATGAGCTATATCTTTATCAGGTTTCTTTTTGAGTAAGGATCTCATGGGCTGGCTATCAGTTTTGACTATGAAGTGTGCTTGTTTTAGAAAGATCTTGAATTTCTGGATTCCTTTTTTGATAGCTAGAATCTCTTTCTCATATATGGTGTAGCGAGATTCAGTATCTGTGAATGTACCAGACCTGTATCCACAAATCTGCATAGGTTTCTTTGGAATCTCCTGTAATAAGACAGCACCCCAAACATCATCAGATGCATCAGTATACAAGATCAAAGGGAAACCATCTTTAGGCAAATGCAATGTGGGAAGATATTGGCACTTGAGCTTGATTTTTTGCACTATTTCTGTCAATTCCTCTGTCCATGGACCAGCTTCTTCTTTCAACTGATTTTGAAGTTTTTTCCTATCTTTTGCCAAACCATTATAGAAAGGAGATACATAATTAAGGCATCCTAGAAATCTTTGGATCTACTTAATGCCAATTAAAACATCAGGAAATTCGTCAATATGCTTCAGAATGTGAGGTTGTAATTTAACTTTCCCTTGAGAGAGAGTTAATCCAAGAAAATCAATTTCTTTCTGTCCTATGACCAGTTTTTTGGCAGAAAGACAAATTCCATGACTTTTGATGGTATTATACAAAGCTTCAAGGTGTTTTAGATGTTGAACATCATCATCAGAGTATACAATAATGTCATCAATATATATTGAACAAAAATCTTTTAAGCTGTACAAAGCTTTATCCATCCTTCTTTGAAAATAAGCAAGAGCAGTTTTCAAACCAAATTGCATGACATTCCATTCATACAAACCTTGAGGAACAAAAAAAGCTGTTTTATACCTGTCTTCTTCTTTTACCTTTATTTGCCAGAACCTTGATTTGCAATCAAACTTGGAATATACCTTCTTAGAAGCTGCTCTTATGGTCAAATCAGTGCTGAAAGGTATAGGATAAAATTGGAAGTATAATGTCATTAAGAGGTTTATAATTTATGCAAAACCATTTTTTACCTCTTTCCCTTTCTTCTCTCTTATTTACTAAGAATGCTAGATAGCTAAAAGGACTCTTGCTATCTCTGATGAAATTTCCTTCTAATAGCTCATTCAAATGCTCATCCCTTTCTTTTACTTCTGATGGGCTCATTAGATAGGCTAGTTCAAAAGGGATAGTAGACTGACATACTGGATTTATTTTGATTTCACGTTCTTCGTGCTCTTTGGACCAGAACTGCAAGGGATTCATGCTGCAACAGTCTTAATCAAATCTTACCTTTACGGGTTCCAACAATGGTGGAAACTTTTGAACTTGTAAATGGACATTTTCTTTTTTGCTCATTTTGATAGTCTTTTTTTCTAAAAACTTATGGTTGACCACCTTGAGAGATGGTATCTTTAATTGGTCATCTTTATGGTGCAAAGATATCTCATGAACCCTTAGAACAAAGGGTTGGTATTTTGTCAAGAATGTGAAACTTAACAAGACATCACCTCTTAGTCCTTCTAACTCAATGAAGTCAGTAACAAATTTCTTGCCTTGGATTTCAATTGCTACATCTTGAGCATATCTGCCCATTTTGACTTCTTCACCATTAATGGCTATCCCTGTAGGTAGGTCAGGCTTTGGTTTCCAAAATTCTCTAGGTATAGCATTGGTGTTGGCAAAGCTTCTGGATGAACCAGAATCAACAAAAGCATCCATTGGTATGGGCTTGTAACTAGGAAAAAGGAAATTCAATCTGATGTATGTAAAATGTTCAGCTATATATAGGGCATTAGCTGGTTCTGATTTGGATTTAGAAGGCTTTTTGCATGAGACTACAGAGGGACTTTTTGAACTGGCCGATGAACTTGCAGGAGTATTTTGGCTTGTAGAATTGTTAGCTTTGAACAGGATGTCACGAATATCCCCCACGGCAGACGTGAGTTTATTGAGTTCTTTTTGTTGAAGAGCAATTTGCCAGGTGAGAATAGAGACTTCTTCATGGCAGCGGTCAATTTTAAGACAAAGTGCATCAATGGCACGACCGAGGGAAGGAGCAGGAGATGGAGAGCAATGGGGTTTGGACTTTTGAACAGTGGATTTCAATTTGGGATGTTTATAACCATGGGAGTGCTTGGGAGAAGAAGAAGAATCATGACGTTTGGAATACTTGGAAGAGGATGGAGGTTTACCTTTACGAAGTTGTTTTTGCAAAGCATCACGTTCTTGTTTCTAGAGCATGATATCTTTAAGCTACTTTTTAGTGGTAGTCTTTATTTATTCCATTGAACCAGGCATCCTATAGGGATCTTTTGCTTTCTCCATATCAATCTTGAAATCCAAATCTGTTATGGCTTTTTTGACAACTTTGACCATGGCATTCTAATCATCTTCTGAAGAACTTTGGTCTAAACTGGATGATTCTTCTGAACTAGAAGAAATTATTTTTTTATGCTTATCTCTTGCCATGTTGAGTTGTTCAGGCAAGGCCTCAACTAATTCAAAAAACTGATTAGAAAAATTAGCTAATGCTTCAGAACTATGTACAATATCCCAATTGTAGGAAACATCTTGATCAGAAAACAATGCATAAACCTTATTTTTAGGATTTCCTCTCTTGGGATAGTCTGTAGCATAATGGGGACCTTTGCAAATAAAGCATTTGACATTCTTAGAACCACCTTGATGTTTATGTCTTTTGAACAAGTATTTTGGAGGAGATCTTTTTTTGAAAGAATTTTTATGTACAGGAGCAAGCCTATATTTCCTTTTGTGGAATTTATGCTTGTGATGAAAGGATCTTTCCATATTATCATCATCAAATCCTTTTTTGCATCTTTTGCAGCCACAATTTTTCCGACATGAGGACTTGTGAAATTTTTTGACTTGCTTGAAATCTTTGAGTTGACTTATAGGTGGCAGATTACAATAATCCTTCATATTACAGGAGGAGTTGTACTGTTCTTTATTATCATTCTAGGCTTTCATCAAACAACCTTTGTCTAGCTTATATGTGATCAAAGTTCTTAATTCTCCAAATCCATATTTTTCAATCTTGGACTTGTACTTTGTCATTATGTAATCTTCTGCATATTCTCCAAGTCCACAAGGTAGAGAATTAAGATAATATTTCTTGGTTGTTGGGTCATGCATTTTCTGTGCGTGCGGCAATCATATAATATTCAAACACCAAATTGTATTTATGCAATTTGCCTAGATTCTTAAGTTGTAAAGAGAACAGAATCTTTTCTACTTCTAGGATCTCATTTCTATGATTGCCACAAAACAACCCTATCAGCATTAATTTGAACATTGGAAAACCTTCTACAGATATATCATTTTTGCCCATGTCAATCTCCTTGACATATTCATCCCCTGTATCAGGATTAGTAGTAATTACACCATTATCAAGCAAAGAATTCCACCAATTTCTGAGTTTACCTGACATTAATCTAACAGCATACAATATTTTACTGGCATCATTCCAGACAGAGCCTCTAGTATCAAAGAAATTTTCTAGAGTATCACACCATGTGCAAATTACATCATATGGATCTACAATTTTATCTATATTTAAAATGTATCTAGATGTTGCATATGCTCTAAGCTGTTCAGGTCTGGAATTTTTTGATAAAGCATCTTTCATCTCCACATCTATCCTACTATTTGCAGATTCTTGGCTGGCCATTTATTGTTCTTCCCAATCTTCAATATTCTCATTGAAATATATGTCATTTATGACTTGAGGACTTGAAGGTTCTTCAATATCAGAAGAATGGGAAATAGTTTCTTCAAGATAGATTTCCTCATCTTCTGAGTTCATTGTAGCAGCTGGTTCTTCCATATAGATAGGTTCATTATCTTCTATCTTTAATTCTTCTAGCCAATCTTTTAACTGTTCTGTGTGCTGCATCATGTGTTCCTTGGATTTTGGGAAGGTCAACTTGGTAGGCATAGGCGCGATTTTACTTCTAGCAGAACTAGGAGGATGTTCATGTTCTTCAGGGTCTTTGGCAAATGAGATGCTTTTTCTTCTTTGAACCCTAGGTCTAGTGATAGGTTCACTTTTTTGGGTTTGTGTTTCCTCAGGTTCCTCATCAGAACTGTCCTTCGCTTTCTGGGAAACTCTAATTTTCTTAGTATATCTCCTAATCTTTTTGAGATTACGAGCCACATGTTCCAAAAAAACTTTATTTTCTTGAGCTTGGGAATCCCTTCTAGCTTCTGAAGTGGCAACATCATTATGATCCTGGGAAACTATTGATTCTATTCTTTGTGTACTAGCCTGGATATGTGAAATAACACCTTGGGTGTTCTTTACTTGGTAATTCAGATTACCAAAATCATTTAAAATTGAAGTAGACTGTTTTTCTACTTTATTGATGCTAGTTTCAGACTTGAAAACCACACTCTGAACTTGAGCCAAATTTTCATAAACAGATATAGTTTTGTTTATTCCTTGCTTTACATCTACAACCAAATCATCAATATTTTCTTGGGCAGAGACCATCCACTGGGATTGCCAGTTTCTCTGAGCTTCAGATGACTTTTGCTTAGATCCTACCTTGGTATGTAATCTAGCATCATATTTACCCCACAGTTTCTCTTCAGGGTTTACCATTGTAAAACTTTCTTGTGTTGGCCATCTACCAGGTGTATAATGCGTGAATTCTAATGCAGTTGCTGGATCAACTTGGACAACAACCTTTGTTTTTTCTCTGTACTATACCTAGGCAGTGCTTCTCTCATCATACAAGCATGTTCGAGCATTTTGGCTATTCTAATCCCCTTCTGTTTCTTATCCTTTTCTTCTTCTTGTTTAGGTGTGAGGTGTAGTCTGGAACTCACTTGTCTGACCAGGCGGTCTATCAAGACTAGGTCTTGACTTAGATCTAAGGAAGAGGAAAAAGAAGATCGAGAAGGATAAGGATTTACTGACTGGGCAGCTTGGAATTTTTGAGAACTACTGGATGATGTAGAGCATTCTTCAGGATTATAGTCTATGTATGGCTTTCTGTCAGTGCTGGGGTATGTGTGAGCCATTGAATAAATTCTTTTGAGAGGTTGGACTCTAGAAGGTAGTTCATCTTCAATTGGTTTCTCTAGGATAGTCTGGTCAGGAACTGACTATAGAGTTATATTAGCAACTCTTTGTGATTGGAACAGTGGTCTATCTGAAAACCTATTTCTATTAATAGGAAGGTTGACAAACTGAGGTTTCTATCTATCTAATAATTGTTCAATAATAGGAAAACTGATCTCAAAACCAGTATGATCTATAAAGTGACCATAATCTAAAAGATTAGAGGATCCTTGGGGAAAACCTACCCCCGTGGGCAAAGAAATTGGTGGAGAAACAATGTTCATGATCTGGTAGACATAGCGGCCTCTGATGGTGGCATAGATAGAACTAGGCATAAGGGAAATACCTTTAACTTGTAATAGCAGACAAAAAGTAGAGGATATAAACTTATCAGATAAGGACAGGGTAAAATTAGGTTGGACAGAGATGACTCCATCACCTTTCTCAGCACTCAGAATTCCTCTGAATTGAGCTATGACAGCTTGGTCCCAAATGTGGCATCTGGTGTCAACTAAGGTAGCAAAGAACTCAGCATCGATATTATAATTGAAGTGAGGGTGGACAATAATGTCAACATGGGAAAAATGTACATGGAAAAAATCCTTTTCTCTACAGCGAGAGACATCGTCTGGTAACAGGAAAGGTAAATAAATTAGGCAAATGCCAATACCAGAAACTAAAAGATTTATTACGAATTGTCAGACAGAATCACAAATCTTAGTCTTAATTCCCTTTTCAGGATAAAAGGTAGAGATTCTAAGATCAGGAAATTTAAAATTACCCTTTTCATCCACAACATGATCATTTCCATCTTGAAAGTAATTATGTAAAACTTCAGATAGTGCAGATCTAGCATTCATTGATCTTTGGAGTGCCATTAGTGAGAAAAAATACCTACTAGTTATCGTTCACAATATTCCCTGCTACTTTGGTCGATTTACTGCCCTTCACATGGCACTTTCCTTCGGCCTTCACTACGGGTGTTACTCTGACTTCCACGGGTACTACAGCATGCTACTAGCAAAACTTTCAGAAATAATCTCACAAGACAATATGATAGATAACAAACTTGGCTCTGATACCAATTTATGTGGAACTTTTTATTAACTTTCAAGCAGAACTTTTACATATGTGTAATCACAATTTATGTTTGTTCAGATCACACTAGGCACAGAACAAGAGCATACTCTTATGATATACTTAGAGGAGGAGGCTAGGTTATGGTGGACATAAGTCGATGAGAATAAAGAAGATTGAAGAGAAGACCTGGTGGAGGAGAATGGTACTTGTCCCAGCCAAATGCTAAAAGACAAGAAGGAAGAAATAATCTAAGGTCCCTGTTGTAGTGATGGAGTTTGTTGTAGGTTTTCTACAACTTGGAAGGATTGTTCAATCATCCAAATCCATTTTGTGATCCCAAGATCACAAAAAATCCTTACCTGGCATGTCTAATGCAGGAGCATCCGAGTTCATGAACAATCTTGCATAAACCAAAAATATTTTTAGGTTCATTTCAATTTTGTTGTGTTTTATTTTCTATTGTATTTGTTATGGTGGTTTCCTTTAGGAGGAATTTTTAGATTGAATTTGGTCAAATTGATGGCTTTACCTTGTAGAAGGGCCAAATAGGTATCTATAGTTTCAATTTGACATAATTAGGAGCAAATTGGTCAAGTTTGGGAAATCAAAGTTTTTGGCTTGACCAAGAACAAAATCAGACTTTTGGAGTATTCCAGGGACACTGGAAAAGTCTGATGGGTTCTTATTTTCCTATAAATCTCTAATAGAGTCTTCACACTTCAACTATTAAAATCACAGAGTTCCAAGTGACTTGGAAATCTCTAACCGGTTCCAAGTTGTTATTCATTTCTAGATCTCTAAGAAATCTTTGATAGGGTTTCTTTTCAAACAAATCAAAGTTTAGAGGTGTTCCAGGAAGACTTGAAACACCCGACAGTTCTTGTTCCTACTCAAACTCTTGATGGGTTCTCACTTCCTTAGTGAATCATATCAACACTTAAGACTTTTTCATGAAATTTTGAATGATCACAACGTTCCAACTAACTCAAAAATTGTTGACTGTTCCAAGTTATCGGGTAGTTCCATGTCACTTAAAAATCCCTGATATGTTGAGTTAGACAACTATCAATGGGATATAAAGGAAATCAGGGAAATGAAGAGTTCCTGGAACATTAGAAAAGTCAGATGAGTTCCAATTATTTCTAAAATCCTTGATAAAGTTCTCAATGGTATTTAAGTTCTTAAAGTGACTCTTTTCTTCATGATTGGTTAGTTCCTTATGGAGTAGCAATCCTTGACCAAGTGGAACACTTAACATTTGAGGTGACCAGATAGTGCCAAGAGCAACCAGAAATTTATAGTAAGGAAGTCTTCTTGCACTCTTTCTCTTGCGCTATGTCAACATGTGTCTAATTTCAAGGAAAAATAATTGAGTCAATTCATTTTGGTAACTACCAAATATTGTAAACAATTCAACTACCTCAAATTTGCAGTATAAAAGGTATATCATTGTATTCTATTGGTGCTTTTTGACTTCTAGTTTAGCCACCTTTTGTTGTGTAAAGTAGAAAAGAGCTGCTTGGAAAAAGAAAGAGGAGTTAGAGGATATTGAGATTTGCATGGAAGGACAAGCTTGAATTAGCATAATTTTTAGAGAAGGAGAAACTAGAAAGAAGAACAAAGACCATGGAGGGTCAACTCATTTGTGTGGGATAGCATATCCATTCATATTATTGAATTAGTTTTGTCATTGTAAAGGTCAATATGCCTATAGTAGATAGTTTCTTATTTTAATGAATGTGTTCTTAAAGAGTTTGTTTTAACACATGATCATATGAGATTTTGAATAATATTGTTTTAGATTTTGCTACATTTAGTTTTATTTAATTGTGTAAAGAATGGGAAATGGTATGTTAAGGCTACAAGGTCTGGTTGTTTGACAAGACCCCCTAACTTTCACTGCATCAACTATAGTGGCTAAATCTATAAAGGGGTATAGGCCATATCTCAATGGGTATCTTCCTAACTAATCTTGGGTGCCTCATTTAGTATAAAGACACTTCTCAATTGTTTAATTATGATTCACTATTTGGAAAGTGTTCTACACCTTACATATTAAAATATTTTATATTTTAGGATTTGTTATTTTTTTCTAGAGGAGGTTGAATTTGACATTGGAAAGGTATTTAATGTGGGTGGGACATTATGAGGTCACAATTTATTGAGCATTTGGTCAATTAGGCTCATTGGTAAAATAAATTTAATATTTTTTGGTTCTTTTAAAATGTATTCAATATTGTAAAACCATAAAATACTTGGGCTCACATGTTACAAGATAAAATTGGGTGCCCTAACTTTGGGAAGCTTCTAGTAGTCACTTGTTGGAAAAAAGTTTCTATAAATGCTTCCTCTTATTTCTATAAATAGAGGGCATAGATAGGAGATTATTCATCTCATATCATCTTTTCTATGATTCCTACTTGAGTATGGGCATTAGATTCCTGAGAATAACTTGGAGCTTACAAGTGTATTGTAATCGGTTTGGTTTCTAAATAATATATTAGCTCATAGCTTTGGAGCATGGGTTTTTTCCAAAACAGTTTTCCCAATGTATATTAGGTTCTCATACTCTTATATGTTCTTCATTGTGATCTTCCACTCTTTTTTTCTTTGTGCCATTGTTATTTAGAATGCTACTAAAAATGTGTAGATTAGGTAGCTTGTGACACTCTTCTCATAGGGTTAATTATGGATTTTTTACATATCTTTACTTATTGCTGATTTGTTAGATCCATGAGAGGAGTATGGCCTATTTCTATTAATCAGTATTTCTATCATCTTTAAAAGTCATGTGATGTCAAAAATAAACGGGGTTGGTTCTTCTTGTGTTGAATATCCCACTTCTAATATTTCTGAGAAGATTTTTCAATGCGATGGGGAAATATTTAGCAGGTTTACTACTTCCGAGAAAACATTTTTTTTTTGTCTACTTGTTTTGTTTCTTGGATCACAAACACTTCTTGTTTTAGTTCCACATGGTTCAAATTTCTTTGATCAGTGTTCCCTTTTCTATTTTAAATATCTTTCTCCTTTTTTGGGACTATAAGAAAATGAGGAAATTTTTTGTTGCTTAGAGGTAAGCTTTGAAATAGCTTTGTTGTACCAATAACAAGTCTTCATATCATGACCTTTTGTCCCATGGAAGCAACAATATGTGTTAGGATCATAGGAGAAATGATTTGGTCCCTAATTTCCTTTTTGCCATTTATCATTATTGGGTGAATTTCTCACAACATTGATGTCTTTGTCTATTGCAATGTTTGAGGTGTTCTTTTCAACACTTTTCGTGACTTTCAGTTTTCCATTTGTGTCTTATACTCTTTGACCACTATTGATGGTCACTTGGTCAATCCATAAGGTACTTTCCAAAGCTTCTTCATAAGACTTGTAAGATAGTTTTTGAACTTCTTCCCTTGTATCCCTATTCAAATCATGTAGGAAGAGATCGCATAACTCGCAATGATCCATATTTAGAGCACTTGGTGGTGCAGGAGCACTAAGAGGCTCAATAAGATCTTTGTTTTGTTTTTCATGTTTGATGATGTAATAAGGTCCATTGGGCCATTTCAAGTTGTTTTCATGTTGATCTCATGTTGAGGGACAATGATGCATGACCTTGGCATCAATGGTTGTAAGTAACAAGTTTGATGAATGGCCTTCATAGGTGTAGAAGTAGGAGGAGTCTCATGTTTTTGTAGCATTCATGGCTTGTCAACATTATTAAAAGGAGGTTGTAGTAGTTGAAGTGGTTATGCATAATAAACACAAAGTGCATTGTAATTAGATAATGACATAGGTAGTTTGGAAGGTGCAGTGATAGTTTTGATGGTTGAAGGTCAGTTTTCTACCTTCCCATTGACCCCAACTACCTTTCAATGATTTGTCAAGGTTGAGTACATGTTTAAGAAGGCAATGAGGATGATTATTGATTGTGGATGAAGTTTTGAAGAAGAACAAATAAAGATAATTTAGTTTACTGCTCTATCCTGTGTTCATTTTCCTGTTCTTGCCCGTACCCTGCTTCTGTACAGGATTGTCATAAGTTGTGATGTTACTGATTTGATAGAGGAGTGAGTTAAGAGTGATTTGGATGTGATTTGGAGGTTTGAAATGAATCTAGAGCAAAGTTTTAAGCGTTCTTCTATAGCTGGTCGTGAAACCCTAAACTAGGGTTTTTGGCACAAAAACTATGTATTTCTCCTTCATTCCACTGGTCTAATTCCCATAAACTAGTGGAATGGCATTAGGTAGGTTTGTTTCAATGTGTTGTAATGGTCTTAAGGGCAGAGAACTGGATTTGGTGGAATTTACCAACTAAAAACCTAACATGACCATGTGTTAGGTTGCAGATAAAGGAACAACAGTATAGGAATCAACCATAGTTAGCTGTGAGACTCAAATTCCTGTGAAATATCTTGTTTTGTCTTGTATTGGAGGTGTTCCAATAGGTTAGAAGGTTCTATACAATCCTTGAAGGGTAGTTTCTTTGTAACCTAGGCCTAATTAGGGCTCTTTCATCTAGGTCTGTCATAAGAAAAATGACACATGTTCTTAAAGAACCCATAGCACACTTTTGGTATGTTGTCAATGTCCATAAAGGGTGTCCTAAACCAAGCTTATCTATCCTTGGAAGTATCCTGATTTGAAATAAATCTCTGTCAGACCCTAAAATAGGGCTACTAGCAATTTGAGTGGTTCATGAAGGAAGTAGTGATTGCATAGGTACAAGACCTTAATGGTTGGTTTGGGAAGGTTCTTCATGGTGTCAAAAATTCCTCTATATGTTTGTCTCCAAGGGATTGAGTGTTTGGTACCATATTCCATATGAGCCATTAGTCTAGGACTGTCAAACATTGTGAAAACTACCTATTTTATCCCTGTCCTCTTCATCATATTGGTATCAGAGCCATTGTCTAATCAATAAAGGGAAAAGAAGTAGTTGGGTCCATAAATCATCTGGAAAAACCAAGATGCCTCCAAAAGGTGGGTTGGTGATAGCCAGGAGAATGAAGGCCTTGGAAGAGGAGATGGAGGCCTTGAAGGCTAGAGAGAAAAGGAGAGAAAGAGAGGAAGAAGGAGATAGTGATCTTGAACAAGAAGAAGGTGAAGAATGGGAATCTCCAGAGTGAGAGGAAGAGTTACCCCCTAATGAGAGAAGATTTCTCAATGCCTTGAAATCTATGAAAGGAGAAGCCTATGATGTGAGGATGGACCTACCAATGTATGGAGGGAAGATGGATGTTGAGGAGTTGATAGAATGGATTGATGCCCTGAATAATTACTTTGAATACAAGGAAGTGGCAGAGGACAAGAAGGTGAAGTTTTCCAAAACAAAACTGAAAGGTGCTACACTCACATGGTGGAATTACACCCAAGGTGAAAGGGTGAAGAATGGGAGAAGTATGATCACTTCTTAGAGTAGGATGTTGGAAAGAATCAAATATCAGTTTCTACCAGCAGATTATGAGGTACAGATCTACAAGAAGATGCAAAATCTCAAACAGAGGGACATGGATGTGTCCACATACACTGAAGAGTTTCACAAACTTACTCTCAGATGTGGGCATGTAGAAGATGAGAAGGGAAAAATTGCAAGGTATATCAATGGCCTGAAATTCAATATCCAAGATGAGATCAACATCTTGACCCCTGAGACATTAGATACATGTTTTCAGATGGCACTGAGGGCTGAAGAGAACTTGAAGAGGAAAGGTGAGCAGAAAAACAAAGGTAGAGGGGGTAGAAATTTCAGAGGTAGAGGAAGTTTTGGGGGAAGAAATCAGTCCCAAAAGAATCAAGGGGAGTCTAGTTCCCAAGATCAAAGTGGAGAATCAGGTTCAAGACGAGGCTTTAGAGGAAGGAGACCCAATGGAAGGGGTAGATTTGGTGGACTAGGGAGAGGTCCTAATGTCTTCATAGGGAGATGCTACAATTGCAACCAAGTGGGACACCCAACCTTCAAATGCCCTGAGAAACAAGCCTCAAGCTCTCATAGAGGAGAGAGAAGGAACCAGTTGATTCAGGAAGATGATTGCCAAAGTGTCAATTCCCCAATTGGAATTGTAGCCCCAGTTCATGATGGAGAAAGCTTGATGAGGAAGAGGACCATGTTGAAGGTGCCTCAAACAAAAGAACCCCCTCAGAGGAAGACACTGTTTAGAACCACATGCAAGGCCTATGGTAAGATATGCAAGGTAATTGTTGATTCAGGTTCTACTAAGAATTTGGTTTCTATAGAGATGGAAGATAAGTTGAAATTGAAAAGACTTCCTCATGTTAGTCCGTATAAGGTGTCATGGTTGAATAAGGGGCAGTAAGTCTCAGTTTATGAACAATCTTGGGTAGAGTTTGAGATAGGGGAGTATAAGGTAAGATCTTGTGTGATATAATCCCCATGGATGCTTGTCATTTGTTATTCTAGGATGTCCATGGCAGTATGATGTGCAGTCCCAACATGATGGGAAGTCTAATTCTTTCATCATAACCAAGAATGGTAGGAAGTATAGAATGGATCCTTTGCTGGATGAGAGTGTGGAAAAGAGTGTTGGGTCAAGTGTCATGATAGTAAGTGGGAGAGAGTTTCTTAACACCCTTAAGGAGGAAGGAACCCAAGGGTATGCTTTGATTTTGAAGCCTAAAAACAGTCCTGATTTGCATGGTCCTAGTAAGGAAGAGGTTCCCAAGGAGGTGCAACAATTATTGGAGAAATACAAGGGTATCATGGTAGAGGAGATGCCTAATGTATTGCCACCTATTAGGGACATAAGCCATGGAATTGACTTCATACTAGGGTCTACATTACCAAACAAAGTAGCCTACAAGATGACACCATCTCAAAATGAAGAAATTGCCAAGCAAGTGCAAGAGTTGTTGGATAAGGGTTTGGTGAGAAAGAGCCTTAGCCCATGTATTGCCCCAATAGTCCTAGCCCCTAAAAAATATCGTAAGTGGAGACTTTGTATGGATTCTAGGGCAATTAACAAGATCACCATAAGATATAGGTTCCTAATGCCTAGAATTGAATATTTAATGGATTGTTTGAGAGGGGCTCGATATTTTTCCAAAATTGATCTCAAAAGTGGGTACCATCAAATCCAGACAAGGCAAGGGGATGAATGGAAGACTGCCTTTAAAACAAATGAGAGTCTTTATGAGTGGTTGGTGATGCCATTCGGCCTATCTAATGCCCCAAGTACTTTTATGCGCCTTATGAATGAGGTGTTGAAAGATTTCATTGGCAAATTTGTTGTGGTATATCTTGATGACATTCTTGTGTTTAGCAAGACAAACGAAGAGCATTTGTAGCACTTGGATCAGGTTTTGAAGAAATTACATGATGAGAAATTGATGATTAACATGGAGAAGAGTGTCTTCATGAAGGAAGAACTCAGCTACCTTGGTTTTGTCATCTCCCAAGGTAATTTGAAGATGGATCTAGCAGAGGTAGACGCCATTTGTTCTTGGCCAACTCCCAAAACAACAGGTGATGTGAGAAGTTTTCATGGATTGGCAACATTTTATAGGAAGTTCATAAAAGGATTTAGTCATATATGTGCATCCATTCTAGACACCATCAAAGGAGGTCAAAAATGTAAGTTTTCTTGGACTCAGGCAGCTGATGAGTCATTTGAAATTATGAAAAAAAAAGGTAGCACAACAACCTATTCTTGTTTTTCCTGATTTTAATAAGTTGTTCATGGTGGAATGTAATGCTAGTAACCTTGCTATAGGGGTTGTCCTAAGTCAAGAGGGTAGACCAGTTGCTTTCTTTAGTGAAAAACTAAATGATGCCAAAAGAAGTACTCTACTTATGACTTGGAGTTGTATGTAATGGTACAAGCCTTGAAGAAATGGAGGCACTATCTTTTGCCTAAAGAATTCATTGTTTATACTGACAATCATGCACTTAGTTTTTTGAATTCACAGGAGAAACTCAGTCACAAACATATGAAATGGGTTGAACAACTTCAAGCATATACTTTTTCCATCAAGCACAAGAAAGGGCAGGCCAATAAAGTGGCAGATGCATTGAGTAGAAGGGTGTGCATGGTTCAAGAAATTCAGTTGCAAAGTGTGGGAATTAATTCCCTTAAACACATGTACAAGGATGATGAGGATTTCAAGGAGGTATATGAAGTTTGTTCTTAGTTTTCAGACTCTTATCATTTTGATTTTTCTTAGTTTTTGTTGCAGCAGGGATTATTATTCAAAGGCAGCCAATTATGTGTTCCTAAGTGTTCCATGAGGGAGAACATCATCAAGGAGAAACATTGTGGTAGTCTAGGAGGCCACTTTGGTCTAGATAAAACACTTGAATAGGTGAAGAGATTTTATTTTTGGCCAAAAATGCAATCAGATATCAGAAAATTTGTTGAAGGTTGTAGTATATGTCAAAGAGCAAAGGGAACATCATCTAATGCGGGTCTATATCAGCCACTTCCTATTCCTCATAGGCCATGGGAAATTATTAGCATGGATTTTGTCTTGGGTCTTCCTAGGACTCAAAGAGGTTTTGATAGCATTTTTGTTGTGGTGGATAGGTTTAGTAAAATGGCGCACTTTTTGCCATGTAAATGCACTAATGATTCTTCTCATATTGCTGGCTTGTTCTTCAAATAAATTGTTAGAGTACATGGTTTGCCTCTCAACATTGTGACTGACAGGGATCCTAAGTTTGTGGGCCACTTTTGCCATACTTTGTGGAAGAAGTTGGGCACTCAATTATCCTTCATTTCAACCTATCACCCTCAGACTGATGGCCAAACTGAGGTGGTGAAAAGGTCCTTGGGAAATCTTCTTACATGTCTCACAAAGGAGCATGGAGAGGCATGGGATATGATCATCCTATTGGCAAGAGACACTGTGTGGCTTCATGAATGTTGTCATTCATGGAAACACAGTCTTTCCCACACATCCGTAGCACATAGTATGTCTCTATCGGAAGATAGAGTGAAGAGTGTTTTGGTCTGGTGAGTAAGAACAGAGCATGCAGCAAGGTCTAACAATTAGGTCCAGATCTCTCAGAGGGTGTAACTTAGCAAAGTGTGGACTTGGGTAAGTCAAGAGGAGTATCATGACTACTATATTCTAGAGATTGAGGCTTCGGTGATGAATGAGTGAAAAGATATGAGAATCTAAGTGTTGGGTTCCTGACAGGCAGAGTAGAGTGAGGAAGAACTGACCGACAGAGCATTAGACTTTAATATCGATGAGAAATTGATGGTGATCAAGCTAATTGAGGGATCATACATGGTTGGCCGACATGATTGATGACTTCTATGTCTATGCCTTTGATACGCATCACATATTAAGCATGGATTCAGCTGACAAATCAATAGCTTAGAAATATCCTGAGTATTACAGTTGCCGACTAGATAGATGTTGAAATCCTTGATACAGATATATATACCAAATGGATTTCAGTATGAAGGGGTGTGTGTGATGATATAAGGTGCGAGGAAAGGCAGAAAGAGGTGTGGAAGTAGCAAGACAAGTCCGGTATGTGACAGAACAGCAGCACTAGAACAAAGGAAGAATGAAGTGCATTAAATTAGTATATTGAGCCTAACCAGAACTGAACCTCAGCATTGGCAGATGCTTCTCATCAATTCAAACACCTGGTTACTTTCTATAAAACCTTGAAGATAGTGAGACTCTTGTAGGCAATGTGCCTCTTGTGAGTAGTGTGCTCAGGTAGTGAGACCTAATTGGCAAGTGCCATTTTTGTACTTCCTATTCTTTTAACAAGGAATACAATCTTGGGTTAGTTACCCCATGGTTTTTCCCTTAATAAGGTTTTCCACGTAAAAATCATTGTGTTATGTGTGTTGATTTTATTTTTGCTTTCATGGTTATGTATGCTTATATGTTTTGAAGCTGCACTATTTGTTAAAGAAGGAAAGAAAGTCAAAATATTTAAGATAACTGATTCACCCCCTCTCAGTTATCTACCTTGTTTCCAACAATTGGTATCAGAGATAAGTTCCTCCAAACAGACCCTAACAGCTTGAGGAAGATCTAGGAATCTCAATGGATATGTATGGTATGAAGGAACAACTTTAGTTTGCCCTAGATGATCTTGAGCAATCTCACTCTGAAGTCAATAACTTTTGAGAAATACTCAAACAAGCTGATGATTTCATAAATGAGCTAAAAGAAAAATTGAGTATCTTTGTGAAAAAGAGAAAGGAACTACTTCAACAATTAGCAAGTCAAAGTGAAGTCAATGATACTAATAAAGACCCGAATGAGAAAAATAAGCTATGTGAGAAGCTATCAAAATAGTTCATTATGGTAAGACATGAAATGGAATTAGGGGTTATGAGATTCACCCAGGAAATTGAAGAGAAAAAAAATTGAAGATAATCTAAAACAATCTCTCAAAGAAAAGTCAGAGGACTGCCACAAAATGGATAGAATAATCAGGCATCTGGAATCTAATCTTGAACAAGCTAGAGATAATGAAGAACAACTTGAGAATCAGATAGACACTCTCAAACAAGATCTTCAAACAACAAATGAATACAAAGATAAATTCAAGAGAAGCTCTGCTCAACTTGAAGTTCTTCTTGAAAGCGAAAAGAGGGTAGATGACAAGCATGGCTTGGGATATGAGAAAGGTGAAAGCTCTGGATTCGATCAGAAGAACTCTGGATCAGGAAATCCAAGGAACAGGCCTAGAAGACCTCCGGTAAGGCAACCAAATGCTCAAAGATATCCATCCTTCAATGGATACTGCAACAATTGCAACAACTTCGGTCATAAAGCAACTTAGTGCAGAAGAAGAATGAATCAGACTAATTTATCCTTCTCCGGATAGTGTTTCAACTACAAAAGGTATGGTCACAAATCTCATGAATTCAGAAATATACAAATAAACAATTCATTCAATGGAAGATGCTTTGCATGCAATAGAATGGGACATATGGCTAATCAATGCAGATCAAGAGGATATTAGTCAAATATGCAAAGAAATGTTGTTTTCTACAATTGCAATAGATCCGGTCATATTGTCAAATTCTACAGAAGTAAGAATCAGGATAAAAGGGGTCCGGTGCATCATAATCAAAATCAAGATAAAGGAAAAGGCAAAATGAATGCGGATGAAGTTAAAAGGGAGATGAACTAGATTTGGGTGAAGAAAAGTACAGAAAATATTGGGGATGGATCTGCACCAGAATCTAGTGTTGATGTTTCTTTTAGAAACTAAAGAGATGAGCTCTAGCTCAGGGGGAGTCACAAAGAAAAATAAATTCCCCCAGCCAGTCAATTGGTGCCTATATTTGGCACATGAAATGTTGCAGATTAAAGGGTTATTAGAGAAATATCCAAATAACCTTCGATAAAAATATGAATGATCCGCAAAGAGTTTTGAAGAGTTTAATCAGCCAAGATTGATCCGGTTTGACTACAATCCAGTAAAAGTAGGATTTTCACAGTTAGATCCGTTATGATTCAAATTTGAAATATCTTGATCTATAGATAGATGGCATGATTGGAGGAAGGAAGATACATTGTCAATTATCACTAAAAATAATTCTAAGTGTATCTGAGTGATTCGAAAAGATCTCTCTCAAAACAAGGAAGAACAAGGCATCTAGAATAACTTATGTTGTGCATTTATTACAATAGGAAATTAGGGTTTGCATAGAGATAAAAGGGTTTCTTTATTCATCATTTGCACACTTGCATTTGAGAAGAAGAAAGAAAGAGCTCTGCATCAAGTTTGTTACAACCTTCTCAAAGATCAAGCGCAGAATCTGATTCAACCAGTGATCTTTTCGGCATATATTGTGAACCCTTGAAGCGTAAAAAAGTATTTCAATTTTTGAATATCTCTCTCTAAATCTTTTGCAAAGATGGCTACTCCTATGGTTGTTAAGATCACTGATAGGCCGCACCCAAAGTTCAAAAAACACCCCTACAAATCCCTAGAAGTTGATCCTTTAGGTGCCTTTTCTAGCATTTTGCATGGGGTTCTGCATGTGGAAGATGTTAGGGTATACATCCATGCCAATATTGAGGAATTTGGAGAATCAAAGCTGATGGATATTTATCATAAACAACTAATAGATGAAACTTTTGAACTCAAACCTCAATACAAGGCCAACCGAGATAAGCATTTTGGACATTGCATCCACTTTCCCTATTTTGCAGAAGATGAATGGGTCTGGTATGTTCTTAGAAGAATACATGACAACTTCATGTGGTTGTTGAAGCCCTTCAAGATAACAAAAGATGTAATTAGGGCAGTAACTAGATTGCACTCATCCGGTGGGTTGCCTACTCTCAAATCTGTTAAGAACCAGATAGTAAGTGAGGCTATCAGATCAAAGTTTGACAAAAGAGCAATGACAATAGAAGATATCACAGATCTGGATATCAAATTTGCCTCTATGATAACTAGCTATAAAATATATCATTCTAGTAGGGAGAACCTATTGATAACTGAGAGGGGGGGTGAATCAGTTATCTTAATTATTTCTACTTTCTGAACTTTCTTAATAATTAGTGCAGCATCAAACAAGCAAACATAACCATGAAATGGAAATACACATGACACAATATTTTTGACGTGGAAACCCTGTTAAGGGAGAAAACCATGAGGTGATTAACCCAAGATTGTATTCTCTATTAGAAGAATAGGATTACAAAATGGCACTTGCCAATTAGGGCTCACTGCCTGAGCACACTGCTCACAAGAGGCACACTGCCTACAAGAGACACATTGTCTACAAATTATAAAGAGTGTAATACAATACTTGAACTGATAAGGAGCATCAATATATGTTGTAGTTCAGTTCCGGTTAGGCTCTGTATACTGATCTGCTGCACTTCATTTTTCCTCTTCTTTTGTGCTGCTCTTCTTTTACATACTCGACCTTCCTTTCTGCTTTTATTCAGTTCTCCTTCTTTTCTTTACACACTTTCACAACAACCAACACTTCTCATAACTAAATCTATCTTGTATATATATCCGCACAAGTGATTTCATCACCTTTCTAGTCGGCACCCAGAATAGTCAATATGTTACCTAAACTCTGATCTATTGGTTGAATCCTTGCTTACCAAGTAATGCGGATCAAGGATATACTTGTGGAAATCATCAATCATGTCGGCCAAACATAATTTATGCCTTCAAAACCTTTACCAACATCAGTAACACATCTGGAATAATGTCTGATGTTCTGCCAGTTAGTTCTTCCTCTGTTCACACTGTCACTTGGGAACTCGACACTCAAGCATTCATATCTCTTTATCCTTTCCACACTGGAGGCTCAAACCTTGGAATCTATCAGTCAAGATACTCCTCTTGACTTCCCCAAATCCGCACTTCACTGAGATGCTTCTACTGAGAGATCCAGACCTGTCTGTCAGACCTTACTGACTGCTCTGTTCTTGCTTACCGGACCTCAACACTTCTTCAATCTGACTTTCAGTGAGGACTTATCATGCATTGTGGATGTGTGGGATAACCTTTGTTGCCATCAATGACAATAATCAAGAAGCTCCAATGTGTCTCTTGCCAACAAAACCCCGTGTCTGGAACTACAATATACACTGCATATCAGATGCTAAGGGAAAATGTAGATTATGATTTATGCGACCTTCTCCTGAACCAACTATTAGAAAACTTGCAGAAGGTCAAGAAGGACAAGAAGAGCTCATTTAAGTATGGTGGCTTAATACTATGTCTATTCTTTTACTATATGAATGAGCTACCCGGATCAAGTGGTTGGGTATGGGAAAATGACAGACTGGTTGCCATACGAATCAGAGATTACATGTATGGGCTTGGTGATGTGAAGGATCAAAGTACAACACTCTAGGGATACTTCAAGAACGGCCAAAGTATGATGTAGGAAAGAGAAAGAATTCCCCAATCTATAGTTGAAAAATACAAGGATACAGTGTGCTTCATGGTAGACACTGATCAATGCCTAATGGAGGAAGTGGAACCCAGAATAGTTTGGATTATGCTAATGGACTATGAGGTAGATGAGAAAATCCTAGAGCTGCATGTCCAACATTTGCTGAGTTAGCCTAAGGACCCTGAGGCAGAAAGGTTTGGAACCTTTCAAGAATTAAGTGTGAAAATACATTTTGAACTAAGACAACCAGAAATAAAAAGAAAAGTGAGAAGGGAAGTAGAGGAAATTGCCAAAAGATATGGCATATCAAAGGAGGTAGTTGATGCAAATAGAGAGAAAATAGAAAGAGCTAAGAAAGAGAAACAAGAAGCAGAAAAAGAAAGTGTTCCGGTACAAGCCTCCTCCCAGACTAGATCCTCCAAGAGCTCTGCACCTGCCACTTCTAAGAGCTCAAAAGCCTCAAAACTGGAAGCCAAGACATCCAAAAGGGAGAAAAGAGAACAAAAACAAAGGCCACAAGGTCCTACATAAGCCAAAAGGATGATGAAGAAATAGAGTCGGATGAGGAAGTTAAGAAAATGAAGAAGAAGAAGAAAACTTTCAGGGAATCCTCTGTTGGTAAAAACAAGGAAGAAGAGGCAAAAGAATTTGTTGAAAGGCCTACTCTCTCTATTGATGATGTCATCAAAGTAGTCACTATGGATGGGAATCTGCAACCAATGACTGAATATTATGATGAATATAGTGACGCTGACAAGAAGATCTTGGAAGATGCTAAATTCAGGTATCTAAACATTTATAATAAAGCATTCATTGAAATCATCTCTCTAATCCCCAAAAGTATAGAGAAGGAACTTGAATTGAGAAAGGAGAATACTAAGGCTAAGGACCTAAAGATTCAAGAGTAGATTGCTATTCAGTGCTATCCTTCTATTACCCCAAAACAAATGAGCATGATCTTTAAGGACTGCAAGGATGAACTCCAGAGTAAAGCAAGAATGAACAAGCTAATGCTTGGAGAGACTGATCATGTAGAAAAAGAAATAGAAGACAGCCTCTGGAATGCATTCAAAAGATTTAACCTTCCTATCATAGAGGAAATAGATGAAGAACCTTCTACCATGGATGTCGAAGGATTAAGTACATCAAAAGAAGAATCTACTGAGAAAAATGTAGAAGAGTCAAAAGAGATAAGTGAGGAGAAGTCTAAGGACTTGGATTCCTTTGTTTTGGAAGAGGAAGTCCATGAAGAAGTTAAAATCTCTCTTCCAGATCCCCCTGCAGACTCCAGAACTGAAGGAGAAGGAAGAAAATAGGAGAAATTGAGTCAAGAAGAGGAGGTAAAGAGAAGAGAAAAAGATCAAACAGAGAAGACTCCTGATGACAGTTCTGAGGTTGCAAAAGGAAAGAAGATTCAGTCTAAGGCAAGAGACACTACAAAGGTAGTAAAAAGCTTCCTGAACAAAGAAATTTTAGAGATAGAAGAACCAAAATTATTTCAAGTACCTCTAAATTTTGATTCCCTTTCTCCGGTCCAGACAATGAAGATAGCATCTTTTGTTCAAGCCAAAGCAAAAGAGAAGCTTCTCAAGTCTTACATGGAAGACTGTGAGCTGATAGAGATTGCATATGGGATGCTGGAGAAGATCATGCCATCCTTCCAAAAGGATCCTTCAACCTCTCCATCTGGTAACCTAAAATCTTTGGTTAACTCTGTTAGCACCCATTTTTATTCCTTGGAGAAATTGGCAAAAGAGAAAGTCTGGAAAGAATTTTTGGGAAAGAGGTTCACTAAAATACAGGGAATCATAACTAATGACAGGAGGACCTTGGATATTGGGATAAAGAGCCTAGAAAATGCTCTTAAAGATGGCAGAAAATATACAAATTTTGTCTGTCTTGGTCCATGGTGATAGAAGACATTGCAAAGAAGGTGGAAGAACAAGAGAGTAAACTGTCAAGTTTATCTCAGAATTTTGATCCTCTCACCTCATCCATAATGAATCAAGAGTGCGAAGCTATTGCTACTATAAATGAAATAAAGAGGCTTGAAAAGGAGAAGAAGAATAGAATAAGCAGGATGAGTGAACTAAGAGTGATAATTATCCCTAAGTTAGAGGCAATGCATGAGGCCTTAACTGATGCTCAAACCACAGCTCGGACCAGTGATCCGGAAGACTTAAGAAGGGCAGAAGTTTTTGCATTTTTGTTGAGTGGTCATATCTCAATTTTGGACAGGATGAAGCATAGTTGGGCAATAGAATTTGTCCATTTGAAGACCACTTTTGCCAATATACTTAAGTATATGTAAGTACAACATGTATATATACTTATGCGACTATGTATAGATTAATTTTTGCAAATTTTGGTGTGCGGATTCCACCCTTTGCCATTGATGTCAAAGGGGGAGTGAGGAGTAGTGAAAAATGTGGAATCTTGCTAAGGGGGAGCTCTTGTAAAAGTGTACATAAGACAGAGCATCAGCCAAGGGGGAGTTTGCTACGACACTTAGTCATTTTTCACTAAATGTTGCCATCAATGCCAAAGGAGGAGATAGTTGGCAAGAGACACTATGTGGCTTCATGAATGTTGTCATTGATGGCAACATAGTCTTTCCCACACATCCGCAGCACATAGTATGTCTCTACCGAAAGATAGACTAAAGAGTGTTTTGGTCTGGTGAGTAAGAACAGAGCATGCAATAAGGTTTGACAATCAGGTCTAGATCTCTCAGATGGTGTAACTTAGCAAAGTGTAGTCTTGGGCAAGTCAAGAGGAGTATCATGACTACTATATTCTAGAGATTGAGGCTCTGGTGATGAATGAGTGAAAAGATATGAGAATCTAAGTGTTGGGTTCCTGACAGGCAGAGTAGACTGAGGAAGAACTGATCGGCAGAGCATTAGACTTTAATCTGGATGAGAAATTGATGGTGATCAAGCTAACTGAGGGATCATACATGGTTGGCTGAAATGATTGATGACTTCTATGTCTATGTCTTTGATATGCATCACATATTAAGCATGGATTCAACTGATAGATCAGTATCTTAGAAATATCTTGAGTATTTTGGTTGCCGACTAGATAGATGTTGAAATCTTTGATGCGGATATATATACCAAATGGATTTCGGTATGAAGGGGTGTGTCTGATGATATAGTGTGTGGGGAAAGGTAGAAAGAGGTGTGGAAGCAGTAAGACAAGTCCGGTATGTGACAGAACAGAAGCACTAGAACAAAAGAAGAATGAAGTGCATTAAATCAGTATATTGAGCCTAACTGAAACTGAACCTCAGCATTGGAAGATGCTTCTCATCAGTTCAAACACCTGGTTACTTTCTATAAAACCTTGTAGACAGTGAGTCTCTTCTAGGCAGTGTGCCTCTTGTGAATAGTATGCTCGGGCAGTGAGCCCTAATTGGCAAGTGTCATTTTTGTACGTCCTATTCTTTTAACAGGGAATACAATCTTGGGTTAGTCACTCCTGGTTTTTCCCTTAACAGGGTTTTCCACGTAAAAATCATTGTGTTATGTGTGTTGATTTTATTTTTGCTTTCATGGTTATGTATGCTTATATGTTTTGAAGCTGCACTATTTGTTAAAGAAGGAAAGAAAGTCAAAATATTTAAGATAACTGATTCACCCCCCCTCTCAGTTATCTACCTTGTTTCCAACACATCCCTCAAGTAGAATTTGCCTATAATGATTCCACCAATAGGAGCACAGGAAGAAGTCCCTTTGAGATTGTCTATGGGATTCATCCAAGAGGGATTCTTGAACTAAGAGATCTACATGGATTGGAGAGGAGAAGTGCTCAAGGAAAAGACTTTGCATTGGCCATGAAGGACATCCATGATAGAGTGAGAGAGACTCTTCAAAAGAACACCGAGAAGTACAAGGAGAAAGCCAATAAGAGGAAGAGAGATGTGTAGTACAAGGTGGGAGACTTGGTCATGGCACACTTGAAGAGAGAAAGACTTCCAAAAGGGCAGCCAACAAAACTCCTCATGAAGAAGATTGGTCCTTGCTGGATTGTGCATAAGTTTGGGTCCAATGCCTATGAGATTGAACTTCCTCAAGGCTTGGCTATATCTCCCATCTTCAATGTTGCAAAATTATTTCCATACAAGAGTGATAATGTTGCAGGTCTAGATGCAGGTTTGGTAGCCCAAGAAGATGAAGGATGGATATCTTCTCCAGCATATCGAATGCAATTTCTAATAGTTCATAGTCTTCCATGTGAGACTTCAAAATTTTTTCTTTTGCCTTGGCTTGAGCAAAAGATGTTATTTTCATTGTCTAGACTAGAGAGAGGGAATCAAAATTTAGTGGTCCTTGGAATAGTTCTAGTTCATCTATCTCCATCAGCTCTTTGTTTAAGAAATTCTTCACTGCCTCTACAGTGTCTCTTGCCGGAGACTGAATCTTCTTTTCTTTTGGAATCTCTGAACTGTCATTAGAGATCTTCTCTATTTGTTCTTCTTCTCTTCCCTTTACCTCCTCTTCTTGACTCACTTTCTCCTCTTTTCTTCCTTCTCCTTTAGTTCCTAAATCTGGAATGTCTATAGTGGGATTCAAAAGAGAGATGTTAACTTCTTCATGAACTTCCTCTTCCAGAACAGAGGAATCCAAGTCCTTAGACTTCTCTTCATCTGCCTCTTTTGACCCTTCTTCATTTTTCTCAGTAGATTCTTCTTTTGATACATTTAATCCTTCGACATCCATGGTAGAAGGTTCTTCATCTATTTCCTCTATAATAGGAAGATTGAATCTTTTGAAGCCATTCCATAGGATGTCTATTGTTTCTCTTGCTACCTGATCAGTCTCTCCAAGCATAAGTTTGTTCATTCTTTCTTTTCTTTAGAATTCATCCTTGTAGTCCTTAAAGATCATGTTCATTTGCTTTGGAGTAATGGAAGGATAGAGCTAAATTACAATTTGTTCTCAAATCTCTAAGTCCTTTGCCTTACTGGATGCAAAAGGAAATTAACCACAGTTGGCTGTGAGACTCAAATTGCTATGAAATATCTTTTTTTGTCTTGTATTGGAGGTGTTCTAATAGGTTAGAAGGTTCTGTACAGTCCTTGAAGGGTAGTTTCTTTGTAACCTAGGCATACCGGATGCAATTTCTAAAAGTTCGTAGTCTTCCATGTGAGACTTCAGAAGTTTTTCTTTTGCCTTGGCTTGAGCAAAAGATGCTATTTTCATTATCTAGACTGGAGAGAGGGAATCAAAATTTAGTGGTCCTTGGAATAGTTTCAGTTCATCTATTTCCATCAGCTTTTTGTTTAAGAAATTCTTCACTGCCTCTGCAATGTCTCTTGCCGAAGACTGAGTCTTCTTTTCTTTTGGAATCTCTGATCTGTCATCAGAGATCTTCTCTGTTTATTCTTCTTCTCTTCCCTTTACCTCCTCTTCTTGACTCACTTTCTCCTCTTTTCTTCATTCTCCTTCAGTTCCTAAATCTAGAATGTCTGTAGTGGGATCCGAAGGAGAGATGTTAACTTCTTCATGAACTTCCTCTTCCAGAATAGAGGAATCCAAGTCCTTAGACTTCTCTTCATCTATCTCTTTTGACCTTTCTTCATTTTTCTCAATAGATTCTTCTTTTGATGCATTTAATCCTTCGACATCTGTGGTAGAAGTTTCTTCATCTATTTCCTCTATAATAGGAAGATTGAATCTTTTGAAGGCATTCTGGAGGATGTCTTTTATTTCTCTTGCTACCTGATTAGTCTCTCCAAGCATAATTTTGTTCATTCTTGCTTTACTCCAGAATTCATCCTTGTAGTCCTTAAAGATCATGTTCATTTGCTTTGGAGTAATGGAAGGATAGAGCTGAATTGCAATCTGTTCTCAGACCTCTAAGTCTTTTGCCTTAGCATTCTCTTTTCTAAGTTCAAGTACCTTTTCTAGACTTTTTGGAATTAATGAAATGATTTCAATAAATGCTTTATTATAAATATTCAGGTACCTGACTGTAGCTTTTTCCAAGATCCTCTTGTCAGTATCACTATAATCATCATAAAATTCTATTATTGGTTGCAGATTCCTATCCACAGTGACTGCCTTGATGATATCATCAATGGAAAGAGTGGGTTTCTCAACAAATTCTTTTATCTTTTCTTCTTTGTTTTTACCAGCGGAGGATTCCCCAAATGTTTTTTTCTTCTTCTTCATTTTCTTAACTTCCTCATCAGACTCTATTTCTTCATCGTCATTTTGACTTATGTAAGACCTTGTGGCTTTTGTTTTCATTATCTTTTCTCCCTTTCTGGATGTCTTGGCTTCTAGTTTGGAGGCTCTTGAGTTTTTAGGGGTGGCAGGTGTAGAGCTCTTTGAGGATCTAGTCCAAGAGGAGGCTTGTATCAGAACACTTCCTTTTTTCTGCTTCTTGTTTCTCTTTCTTAGCTCTTTCTATTTTCTCTCTATTTGCATCAACTGCCTCTTTTGATATGCCATATCTTTTGGCAATTTCCTCTACTTGCATTCTAACTTTCATTTTTATCTCCGGTTGTCTCAGCTCAACATGTATCTTTACACTTAATTCTTGAAAGGTTCCAGACCTTTCTGCCTCAGGGTCCTTTGGCCGGCTCAATAGGTGTTGAACATGTATCTCCAAGATTTTCTCATCTACTTCATAACCCATTGGCATTATCCACACTATTCTAGGCTCAACTGCCTCTATTAGGCATTGATCAGTGTCAACCATGAAGCATACTATATCCTTATATTTTTCAACTATGGTTTGAGGTATCCTTTCTCTAGCCTACATCATACTTTGGAAGTTCTTAAAGTATCCCCAGAGTGTTGTGCTTTGAGCCTTGGCATCACCAAGTCCATACATATAGTCTCTGATCTGTATTGCAACCGGTTTGTCATTTTGCCAAACTCAACCACTTGATCCAGGCAACTCATTCATGAAGTAGAAGAAAAGACACAGTATTAAACAACCATACTTGAATGAGTTCTTCTTATCCTTCTTGATCTTCTGCAAGTTTTCTAATAGTTGGTTTAAAAGAAGATCACATAGGTCATAATCCGTATTTTCCCTTAACATCTGGTATGTTGTATATATTGCAGTCTCGGACACAGAATTCTCCTTGCTGGAATGATAGATATTATATCCAATTATCATAGAGGCAAATTTGATATCTGAATCTGTGATGTCTTCTATGGTCATTTCTCTCTTGTCAAACTTAGATCTAGTAGCTTCACTTACTGTCTGGTTCTTGACAAATTTGAGTGTAGGTAACCCACTGGATGAGTGTAATCTAGTTACTGCCCTAATGACATCTTTTGTTATCTTGAAGGGCTTCGTCAACCACATGAAATTGTCATGTATTCTGCTAAGAACATACCAAACCCAATCATCTTCTGCAAAACAAGGAAAGTGGATACAATGTCCAAAGTGCTTATCCCAGAGGGCCTTGTATTGAGGTTTGAGTTCAAAACTTTCATCTATTAATTATTTATGGTAGATGCCCATCAACTTAGATTCTCCAAATTCCTCAATATTGGCGTGGATGTAAACCCTAACATCGTCTACGTGCAGAACCCCATGCAGAATGCTAGAGAAAGCACCTAAGGGATCAACTTCTAGGGATTTGTAGGGGTGTTTCTTGAACTTTGGGCGTGGCCAATTAGTGATTTTAACAACCATTGGAGTAGCCATTTTTGCAAAAGATTCAGAGAGAGATATTCAGAATGGAAGTACCTTTTTGCGCTTTTAGGGTCAAAATAAGAGCCGAAACAAATCGTTGGTTGAATTAGATTTTGTGGTTGATCTTTGAGAGAGTTATAGAAACTTGATGCAAAGCTTTTCTTTTCTTCTTCTCGAATGCAAATGTACAATTGATGAGTGAAAGAACCCTTTTATTCTTTTGTAAACCCTAATTTCCTTTTGCTCTCTTATTTTCTTCTTCTTGAATGCAAATGTACAAATGATAAGTGAAAGAACCCTTTTATTCTTTCGTAAACCCTAATTTCCTTTCGCAATAAATGTACAACTTAAGTTATCTAGTTGCCTTGTTCTGAGAGAGATCTTTTCGAATCATTGTGTTGCACTTAGAATCATTTTCAGTGATAATTGATAATGTATCTTCTTTCCTCCAATCATACCATGGATCCGCATATCAAGATATCTTAATTTTGAATCATACCAGATCTATCTGTGAAAATCATGTTTTACCAGATGGCTGTCAAACTGGATCAATCTTGGATGATTAAAATCTTGCAAAGCTCCATGTGGATCTTTCATATTTTCACCAAGGGTTATTTAGATAATTTTCTGAGAACCCTTTAATCCACAACATTCCATGTGCCAAATTTAGGCACCAATTCACTGGTTGGGGGAATTTATTTTTCTTTGTGACTCCCCCTAAGCCAGAGCTCATCTGTTCAGTTTCTGGAAGGAATATCGGCACTAGATTTTGGTGCAGATCCATCCCCATCATTTTCTGTACTCTTCTTCACCCAAATCTTGCTCATCTCCCTTTGAACTTCATCCGCATCCACTTTGCCTTTTCCCTTGTCTTGATTTTGATTATGATGCACTGGACCCTTTTTATCCTGATTTTTACTTTTGCAAAATTTGGCAATGTGACTGGATCTATTGCAATTGTAACAAACAACATTTCTTTGCATATTTGACTGATATCCTCTTGATCTACATTGATTAGCCATGTGTCCCATTCTATTGCATGCAAAGCATCTACCATTGAATGAATTGTTTATTTGCATATTTCTGCATTCATGAGATTTGTGACCATACCTTTTGCAGTTGAAACATTGTCCGGAGAAGGATGGATTGGTTTGATTCATTCTCCTTCTGCACTGAGTTGCCTTATGACCAAAGTTGTTGCAATTGAAACAATATCCATTGAAGGATGGATATCTCTGAGCATTTGGTTGCCTTACCAGAGGTCTTCTAGGCCTATTTCTTTGATTTTTTGATCCAAAATTCTTCTGACGGGATCTGGAGCTTTCACCTTTCTCATATCCCAATCCATGCTTGTCATCTACCCTCTTTTGGCTTTCAAGAAGAACTTCAAGTTGAGTTGAGCTTATCTTGAATTTCTCTTTGTATTCATTTGTTGTTTGAAGATATCATTTAAGAGTGTCTATATGATTCTCAAGTTGTTCTTCATTATCTCTAGCTTCTTCAAGATCAGATTCAAGATGCCTAATTATTCTGTCCATTTTGTGGCAGTCCTCTATTTTTTTCTTGAGGGATTATTTTAGATTATCTTCAGTTTTCCTTTTCTCTTCAATTTCTTGGGTGAATCTCATAACCCCTAATTCCATCTCATTTCTTACCATAATGACCTCTTTTGAAAGCTTCTCACATAGCTTGTTTTCTTCATTCAGAGCTTCATTAGTATCATTGGCTTCACTCTGACTTGCTAATGTTTGAAGTAGTTCCTTTCTCTTTTTCACAGAGATACTTAGTTTTTCTTTTAGCTCATTTATGAAATCATTGGCTTGTTTGAGTCTTTCTCTCAAGTTATTGACTTCAGAATGAGAATGCTCAAGATCATCTAGGGCAGACTGAAGTTGTTCCTTCATACCATACATATCCATTGAGATTCCCAGATCTTCCTCAAGCTATTAGGCTCTGTTTAGAGGAACTTAGCTCTAATACCAATTGTTTGAAATAAGGTAGATAACTGAGAGGGGGGTGAATCAGTTATCTCAAATATCTTAACTTTCTTTTCTCCTTTAATAATTAGTGCAACATCAAAACATATAAGCATACATAATCATGAGAGTAGAAATAAAATCAACACACATAACACAAGGATTTTTACGTGGAAAACCTTGTTAAGGGAAAAGCCACAGGGTGACTAACCCAAGATTGTATTCTCTGTTAAAAGAATAAGAAGTACAAAATGGCACTTGCCAATTAGGGCTCACTACCCGAGCACACTGCTCACAAGAGGCACACTACCTACAAGAGACTCACTATCTACAAAGTTTATAGAAGGTAATCAGGTGTTTGAACTGATGAGAGGCATCCACAGATGCTAAAGTTTAGTTCTAGTTAGGCTCAATACACTGATCTAATGCACTTCATTCTTCCTCTGCTCTAGTGTTGCTGCTCTGTCACATACCAGACCTATATTGTTGTTTCCACACTTATCTCTGCCTTTCTTTGCACCTTATTTCATCACACCTATACACACACACACACACCCCTTCATACTAGAAACCATCTGGTATATATATCTGCACCAAGGATTTCAACAACTTTCTAGCCGGCAACCAGAATACTTAAGATATTTACAAGATACTGATCTGTCAACAGAATCCATACTTGATTTGTAATGCGTATCAAAAAAATAGACATAGAAGTCATTAATCATGTCGGCCAACATTGTATGATCCCTCAAATAACTTAATTAACATCAATTACTCATTTAGATTGAAGTCTGATACTCTATCGGTCAGTTCTTCCTTGGTCTGCTCTACCTGTCTGGAACCCAACACTCAGATCCTCATATCTTTTGCATGTTTTATCACTAGAGGCTCAATCTCTAGAATATAGTAGTCATGATACTCCTGTGGACTTCTCTAAGTCTGCAACTTGCTGAGTTATATCACCTAAGAGATCCGGACCTGATTGTCAAACCTTGTTGCATGCTCTATTCTTGTTCACCAGACCAAAACACTCTTCAATATGACTTCTGGTATAGGCATACTATTTGCTGTGGATGTGTGGAATAGACTTTGTTGCCATCAATGAAAACATGCATGAAGCCACACAGTGTCTCTTGCCAACAGGTTTGTCATAAGAAAAATGACACATGTTCTTAAAGAACCCATAGCACACTTTTGGTATGTTGTCAAGGTCCATAAAGGGTGTCCTAAACCAAGCTTATCTATCCTTGGAAGTATCTTGATTTGAAATAAATCTCTGTCAGACCTTAAAATAGGGCTACTAGCAATTTGAGTGGTTCATGAAGGAAGTAGTGATTGCATAGGTAGAAGACCTTAATGGTTGGTTTGGGAAGGTTCTTCATGGTGTCAAAAAGTCCTCTATATGTCTGTCTCCAAGGGATTGAGTGTTTGGTACCATATTCCATATGAGCCATTGGTCTAGGACTGTCAAACATTGTGAAAACTACCTAGTTTATCCTTGTCCTCTTCATCACTTGGTGAAGAGTAGAGAACTTGTCTCCACCTAGTGATGAAATGGACCACTGGCTCATTATGTTCTTGCTTCATGGTCAGAAATTCTTGGATTCCTGTATTTAAAATCTTATTCATGTCAAAATACATAACAAACTCTCCTAGTAATTGCTTGAACAAGTGTATTGAAGCCTCTAGTAGGCAATAATACCAATCTAGGGCTATTCCCTCTAATGTTTTTGGGAATATTTTTTTGATGACCCCATCCTAGGGGAGGAGTTCTCTTATAGCAACTATATATGCCTTGATGTGTGAGTTAGGATGTCCTTCTCCCTTGAACTTTTGGAGATTTGGCAATGGTCACGGTAACAATACACTTCTTATAAGCATGTTGATGGGCTCTTTTAAATACTCCAAGTATGTGCCCAAAAATGTACTCTGCAATTATGGAGTTGACAACATTAACCCCATGGGTGGGATTTGATAGCCCAATGCCATTGCTTGATTTGCTAGATTTCCATCTATTGTTTGAGTGTGTTGAATAGGAGGATTCCCATTTGGGAATGTGTTGTTACTCCCATTTCACAAGTAGTAGTTGAGGTAAGGGGGATTCTGATATGCCCCCTAGTCTTGTTCGACTCTAATGTGTTCATCCAACTTTTGCCTTCTCTTAGGGATGTGTTGTTTCACTTTCGTAGTCCTAATTCTTTACACTAATGTTGTAATGAGATCTGTAGGTGTAGGGCCTCTCGGTACATCCTCATTTATAGGTACCTCATTTTTGATATTGTCATGGTTTAACACTTCTTCTCACATAGCATTCTCACGTTGCTCTTCCCATAAAGCAACCTTCAAGGCCTATTGGGCATTCTTGGCCTCTTGTAAATTTTTCTTGAGTCATCTTACCTCATCATATAGATGGGTACTTGAATTTCTTGTAGAGGGTTACTCCATGCGATGGATTTTTGAACTCATTTGTATTCTTCTTGCTTTATGAGGTGTGTTTGGAATTACAAGATTATGTTCCCATTCAAGATTGTTGAATGATAGAGAACATCTAGGTTCTCTTTTGTCGTGTTCATAGACTTAACAGTTAGAGACTGGTGCATTTGGATTAGGTGGCACATACCTGTCAAAAGAGGGAGTTTCAATCTCCCTTGAGGAAATGTTTGTTGAACACACTAAGACACTGAGAGGGAGGGTGAATCAGTATCTAAACACTATTCAACTTCTCTAGAGAAGATTAAAACTCAAGCATTATAGCATTAACATAAGCATGAAAGATTAACACAATGCACATCAACACATAACACCAAATATATGTGAAAAACCCAAGAAGGGAAAAACCACAGCGAGGATTAACTCACAATATATGAAGCTCAAAATTACAAGATTATTTTAGGGCTACAACCTAAGGAAGCTACTACTCCTTGTTGACTTTATTTTAGGGCTACATCCCAAGGAAGCAACTACTTGAAAACTTTACTTTAGGGTCACTCCTAAGGAAGCTACAACTCCATGTAGACTTTGTTTTAGGGCTACAAGCCAAGGAAGCAACTACTCCCTGAACTAAGAACACACTCATAAAAGATTACAGTATGACATTCCTTCTACTACTTGAAAACTGACATTGAAGTTCACACCTTTGATGATTGCAATTTTGCATCTTCACACTTTCTTCTGATGATCAAATTAGTTAGGCACATTCTATACTTGATAATTATCATAGATATGTCTTGAGGATTAATCAGGACATCATCAGCAACTTCTTCTCTTTCTCCTTCAGTCGGACATCATAATACACTCATTCTGCTCCTTTTCTTACTTGCGCACCTTATTAATCACTTTGTAATCACACCTCTCCTAACTCACTTTGATTTACAATTTATACATGATATTACATTCATTACTTTTTTTTCGGCCAGAGGCAACATTAAAAATACATTTACAAGTCAGCCAAATAACACAACATGAAACGTGTAGAGGACAAGTCCTAAACAAGACCATACTCTATGCCAGTAGAAGACTCATGCCTTGTGGACATCAACACTTTCTTAAATAGGTCCAAAATATCCTTCACAGTATCAAATAACAAGGAATTACATCTGCACACACCGCTCATTTGAAAAAATGATAGACTTAAGCAAAGACATATGAAACTTCAAGCATAACGACTGTAACAACTTGAAAATCTTGTGCGGTATTGAAAACAAGAAATATCTTCATGAAACTTTTCTAGATGAGTCTACAGGACTCATACAACATCTTCAAATACTCCTTTAAATTTGTACATTAAATATTTTGAGCTGCACATCTTCAACCATGAATTATGAGAATAACCAGTCATCTAGAACACACTACAACATATTGTCATTGAAACATTGGGCTTGTAGACCACCAAGAAAATGGAAACTGCAAGGAAGCATATAATGCACATTCATCAACATGTCCACAAAACTACAAGGGAAAACATTCACATCTGGAGGAATGCATAGCATTCCAACAGGCCTTCAACACCAGCTTACTCTGCAAAAACACATGTCGGTACTCTATCATGCATAACTTTCATAGTGGAAGGAGAAATGATCTAAAACTTTGGAATTATCACCTTCAGTACACATTGAACACAGGTCCAGAACCACATATCCATAACTACAAATGCAGTGGAATGTGGAGCATTCTATTGCCGTATAGTAACTGTCTACAAATTGCAAAACACACTTCCGGTTATCTAATCATCATGAAACTTGGATCAGGCCACTAGTAACATCTTCTCAACATTAGAAACACATATGATCATATTAGTGCTTCTAATTCCCATATTAAGCTATCTTCATACTCAAATCTACACTGATCAAGGCATGGTCACATCCAACCATGAACTATATCTTCTCTGCTAGATAGGACATGACATCCAACCATGAACGGTATCTTCTCTGCTGGATAGGACATGACATCCAACCATAAAATATACCTTCTCTGCATATGACATCCAACCATGAACATCATCACACCTCCATGATAGTGTTGACATCAATGACAACCTTGTGACAGTGTTGACATCAATGACAACCCTAGGAACCATATGTGACAATCTCCCCCTTTGGCATTGATGGCAACACATACTTGCGCATTTCTCCCACTTTGACATCAAGGTAAAAGGGCAATTTCTTCTCTCTTAGGGATTAACTTCTTTTTTCAACAAGCAAACTCTCCCTATCATCAGCAACCACTACCTGCTCCCCGTGAGAGGTAGCCACCATCAGTCCAGGAAAATGATATAACATGAACTCCCCCTAGACAAATGCAACACTATTCATCTAGCAAGAAGGAGGAGGGGCAATTACCTCTAACCTCTGCTGGAGATCCTCAAAAGTATCCTTTGGAAGAGCCTTTGTGAAAATATATGCCATTTGATCCTTTGTTGGAACATATTCCAATTTCACTTCCTTATCTGCAACCTTCTCTCTCATAAAGTGATACCTGATTACTATATGCTTGGTTTTAGAATGCATCATTGGATTCTTGGAAATATTGATAGCACTTGTATTGTCACACAAAATAGGAATAGCTCATCATCAATACCTTGACTTCATTGTTACAATAATGGATGAAGAACTCCCTGTGATCAAGAGATCATCAACATATACAACCAGTATGAATAGTGAATCATCCTGATGAAATAGATACACATTAGGATTAGAATGGAATCTAGTGAAACTTGAAGCAAGTAAGAAGGAATCCATCTTGACATACCAAGCTCTAGGAGCTTGTTTGAGGCTATAGAGAGATTTCCTAAGTCTGCATACTAAGGATGAATCCTGCACAAACCCTGTTGGTTGTTCCATGTAGATTTCCTCCTCAAAGTCTCCACAAAGAAATGTACTCTTAACATCCATCTGATGTACTTCTCATCCATGTGAAGTAGCAATAGAAAGTGTGAGTCTAATTAAAGTCATCTTTGCGATAGGTGCGAAGGTTTCAGTGTAATCAACACCCACAACTTGTGAAAAACCTTTTGCAACTAGTAATTCCTTATACTTATCAATTGACCCATCTGCTACAAACTTAGTTCGATATATCCATCTGCATCTAACTAGCTTCCTTCCCTTAAGAAGTGAAGTCAAATCCCAAGTGTGATTTCTAAGTAAGGAATTGTATTCCCCATCCATAGCACTATCCCACTTAGGTATGCCTGATGCCTGTCTAAAAGTCTATGGATCAGAAACTGAGCAAAGTAGGCATACGACCGGCCCTAAAAAATTGACTCAATGTGTCTATCAACTACTAAATCTTGTGCCCATAAACCTGCCCTATCAAGTGAATGAGATGGAGGTAAATTAGGTACTGATATGTCAACCTCCAATGCAATCCTAGAACTGGATGAAGAAGAACTCTCATCACTATCCACACTATCATAATTGGAAGAATCTATAGAAGACACTATATCAGGCATTTGTTATGAATGATCTAAATCATCAAGGTGTAGTGAGCCTAATGTATGATGAGAAGTGTCAAGTCTAGAGTTGGAGGAACTCTCGTGAAACTTAACACTTCTCTCAATGATTATCTCATGTGTGGTATGGTGGAGTAAGCGATAGCCCTTAACACCATCTGGATATCCAACAAAAATACAAGGTTTGGATTGCGGATCCATAACCTTGCATTGTTTCTTTGGAATGCATGCCATTTCTGGAGACCCAAAAACTCTAAAATGATCAACTGCTGGTTTTCATCCTTTCCAAGCTTCAAAAAGTGTGATTCCTATCAATGCTTTATGAGGTACCCTGTTGTGAATGTAACTTGTGCAATTGATAGCTTCTGCTCAAAATTTTGGTGTAAGGTCTCTGTGATGTATCATGTAATTTGCCATTTCTTAAATAATGGCCCATTTTTTCTCTCTACAACTCCATTCTATTAGGGAGAGTAAGGAACAATACACTGCAATTCAATCCCCTTTGATGTGCAAAACTGCTCAAACTTGTTATTTACATATTCACGCCCATTATCTGTCCTTAGAATTTTGATAGATTTCTTAGATTATTTCTCAACTAAGGCTTTGAAATCTTGAAAGTAATCAAAGACTTCATATTTTTTCCTAAGAAAGTAAACCCATGTGTATCTTGAGAAGTTATCAATAAATGTAAGAACATATCTTGCCTTAGTGAAGGACGGGTGTGGAAATGGTCCTGAAACATCACTATATACAAGTTCTAAGACTTGTGATGCCATCCATGCTTTGCCTTTGTCAAACTTACGTTCTGGATGCTTTCTTAGTGCACAACCTTCACAAAGCCCCTTTAAAAATTTGACATTTGACAACCCTGTTACCATGATTTGCTGATTCATTTGTTTGAGATAGTGATAGTTCAAATGACCAAATCGCTCATGCCAAAGGTTGCTAATGCCATTGGAATGGGTAAGAAAAGCTTTTGGAGAAGTACTAGGAGAAAAACTAGAAAAGGTATACAATCTTAATTGATGATATGCCTTTCCTGTAGCTACCATATTGTTGCTATAGAACTCTCTAATTTCAACTCCATTTGGAGAAAATTCAATGGTCATTCCTTTTCCTAGATGAGTGATTTGATACACTCAAAGGATATTGTTTGAAAGTGAAGGTACACTTAGAACATTTTGGAATGTTCCTCTTTCAAGTTCAATAGACCCTCTCCCTCTAACCAATGCTGGAGTATCATCACCTAAGGTGATTGAAGACATGCTACATGATTCCAAAGATGAGAACTCAACTTGTGATGATCCCATATGATGAGTAGCTCTTAAATCTATAATCCAAGATGCTGATGAGGATGCAGTAGCAACTAAGGCTTTGCCCTTTCCTTTCTCTTTTGCCTTTGAATTATCTTGATTTGATGAAGATGTGTTGATTGAATCTGGAACCCTTATGTTGTTCTTCTTGAGAATATGTGTAAGGTGCTCTATTTGCTTCTTCATACATTGATGCTCATCATGACCATTCTTTTTACAATAGGCACATTTGACTTTTTTTTAGATTTATCATTTTTGTTGTCCTTCTTAGAATTCTTTTCCTTTTGATTTTGATGTTTCTTACCTTTTGAATATTAAGCTTTCTCATTTCCTGCAATGAGTGCTTGAGATTTACTAGTCTTCAAATTCCCCATTTGAATCAACTTTTCTCGCACCCTTGTTAGGTCAGCAATGAAGTCATCAAGAGAAGGCATTGCCCATGAGGCTCCAAGACCCCTTTTTGTTGAGTAGAAGGTAGATACAAACACAGAGTACTCGGGACCTAACTTGGACAATACAGAAAGTACTAACTGGTCCTCTTTCTTGTCAATCCCACATTCTTTTAGTTGCAACCTTAAGGACTTCAACTTAGTAAAAAGTCTTGTAGAGATGTATAGTCTTTTGGAATTAGCCCTATGAGTTCATTCTCCAACTCATGACTCCTAAATTCATCTATCTTTCCAAAGAGCTTGTTAAGACCTTCCCAAACTTCATTGGGTGTTTTCAAGGATTGAACATGAAATAGTAATTTAGGTGAAATATTAAGACACAAAAATCCAAAATCTTGATCTCTTTTGTTTAACCTTTTTTCCTTATCCTTAGCATTGGTGGGTTCTTTTTTAGTGTCCATTGTAACCCTATTAAAGCCTTTATTCAAGAGTGAAAGAGAAATTTTGGACTTCCATTTGTGATAATTGAAGGGCATTAAGGGTGGATCAGAAATAATAGAATCCATGCTTGTAGTTTGCAAATAGAAATGTGGAAAGAGATGTTGAAGGAATAAGTACACAACCAAGATGCACTTCTCAAGGAAGTGGGATAGTGAAAGACACAAGACACCCCCCCTTGATTAAATTTGATTGACTCCCCCAAGATTTGGCACTTTATAATTAGTGCGTGACGTGAGACAAAATAGAATTCAAACATGCACTTTATAACAATAGTGCGATTTTGAGTCCAAAAGAAGCATCTCAAGAAATCATGCACATATGCAAAAAAATAGAATTCAATTTCGAGATACTATTTGCAAGATATGTAATTTTTACTTTTTCACCCTCATACACTTAAATGCCTTTGATTTTGCAAAAAAGCAGATCTAATTTGCAAAAAAAAATTCTTGGAGAGATTCCTTAAAAAAGTGGTTCCTTCATAGTTAAAGCCCCCATGGGCTGGTTGTGATCAGGAGGTGAAGTATTATGTGAGCATGGGCTTATTGAAGCAAATCACCAAAAAACTCCAAGTGTTGGACGCTAACTCTGCCTTAAGAACAAAGGCTCCCTACACTGCCTCAAGAACAGAGGAAACTTTGCCAATCCATAGGTCACAAAAGATAGCATGGGAATAAATTCCCACACACACCACAACCAATCTTAGAAAGCCCTAATAGGGGCATCATGGACATGGAGGGATGGTGTGAGGGAAGGTACAGGGGCACACTGGTGCTGGAGCTAAGGTAGACATTTCAATGTCTGTAGAGAGGTGTTTAGACACCCAATCAACAACCAAACAGATCATGGTTTAAAGCGAACAAAGTGAGCAGTGGAAACTGCTCACAACACTTATTGAATAGAACACAATGATTTTTGGAGGGGTGATAGGATGGCCGAGCATTGATGTTGCCTACTTTGCAGAACTCACTCGAGCGTGCCTCGTACAAACCTCCCAACAATTCAAATTTGAAATTGGAAAAGTCGTACATTCCTTTCTCCTTGATCTGCATCGGTTGCCAATGGTTGCAAAACATGGCCTACTGAAAGCCCCTCTTTGCAAACAAACAGGACAACGAGGATGCAAATAGGAACATTGGCATTACAGAAGAAAAGCAGAAACAACTTAAAAAAATAGAATTGATTTTCTTTGAACTCCAATCTATTGTTCATTCTTGTTCCTTCACAAGCATACCGTAGCTTCCTTCTGTGTGTTCTCCCTTCCTGGGCGAAGACCTTGTATCAAACCTGAATGGGGTGCTCCTTCAAAGTGTAGAGGCTTGAAAATATCTCCGAGTGGCTCTGATACCATATAAGAAATAGGAAATTATGGAGATGAGAAATAAGCACAATGAACAATGTTTAATAATATATTTAGATGACCTAAATTACAATGAGTACAAAGCATTCCATAGCTAGTCAAGGAAGAGGCAATCCACCTATGATATGGATTGACAAGTGCCTCATGAAGTGGCACAAATGAGTAGACAAGTTGCCTATAGGTGTCAACCTTAGGATCACTTGGAGTGTGCAAACCAACAACCTATTTGACCAAGTCATGAACCTTGATGCCAAGTGTTGAGTGACCTTTGAGGTGAGATGGAAAGTCTTCCAACCTCAAAAAGGTAGTACATGAGGTTAACCAAATAACTTGGTAACCTCTAGAGGTCTAAAAGGTTGCACGCTCAGTTAGACAAGATGTTGTCTAACCCAATCTACCTAAGTACACTTAAGTATAGTGAATAGATAAATTATTTACTCTAACACTTTGATCTCCCAAAATGAATGAATTAAATATAGCAGTGTAAGTTCATGAAAATAAGAGATGATCCTTTGGTTTGGAAGAAATGTTATTTATAGATTTCCAAACATGAAGTTCAATGGTGGATAATGATTGGAGAGATAAATGGTTAAAATTGAATGAGAGGATTACACAGATGAGAGAGTGACAATTATCATTATCGTCTCATGAATCAGGGGAGTTAACAAGCTTGATTGGTGAGTTCACTGAATTGATTTATTTGTTATCTAAATTGGTTGATTAGTCAACTGATTTAATTCAATTGTTAATTGAATTGATTGATTAGTCAACTGATTTGATTAAATTGTTAACAGATGTGATTGAGAGTGATTGATGGAGTGATGAGTGAGAATCAAGGTGAGACAAGAGTGAATTATGGTGAGACAAGGGTGAATTATGGTGAGAGGAAATTATGGAGGAAAATTAAATAATTTAATTATTTAGTTTTTGGTGTGCATGGATAATATTGGAAAATAAATAAAATATTATTATTTTTATTTGTAGTGGAGAAAATGGAAATTAATTAATTAATTTAATTAATATTAGAAGAAATGAAAGATTAATTAAATAATTGTAAAATTATTTAATTAATGCTAGGTAATGGAAAACTTAACATAATGGGTAAGTGCAAAAAGATGGGGGGCCAAAAAGTGGCCACATTGTTTTGAAAAAAAAATAATGCATAATGCGAGCGCGTTATAACGCGCTCGCATTATGGTTTGGTAATGATGAGCCTAGAAATGAAATGAAGTGAAGTGAAGTGAAGCTTTTTTATTTATTTATAAGAAGTAATAACGTGCTCGCATTTTAATGTGCTTGAGTTATGGTTTGGTAATGATGAGCCTAAGGCTCATCAAAACCAAACCATAACTCAAGCACATTAAAATGCGAGCACGTTATTACTTCTTATAAATAAATAAAAAATCTTCACTTCACTTCACTTCATTTCATTTCTTTTTCCTCCTATATATCCGTGGCCTGCAAACCCTAGGAAGCGCACTCGCATTTTGGAAATCTCAATTCAATACAAAAATCTTTGCAATTCATTGCCAAAATGCCACCACGATGTCAGGCACGCCAAAGGAGTGAGTTTTATTTGTTTTTTTGTTTGAATTTGTTTCTAAATAGGTAGGTTTGAGTTGATTTTTGATGTAAGTTTTGTTAATTGTCAGGAAATGTTAATGCACCACCTCCTCCTCCTCCTCCTCCTCCTCAAAATCCACAAAATCCTATGGAACAACAACCTCCTCCATCCATTCCTCGACATGCCCCTGGAACATAAGAAAATATAATGGGGCAAATTGAAAATAACAAAAAAGAAATTGAAGATATAATTGCAAGGTTGAAAGATCCTTCCACTTCAACCTTGCATAGGTCCACGCTTGCTGAATCTCTTGAATCTATGTTATCAAATGTAGATTCAATTAGCAAGCAAATATCTAGCTGGATGGATAAGAGGAGAGAGTTTAGAGACTATTATGCAGACAAGCTATCATACCAAGATGTGAAAAAATTACAAATTACAAAATTAGACTTGTGTTCGATTTTCACAAACCCACAAACAAATCAACCTCCACCCATTACATGCAAGAGGTTCCCTATCCATTGGTGAAACAACCAAGTGATAAGGGACAATTTTGGGCAGAGGTGGTGGATGGTTTTTGACCATCCTCCATGCAATAATAATGAGGTCCCGCAATAATTTTTGATGAAACTCTACTGCGAGTTTGTCCTCAATAAAGTGCCAAACTATTTTGATATGCGTGACTTCCAAGGTAGAGGTGGGGGGTCAGCACAAGATAGACCAAGGGCACGTGTTGACCCACAATGGACAGTGAGATGAGTAATCAACAGACCAGCCCATGAGCATGTTTCTATCCCTTCCATTGTGAAGGAGAGTGTTGAGGTCGATAGACTTCAGTCCATTAGTGCCTTGACCCAGAGCATCATAGAGCATGCCAGTCCTGCAGCATAGAGTGGGTTGGGAGATAGTGCGAGGAGTAGGGTCCCACCCCATGCTTGTCAGGCTTGCGGGTCAGCCTATGGTTATGACCCCATGGATAGTCAGGACGTAGGTGCACAGGCTACATCTGCAGCTGAGTAGATGGTGATGACAGATACCCTCCTGAGTGAGACTTTCAACCTTGATACTCAGGTAAATATTAACAAGTTTATTGAATTTAATTTATTAAATTTCATTTTTGAAATGCAAGATTAACTAATTTAGTTTGATGATTTTAATGAAATTTTAGGGTCATAGCATTGATGCAGTTTTTAGTGGTTCTCCACCTGCATATTACACTAGATTATCTATTGTTGGGGTATCTAACTAGTAAGCAATTATAAATATTACATTTGAATAGCATCATTATATGAATGGTATTCTAATATTTAATTTTAGATGTTGAATAGGTTAATATTGGAGATTTCATGGCAACACTTGCTAGTGGTGGTGGACTTCAAAGCTTTATGGAGGTAATAAAATAAATAGTTTCGTGAATGAATTGTACGTACTAGATTTTTGTATGTGACTTGTGTGCTTTATTGTGTGTACTTCCATATTTAGATGAATGTGTGTGGATGTTAGGAGCCATGATTTGCATCACTATTATAGTTTTCGTAATTGAATAATGTTGTTTTATTTCCAGATGATGCAGGTTGTGGAGACACCTCACGATGTTCATAGGGCAATGGAGCATGGTGTGACCTCTGCGATTCATAGCTCCATGGCATTGATAGGGGTATGAGGCAGATTAGTAAATTTCAATTTACATTCATTGTTATAGTTGCTTATTTTTGAAAAATCAAAAGATTATTGATTTGAAGTTTAATTTCTATCTAGATGGTTTCTATAGGACATGACATCACCATGGCCTATTCCTACTACTGAGACAGGTGAGGAGACAGATTATATGGTAGCGGTAAGTGATTATTTTGTTAAATGTTTCATTTTTTATAACATGTAATTTCTATATATTAATGTCTATACTTTTTATTGTAATAGCTAAAGATGTAGGAAGAACTAAATAGAAGGAGCATCACTTAGGTTCATAGTAGACCACCCACATGCTTGTCTCCATCCCCTAGAAGATCAAAGGCTGCCCGTGATCTATTCTCTTCACCAGCCAGAGGGGAATGACTTTTTATTGTGTTCCTTTATTGTATGCCTTTATAGCATTTGTGGACATATATTTTGTATTGCATATAGTTGACATTGTATGCCTATATGGCATTCTTGTAAGTCTATATGGCTATTTTGTATATATGTTATACTTATAGCGACAGGTATTGATGTATGCCTATATGGATATTTGGTTAATACAAATCTTTTTTATTGATGGCGTCCATACTTGCATTATAAATCCACATTTGAATAGATATTTGTAGATGGCTACTTCAAATATTTAAAGTCCAATTGTATTACATAGGATGTTTGTTGATCCAATAAGCTAGCTATTGTTATTCAAGCATCACCTAAACCTCATTTTGGAAGTAAAAGATAAATGTTGTATTTAAAAAAAAATGAATCATCATGTTGAACAGAAAATATTAATATTCTTTAGGAGTAGCATACAATGTCAACTATATGCAATACAAGAAAATGAATCTTCATGTTATTCTTTGTGTTTGAGATCCTAAAAATGACTAAGTCTGGTAGCCTGATATCCTGAAACACTAAAAATTGACTAAGTCTGAAATCTAGTGGATCCTCCAAATTCTATAATCTACATGTTAAATCTAGTGGATTCGAGACCTATCTCACACATCCTGAAAGGTATATTGAAAAATATTTAAAGTATCCTCTGGGACTTACACTTCTAGGCACAAAATTGCTGTAGGGAGTTAGGCGCGCTTTCCCACCTCTGTAGACTCAAATCAGTGCCTAAGATTGAGACCTCAAAGTGCATCTAGAGAAGAAAACAAACCTTTAATCATCCCAAGTTATGGCACCTTTAATGGAATTGATACAAATGACCTTAAGCATTGAAAATTTGACAAGGAAAACACATTATGAGTTTAGGCACCCTTCATGCTTCATATCACCAATTTTGGCACCTTGGCAACATAATTGATGAATAACACCTCAAAATGAGTGCCTAAGGGTGATGTAGTCATACAAGGGTGCAAACAAGTGTTAAAAACCTTAAAATATCAAGGATTAATCCAAATTCAAGTAAGGAGCATTTTCACACCTTGATCATCATCTAAGGTGCCTTGCAAAGGAGGTCTTGAGCAACATAAACCTTAGGTACAATTTCTTGCTTCTACAATCAAATTTGAGTGCCTAAGGAGTGGATTGGTGATGGACATCACTTTGAGCACCTTAAAAGTGTTTGAAGGTTTGAATTGGTGAATGACAGTGCCTAAAGGTCTTAGAACCAACTAGAATAAGGAATTGAAGAAGGAGTTAACCACTTTGAGCGCCTTGAAGGAGAGAAGTATGTATATGAAGATTGATTGAATGTTTAGAGTTTAGGCGCACTTTCCTTGTCATCTAATCACACTTTGGCACCTAGGAAGAGTTGACATGAAACAATCCTTTGAGTGGACTCCTTGATCAGATCTCTCCCATTGCTTAAACTTGTTGAAATGTTAAAAGCTAAGTCAAGTCGATTCTAGGCACTCTTTGCCTTCAGAATGACCTTGAATTGGCGCCTAAGCATAACAAGAGAGTTTAAATCCATTAAATATGGCACCTTGTAAGAGGAGAGCTTAAGAGCATGAGACTAGAGGGCATTTAAGAGTCAAGATCATCAAAATCCAAAGAAATGGGCTAAGTAAGCTAAGGCGCCTTTGCTTGTCATTCAATACCTCCATGAGCGCCTAGATTGAAATTGCATCCAAGGAAATCTAAGAGTAGGCACCTAGAGGGGAAAAGTCAACCTAAGACCTTCATAATTATTTAAAGCATAAAAAATACCAAGTATAAAGCTTCATGATGTTGGACGCTCTTTCACCTCCATATAGATCTAGATTGGCGCCTTAGATAAAGTATCACAAATTTATATCATTGAGTTAGTTTCAAGAGAGAAAGACTCACTTCAAGCATGTTTAATCATTCAAGGTCTTACAAATAATGAATAGAGCCTAAATTGATGCTAGGCGCCTCCTCTTGTCTCTACTATCTAGTTTTGGCGCCTAAGGATAAATTGCATCTAGTGAACTCATTAATTGGCACCTAGGAGGAAAAGACCTTAAACTTACATTATTGAGTTAGCACTTTAGAAATTGAGCCATTCCTAGTCAATTGGAGTCATAAAATATCAAATACAAAGTCAAATTGGACTTAGGCACCCCTTCATGTAATTTCCCACCATCATGAGCACCTAGATCTAGGAAGATCATCCAATTGCGCCTAGGAATAAGATACAAGTCCAAGACCTCAAATTTGAGCACCTAGAAGTGTGATGGATTGAAGAAGCTACATTGGCATCTAAGGGTAAGTTGTATCTAATGACATCACCTAATTGAGTGCCTAGGAGGTATAAAGCTTAACATTGACATGAGGACAAGCACTTAGTAAAGGAGAGTTTCTCAAACATTTGAACATGTGAATGAAGTCATAGAAATGCACTAAGTCATCTAGGTGCCATTTTCCCCTTGTGTACCCTTACATTTGTACCTAAGAAGAAGTTGCTTCAGTTCATTGGAGTGTTTGAGTATTGAGGATTTCTTAGCAATGCTTTGCAACTTTACACTACCTCCTCCTGACGATTTTTGGGGCAGCAAAAAACCTTTCACCATGGGCAAACACCTCATAGATATAAAAAATTGAGAGAGGTTACTGTAGAGGCACTCTACATGATCGTGTTACCTTAGACAGAATATTTCTAAGTGATATGGTTTTCAAGTAACATCTCGTCAAAGATTGCTGCCTTTTTGCACTTTGGACTCTTCAGGGATATCGTCGGTACAATGTAGCTCGGACTGTTTTGACATGTTTGGGTGAAAAAAGGACCATGCCTAGCATAAATGTACCCATTCAGACGCGTTGGAATAGTCAGTTTGGTTGTATCAAGAGCAGGACAAACATTACACCCCTTTGCAACTTTACACTGCCTCCTTCTGACGATTTTTGGGGCAACAGAAAACTTTTCACCACGAGCAAATGCCTTAGCGATATAAAAAATTGAGAGAGGTTATTGTAGAGACACTCTACATGATCGCGTTGCCTTAGACAAAATGTTTCTAAGTGACATAATTTTTGAGTAACATCTCATCAAAGATTGCTACCTTTTTGCACTTTGGACTCTTCAGGGATATCGTTGGTACAATGCAACTTAGACTATTTTGACATGTTTGGGTGAAAAAAAGGACCATACCTAGCGTAAATGTACCCATCCGGATGGGTTGGAATAGTCAGTTTGGTCACATCAAGAGCAGGATAAAAGTTACACCCCTTTGCAACTTTACACTACCTCTTTTTTACGATTTTTGGAGCAGTAGAAAACCTTTCACCATGGGCAAATACCTTAGAGATATAAAAAATTGAGAGAGGTTATTGTAGAGTCACTCTACATGATCGTGTTGCATTAGATGAAATGTTTCTAAGTGACATGGTTTTCAAGTAACATCTCGTCAAAGATTGCTGCCTTTATGCACTTTGGACTCTTCAGGGATATCGTCAGTACAATGTAGCTTGGACTATTTTGACATGTTTGGGTGAAAAAAAGGACCATGCCTAGCATAAATGTACCCATACGAATGCGTTGGAATAGTTATTTTGTCACATCAGGAGTAGGACGAAAGTTACACCCCTTTGCAACTTTACAATGCCTCTGTCTGACAATTTTTGGGGTAGCAGAAAACTTTTCACCACGGGCAAATGCCTTAGAGATATAAAAAACTGAGAGAGATTATTGTAGAGGTACTCTACATGATCGTATTTCCTTAGACGGAATGTTTCTAAGTGACACAGTTTTTGAGTAACATCTCGTCAAAGATTACTGTCTTTTTGCACTTTGGACTCTTTAGGGATATCGTCGGTACAATGTAGTTCAGACTGTTTCGACATGTTTGAGTGAAAAACATAACAATTATCTAGCCTAAACATACCCATCCGGACATGTTAGAACTATCAGTTTGGTCGCATCAGGAGCAGGACACCAAAAATGCATAACATGATGATGTAAAAATATGTATATGTGTAAAAATGTAGCAGGAAATTAAAAAAAAGACAAACCTTACAAATTAATGTGCATACATATAACTCAATGTAAAATGACTTTACAAAATCAATGTGAATACTTACAAATTAATCCAATGAACCATCTGAGTCTACTCTACTCTTTATTGTGTCAAGTATTGTTTCATGGTCAGAGTCACGCACCTTCCACAAGATTTTGTTCAAAGGTCTACCCCGATACTTTATCAAATGAACATTGGATGCCATGACAAGGTTTGAGTAATGAAGAATCTTCCGATGTGTGTCAAAGTCCTGAAACAGCCAAACATTAACACTCTTATGTGGGTACCTTCTAAGCCATGTTCCAGTAATAACC